>OZ008367.1:149568077-149935577 GCA_963931995.1 Phaonia tiefii | reverse complement strand
AACTTTAAGTAGAAATAACAACAATAACAAAACTTAAAGTAACAATACGAACACAAACAAACACTAAAACCAAAACCATCACCAACACTAACACCAACACCAACACCAACACAAATCTCTTTCAGCAACACAATACAAAATAAACTTAAACTCAGATACCGCCCGCCACCCAAAGGCCAAAGAGTCCTTCCGCAGGACAAGCCCAGAGTATAAACAAACGAAAGAAGCAACTACAACAACAACAAAAACGGAGTAAATATTTGCCTCAAAAAAGAGGAAAACAACAGACAACAACAACAGCAGCAGCAGCTCAACAGAAAACTTTAGCAACAAAATAATCACCATAACAACAACACCAATAACAACAATAGACAGCACTTCAGTGTTGCCACTTGCGTTGTTGTGTTGTTGACGTTGACGTTGCTTTCATTCTCGTTGTTGTCGTTGTTCCCGTTCCTGTTGCCGCTTCCACTGTCGTTGCTGGTGGCATCATCATGACCCGTTTCAAGATAAAAAATTTAAAAATTCTCTCATGTTGCCTGAGCATATGGTTTGTTATTTTTGGAGCCTTGCAATTGGTTCGCTGTAGTGAATTTCCTGAACGAGAATGCTGTGATCTAACAACCACATCGACTGTAAGCCCACTACCCTTACCGCCAGCAGCATTACCCACGGATAAAACGCTGTCAGCAACAACGGCCGTACAGACAATATCGGTGGGCAGATCAGGTAAGTGCAAAACAAGAACAACAAAACCAATATAAAAATTAATTACAAAAAAGTAATATCTGCTGCCCGTGAAAGACAAAAGGATGCCAGAATATTTCTCTTTGCTCTTTGTTTTTAAATGGAAATCACCAAAATGACAGTTGTAATGAGGTTTCAAAATTTGAAATTCAAAATACATTAAATACAATCTTAAAGTTCCCCTAGAATTGTTTCATTTAAATTTGTTTCAAACTGGTACCAATTTGCAACAAAATTGGATTTCACTTTTCCTGGAATATATAACCTGTAAATAAACTACTTCCAATGACGTTTAGACATCTGGAATTACATAAAATATTAGCAAATCCCCCAGAGATTGGTGGAGCTCTGAATGTCAAAAGGATCTAAAACCATTCTATTACTTATCTCTATATATTTATTTAAACCGAATATAAAAATATAAAACAATATTACAATATATAGTATAAATAAAAGGTTCACGAAGAACATAGAGCATTCTCTCCATCGATTTCTGTCCCTGGCAAGTGATTTATTTAATTTTCGAGCCGAGTTCACTTTCCGTTAATTGTTTTCATTTATTCCCCTTTATAACCGAAACCGATAACCGAGAAACCGGTTTATTATGTAAAACCGAATGCCGGTTTTAAGAAAATACATAGTTTAGAATAACTGCACGCAAATAAAAAACTCGTTCCTCCCAAATGAAATCTCAGATAATTCAAGTTCGTTTGGGGTTGTATTTGGGAGAAACAAACTTTTGTTAATCCATACATGTCATTTCGTTTGGGAGAACCCCAAAATGTTTGCAATAAACGAGTTATTAAAAATTACAGCTGAAAAACGTTTGCGAGAAACGAAAAACGGTTCCACCAACTGTTCTTTCGGTTACAGCAACCGAGTTGTAATTAAAACTTTTATTTATGGTTTCAATAAGCTGTTTTTGTTTAAATTTCAAACTTTTATATTGACAAGGTACAGGTGACAAGGTGATCACTTTTATGTGTATGCATGAGTGTGTAAGCCAAACGAGCGGGTAAGACTGTGTATACAGTCTACGGAATGAGAGAAATTTACGTTCTTCGTAATCTGTGCTCTCACTAGGAAAATGACTGATTTCAGATATCGCAAACGATTTTTAAATTTGCGGCAACTGCAATTTTGTACGCGTTTGCTGCAAACGAGAACTATGACACGTTTATAAGCCTGTTAAAATATCTTTTTAATGATACCAAGATCATGGAAATCGTTTCAGCCGATTCTGAGTTATTGTAGTTTAAATGGAGCTCTTTTCGACCATTTTCGCGTTTTTTCGAAAACTTTCCCACTGTGCCACGCCCAAAAAATCCCAAAACAGTCATTTCTAAAAATGCGAGTTTGTTTGTATTGATCAAATTTAGCTATGAACAAAATTTCATCGATATCTGAGGTGGTCGGGTTCAATGCATCTCGATTTTTACATGAAATTCATCATAAGCGGATTGTTGACCCAGGTGTGTTGTCATTGTCTACGGACGGTGTGGATATTGATGAGTCAGATGCTCTTGATATTGTGGGCATGAAAATACAATGCGATGTCCGTTGGGCAATACATGTATTTGAAGTGTCGAAATATGTCTAGAGGTTTGCAAGTGTCTAGGCTTTTTAAAGCGGTGCAAGAAATACTTCACTCCATCTGATCTTCTCAATATCTACACCACCTACATCAGGCCAAAGATGGAATATTACTCCCATATATGGGCAGGTGCTCCTAGGACATCCTTGGAGGTTCATTACCGTGTCCAGAGGAGAGTAACGGTGTTAATAGGGGACAGTAGGGTATCCAACTCTATTGCCTTTCTTGAACATCGTCGAAATGTGGGTTGCGAGTCGCTGTTCTATCGATACGAGGGCGGATCAATAAGTTCGTGACTTTTTGAATGAAACACAGTGTTTTTCGAAAAAGAAAATATATTTCAACATAATCTCCTTTTAGCTCACTACACTTAGTCCAACGTTTCTCCAATTTTTGTATCCATTCCAAACAAAATAGGATTTTTCTAGGTCCATAAAATAGGCATTTGTTTGATCAATAATTTCATCGTTGGAGCTAAATCTCTTTCCACCGAGCCATTTCTTTAGGTTTGGAAATAGGAAATAGTCACTGGGGGCTAAATCCGGAGAATATGGCGGATGAGGTACCAATTCGTACCACAATTCATGGAATTTTGACATTCAGACTACACACGCGTGCACCCGAACGTTTATGGTCAATTGAGAGCAAACGCGGCACCCATATTGCAGACAGCTTTCTTAAACCCAACTGATCATTTAAAATCGAAACCACACTGTCATACGAAATGCCTATAGCATCAACAATTTCACGCACTTTTACCCTTCGATCGGCCAACACCATATCGTGGATTATTTCGAAATTTCGGGTGGTTTCAGTAAACCACTTTTTACCATTGAAATCGAGGGTGCAGAGTCCAGTACGTTCAGCGTCATTTGTACTTGTGCGACCACAACGAAAGTCAGTAAACCACTTTTTTACCATTGAAATCGAGGGTGCAGAGTCCCCATAGTATTTATCAAGCTTTTGCTTGGTTTGATTGACGGTTTTTTTTCGCAAAAAATAATGTTTAATGACCACTCGAAATTCACTTTTTTCCATTTTTAAAAAATGCACGAGTTTGTATGTTTTGAACAGCTGTTAAACGCGAAGTAAATGATGGAGTTTGCTCAACAGCTTGACAGTAGTCAATTAACAGGGGGTACTTGATGGGAGCAGTGTTGCATTTCATATAACTACGAGGCAAGTTCGAAAAGTCACGGACTTATTGATCCGCCTCGTACTTCCACCGTATGTGTTCCTCTGACATCCGTCAACTTATGCCAGACGTGAGGATATTTAGCCGAAGTACGAGGCTTTCCAGGAACTCTCATCCGTTTTTTATCGAGAAGCAGGTTAACCGCAATACACACTATAGAGAAAATTCGTTCTTCAACCGTACAGTCCGTATGTGGAGTAAACTTCCGGCTAATGTATTTCCCACTAATTGTGACATACAAAGATTCAAGGCAAGACACTACTCTCTTTTTCCACCCTCCACTACCACAGTTTTCTTTCGACAACACAATGCACTGCATTTATAGGGGGCATCCCCTGGGTGCTGGTCCGATACAAAATAAATAAATTCGAATCATATCTTCGTTACAGTGCAGCAAAAATTTCACCAACCAGTTGAAAATTTTACGTTTTATTTTTAAATTAAATTCAGCACCTTTAGTGAGACACCCTTTATTTATAACAAAGTTGTACAATCATTTCCCTTGAAGTGCAACTTACTTGCTGTATCAGTTTGTTTTATAAGGAAAACTTATCTCTTTATTAATTCCTTCAATTCTTTGAATCTAATTTTATTTCAATGATTAGTCTAAAATAAATTATAGCTAATTTTAAAATAATCGATTTTGTAAAAATCCTTTGAAATCTTTAAAAGACTCCTTCAGTTTCTCATATCGTTTCGTCTGAAATAGCAACAACGTACTACGAATACTTTATAATGTGTTATTATAGTTGTAATTAACAGTTTAATTATTCATATGCTATTCCATGAATAGATTTTGAAATTTTACTTTATATGCAAATCAGCCAAGTTTTAATGATTATAAACATATGTATGTAAGCGTATTGTGCTACTTCACACACCCACAAAAGCCCCTCAGCCCACGATGTCCTGTTCACATATGTGCAAAAGGTGCCAAATACATACACATGATATAAAATCTAGTCTCCAGGGAATATACTCCCTTAGCCACCCATACACAACATACATATGCTACGCATTGAATGTATTATTGGAATATTCATACACCTGTTGGAAACTAAAAATTCCAAGAAAAAGACCACCAACAACATCGACTCTGCAGTCTATTAAACCAATAACTGCTCAGCAAATGTTAAAGAATATCCGACTAACTATTTGAAATTCATAACTACCCATACACTTTTACATATATTCGTTCGATTCAATGCAATTGAAGTCGTTAAGACAGGTGGCAGAGTTGGGCAAAGGAAGAACAACGTGCATGAAACTTTAAGATGGGAGTTTCTATCAAAGAGGGTCCCCATCATTTATATTGTCACTTGCCAGGAAGACATGACAGGGAATATTCTTAACGAACGCTATCGTCATTTCTATGAAGAAACGATGATAGCGAAAACTGTACATACTTTTAATATGATGATAATAATGATGGCGATGTGTTCAACCTATAAAACATAAAAAGGGACATTTACATTTCCTTATTCCAAGTCAATGAATAAATACTTATGCGTACGTGTGTAATGTAGCACATGACTACAGTGTGGGTGGAAATGTATACTCAAAAAAAAAATAGAACTAAATTTTACTCCACATGGAAATTAAGGAAATGTAAGTTCTTATGAATCCAACGATTTTTTAAAAATAAACTTAATTTCGTCCTTAGAAATAAGAGATCATATGTACATAAATCGAGGAAATATTTCATTAGATACAGTAAAAATTTACTACAACTGTTTCCGCTACTAACAGACTTGTTTCCTCAAATACATGATCCTTTTCTTTTAAAAGAGATAAGAAGTCTGTCCAGTGAGTCAATTATTTCCTCAAATCAACTTCATTTCTTGCTTAAATTAAGAGCGAACGAACATAAATTGAGGAAATTCTTCCTTGAATAAAGAACTAATTTCCTTAAATCGCGACCTTTTAACACCAAGTTTCGAAGTGCTCCAAGTAATTTTTGAAAAAACCCAGTTAAAATTCACTTTATTAACCAAATTAATGCAGGAAAATATATAGGCAAAAGATTGTTCTAGTAGATATCTCGTAAAGGAGAAGATATATAATTATGGCGATAGCAATAATTGAAAGGACATGTCTATTTTATGACGATGAGAGACGCAGATGAATTTATCAAAAATTGTCTGGTAGAACCTTGGTGTTCTAAGGTCGTGACATATGTATAGGCCAATTTGTTACAGTTACAATTTATTTTTTAAAAAAATTTTAATTTTTCCCAGTATGTGTGAAATATGCATACATACCTCTTCCATTTTCAATTGAAATTTGAAAAAAATCAATTGAAATTTAAAAAATTCAATTTGAAATTCGAAATGCACCAATTGAAATTTAAAAAACATAAATTGAAATTTGAAAGACATCAATTGAAATTTGACAAAAAATCAATTGAAATTTGAAAGACATTAATTGCAATTTGAAAATAATCAATTGAAATCTAAAAATTCTATTCTATTATTGAAATATATCATTTCAAATTTAGAAAACATCAATTAAAATTTAGAAAACATCAATTGAAATTTGAAGAACATCAATTGAAATTTAAAAAAAATTAATTGGAATTTAAAAATTCTATTTGAAATTTGAAATACATCAATTAAAACTTAGAAAATATCAATGGAAATTTAAAATACATTAATTTAAATTTAGAACACATCACTTGAAATTTAAAATACAACAATTGCAATTTAAAACACTTGAATTGAAATCGGTTAATAATTTTTAAATTTCGAGTGACGAATTTTAAATATCAATTGATGGCTTTTAAATTTCAATTGATGTCTTTTAAATTTCAATTGATGTGTTTCAAATTTCAATCAATGTATGTATTTTTAATTTCAATTGATGTAATTCAAATTTCATTTGATGTATTTTAAATTTTAATTGATGTCTTTCAAATTTCAATTGATGAATTTCAAATTTTAAATTGAATTTTTAAATTTCAATTGATGTATTTCAAATTTCAAATATAATTATCAAATTTCAATTGATAATTTTCAAAATTAAATGGATACAGATGTATATTTCGCACATGCTGGGAATAATTAAAATTTTGTTTAGAAAATAAATTGTAACTTTAACAATATTCAACCTATCCTAAAAAAAAGAGCTTGTTTTACTCACTAAGAAATGTACTTTCAAATAAATATAAGTAATAATAAGGTTTCATATAAAGTATTACCAAATAGGGCGCCAGAGTTGGAAAAATTAAAAAACAAAAATAATGAATTTCTCATACATTAACCAAAAACTAACAAAAAAAATCGGTCATACAAATTCAAATTGAAATAAATGTAACTGACACTAGCTCGGTCATCAAAAATGCTATACCACGGACAAATGCAACTCTGTTATATAGATTAAAACTCACCTCAAAGCACTGCAACAATGTGAGAACGCATGAGAAACAGAAGAACATGGTGAAAAAAAGATGTATGTTCTTGTTGTTGGAATTATAGGACTTTCAGTGACGTTGATACTTAGGGATCATCGATCGATACTAATTCGCACATGTGAATTGCAAAATTGAGTTTCTATATATACGATTGATGATCAACCGATGGCATCGATTCAGGCACAGTTGTAAGGCATCTGATGATGAACTTGTCACGGAGTTCGAAACTTGTCATGCCAGGGAGTGTGTGCTGAACAACTGAATTGTCTATTATTTCCTCCAAAAACCAAACATATTTCAATTAGAAAAATGTTCATGACTTGTAACCTTGTAGTATGAATTTCTCATACATTAACGAAAAACTAACAAAAAAATCGGTCATACAAATTCAAATTCAAATAAAAAAAAATTTAATTGGAAATATTTTGGATACTTTTTTCAGTTAAAAGATGTCTCAGTAAGAATGCACTTTTTCCTTTTAAACTAAAACATGTAATTTTTGAGAGAGTTTTGATTTTTTTATGGGAATATAAACAAGACATGTTCCGATTGTAAATAAATGGTTTCCCATTACATCCCATGAAGGCAATGGGGAGAGCTTCTCACAACCAGTGAGTTGAGGGCTTTCTAGTTTTATACTCACTGATTGAGGCCTACAGGTTTTACACCAATTCCGAACGGTATTTTTGAGAAGCTTTTTCATTGCTAAATACTCGACAGTGTTGCCGCCACTGTGCGAAGTGACAACCACCGAAATATATTTAAGGTGGTCAAAGCATTGATCGAACCCCGGATATCATGCACAAGAAGCGCGTACACTAACCATTGCACCACCGATTGTCACAATTAAGTGGGGAATAAAATATCCGTCAAATGGCCCCGACGGCTCTGATGATAGAAATTTTCCATGACTTTTCCCACAGAGATGTGGCTGTATCTCACCGATGACGCGTTGGATCTCGGATTTGAGCTCAGGAATTGTTTCTGGTTTATTCGCATAAACCGGAGATCCCACCAAACTCCAAGGAAAGAAATCGCACGGCTTAAAATCGCATGATCTTGGTGGTCAGTTGAGGTCAGAATTTCTTGAGATAATTTGTTCTGGAAATCGTTGCTTCAATAAATCGATTGTTTCATGCGCGGTGTGGAAACCACATGTCGTCCAGTTGAGGCCACAAGAACTCTGTTATTATTTTCCTGTAACAAATGCCGTTCACAATCATTGCAATTTCGGCCTCATCTTCAAAAAAGTAAGGCCCAATCACGCCGCCTGACCAAAATCCGCACCAGACAGTTGCTCGTTGTGGGTGCAGTTGTTTCTCATGGATTGTATGAGGAGTTTCTGAGTCGTTAATTCGACAATTTTGAATCTTCACGAAGCCATTCAGATGAAAATGCGCTTAATCGGAGAAGATGTTTTTTTGAAAAATTGGCATCGACTTCACTTTGCTCCATTACCCATTGAACGAATTGCCGGCGCTTTCCATGGTCTGCTGGTTTGAGCTCCTGAGTAAGCTGAATTTTGTACGCATAAAGGTGGAGGTGTTTTGTCAAAATTCGCCGCGTAATGCTTCGTGTTATTTGAAGTTGTTGAGAACGATGTCGAATTCATGATTTCGGGTTTTCGGCTACACTCTCGTTTATAGCAGCAATGTTTTCAAGAGACCGACCTGTACGTTGACGCACGGGAGTCTTACTGTCCATAATCAACCCAGTTTCTTTAAATCTTTTGGTCACTCTTCGAATGGTTAACACATTAGGTGTACTTTCTCGACTGAAAAATCGTCGAAGTTAGCGACCGGTCTCAGCATAACTTTCCAAATTTTTGTAATAACTTTTCACAATTATAACGCGTTGTTTATCCGTAAAGCGCTCCATTTGTAATAATCGGAATAAACTTATGTCACACTTTCAAAATTTCAGGGTTGCCACTTGCACAAATAATACATGACACCAAATTTAAAAAGTGCAGTCTTACTGCGACATCCTTTAGTAACAAAAGTCATTTCCAAACTTGTATAAAAAATCTTCCTACTAGACAGGTAATGTACTAATATTGCAGATATAGTACCACATTACACCAATAACATATCTCTTAAATTTGCATTCATTTGCATACCAAAACAATGTTTTATATCATCTACTTCCTTCATATACGTAGACTTTTGTCCTTGACTGTTTGCAACAAACTGGAATGAACGTGGATAGACATGACATACTTCTTAAACATTCGAATGCATATTACACAAATCGATCGATTTTTTAGCTATTTGTATTTTCATACATAATGGCCAGTTCGCTTCTTTTTTTTTTTGCGTTACCATGTATGGACAAGCGAACACTGGTGTGTATGTATAAGTAAAGTATATTGTATGTAGAAAATTAACTTTCAAGTGGTCATGTGCACAATATTGAATGAATATTTACTTGGCTAGCGTGAATATCTTCATATGTACACATACATACACAAAGATAACTTGGTTAAGTATCTTTATATATATATATACATGCATGTATATGTAACCACCTAAATGGGTGCATCTGTGTTTGTATGCGTGTGACAGTTGAAGAGAAAAAACAGAAGAAATAAAAACTAAACGGAAAAAGGATATGAACTGTAGGGATATTTCAACATGGGCACGTAATCATTTTGCCATTTATGAATGCACAGACATAGAGGTATGTCCTTATAAAACTACGACTTTGAGTTTAGACATGACAAGCACACCCTGGCTAACTGGCCGTCTGTCTATAGTATTTAAGAATTTTTCTTGAACAGGATACATCTAGTATAATTTCGTGGTATAGTGTACAAAACAAAGTTACCTGATAGAGGTAGTAGAAATCGCAATGCGATTTAATGGTTTGAGGTGATTGATGATAAGTTTGCGTTTAATATATTAAGCAGAAATATCAGTAACGCCAACAAAAAAACAAACAGATAAGCTCATATAATACCCAGACAAACTTTATGATTTTAGAAAATGTTAATAATTTGCAAGTTTTTACTGGTTGTTTGAAGGCCATTGCAGAATTAGCAGAAATCAAAGTTTTTTAAATTTCATGAATTTTTTCCGAAGATTTTTTGGTAAAATTTGGGAAACCAAATTTGAAAAAAATAAGACTTAATAGATAGACGTTTTGATTGATCTGATAAAAAATTAACGGGGTTCCATGGGGATTGCCAGAAAATCTTCTGATGGCAAAGAACACGTTGCAGAACATCATGCACCCTAAAACAACCTGTTATACTCCAGGTTCTACCATCAAGTTTGTGTCAAATCCAATTGAGTATTTTACCCACAACTAAAACATATCTCAGATTGCAACGATGGTACCATGTGCGACAACAAAATGGGAGGTACTTCCCAGCGGCGGAAGTCATAACCTGAAAGGCCTGAAATCATGACCAAACAGGCCTGCTTTAAAATACTTAAGTCCTTCCCTACACATTACCTTCTTCTTTCTTTTTAACATTGCGTGAGATTGGAAAGCAAGGCCTTCCTTGCCCATTGCCTAAAGAAGGCCTTAGAAGACATGCAAAGAGGAAGGCCTTAGAAGGCATTTACTTTAACTTATTTTTGTTAAACAAAAATAAAATTAAAATAATTTATTTTTTCACAAATTCATTATCCACTTCTACATATTTATTTACAAGTATGTAAGTATCTATCTTAGAAAGTTTTACCACGGCCAAGTTCAAATTGAAAATTTTAAAAATACCCCGAAAAATATTAAATAAAAAATATAATTTTAAAATTTGTATGAAATTTTCTAATTAAATTACGGTTAAAATGAATCGGAAAAGAAATTTCTCAAAATTTTAAAAATACTCTTCTTGGTTATATCTGATGAAAAAATGCGTGCATTCCGCAGGCCTTATTTTAGGAAGGCATTACCAAAGAACCATTCCGAATGCCTTATTTGTGGAAGGCCTTGCGACTTCCGCCGCTGGGTTGGTTCGAATCCTAGCAGAGTTCATTCGCAAATCATTTTCAATTTCTTTATGGTTTTTTGCTTTCCTTTTTAATATTTGTATATTTGAATATTATTGGACTTTTTTTAAATTTATTAAAAACACATCAAAATTTTTTTTTGCATACTGAGTAGGTTTTCCTTGGGCGACATCTACATTCAAATCCGAAGAATATTTACGGAATTGCACAACCTTGGGAACCAGTTGACAGGTCCACATCTCAAAATCTCATCTTTACGCCAAACTTTGATTTCAATAAATCGATGTTTGCGGTAGCGGTGTGGCACGTAGCTCCATCTTGTTCACACCACATCTCACCCCGATCAATGTCATCGATATTTTCAAACAAAAAAAACTTTTTGGAAACGATCTCCATTGACCGTAATGCGAGCTCCGTTGGAATTTTTGAAGAAAGAGTGTTCGATGATTATAGTGTTCAGTCTGTAAACCGCATCAAACGGTGCATTTTTCTGGATGTAATGCAGTCTGTAGGGTCGATGTGGTTTCGTCTCACTCCATACACAGCAAATTTTGTTCCGTAACAAACCCGTTAAGACAAAAATGAGCCTCATCACTAAACACAATTGAACACGCAAAGAAAAAACTCGTTCCTTCCAAACGAAATCTCAAATATCTGAAGGGGGACTGTAGTTAGGAGGAACGAACTTCTTTTAATCCATATATTTCATTTCGTTTGGGAGAACCGAAAAATGTTTGCAGCAAACGAGTTATGAAAAATATAATCTGAAAAAAACGTATGCGAGAAAAGAAAAACGGTTCCGCCAACTGCTGTTTTGGTTACAGCAACATTGTTGTAGTTGCTCCAAATTAAAATAACCTTTGCGAGAACTGAAAAACGTTTGCCGTAAACGAGTTATGCAAAATTAGAGCTGAGAAAACGTTTGCGAGGAACGAAAAACGGTTCCACAAACTGTTCATTTGGTTACAGCAACCGAGTTGTAATAAAACTTTTATTTATGGCTTCCATAAGCTGGTTTTTTGTGTAAATTTACAATTTTAATGATTTTGGTTTTACCCATAAAGTTTGTTTTAAAAAAGTTGACAGTTTTGTCTATTTTTTCACTATCTACTTGCATTTCCCCCTGTCTGGCCTTGCCATCAAATATCAACTAAAAGCGCAGCAAACTACAACGCGTCAATTGTCCATCCAAGATATATTGACAAGGTAGAAAGAAGTATGAGAGTGTGTGATCACTTTAATGTGTATGCGTGAGTGTGTATGCCAAACGAGTGGACAAAACTGTGTATACAGTCGACGGAATCAGAGAATGAGAGTAATTTACGTTCTTCGTAATCTGTGCTCTCATTAGAAAAACGGTTAATTTCAATTATCGCAACCGTTTTTTTAAATTTGCGGCAAATGTAATTTTGTACGCGTTTGATGCAAGCGAGAATTCATTTGCAACAACATGATACACTTTTGAGATATACGAGTTTATTTGGGAGAACTACATAAACGGTTGCGATTAATAAATTAATAAAAATCAATTTCTTATTTAATATTTATGACAATTCGTTTGACAGATAACTCTTTCGTAAGTTCCATCTAAGCAAAAACACACAGACAGTGGGTGGTAGTGACGTACGGAATCGAGGAACCGATATGCAAGAGCCGATTCTTTAAAGGAACCGAGAACGGGCTTAGAAGAACCGAAAGACGGGTCCAAATGAACCGAAAACGTTTCTTTAAGGACCAAAAAATGAAAACGGTTAAAAAAACCGAAAAACGATTCTACAGGAACTGAAAAACGGATAGAGACGAACCGTAAAATGGTTCCTTACTAAGAGGACTAATTTTCAAAGAAACCAAAAGTGTTAATCTTTGGATGAGGGTAGGAAAATGTGTATTTTTATCAAATTTTATATTCTTATAATAAGATATTTCACTTAAGCCTCTTCGGGACATCAATTTGCTGAGAACCGAAACCGGTCCAAATACCCGGTTCTTCTCGGAAACGGTCCAAATACGCGATTCTTCTCAGAACTTGTCCAAATACCCGGTACTTCTCATAACCGGACTCGACAGAAAATGTTATCAAATTTTATATTTGTATAAGATATTTCCCTTAAGCCTCTTCGTGACACCAATTTGCTGAGATATTTTTATCAAATTTTATATTTTTATAAGATATATCACTTAAGCCTCTTTGGGACAGCAATTTGCTGAGAACCGGAACCGGTCCAAATACCCGGTTCTTCTCGGAACCTGTCCAAATACGCGGTTCTTCTCGGAACCGGTCCAAATACCCGGTTCTTCTCGGAACCGGAGTCGACAAAAAATATGTATTTTTTATAAAATTTTATATTCTTATAAGATATTTCACTTAAGCCTCTTTGGGACAGCAATTTCCTGAGAACTGGAACCGGTCCAAATACTCTGTTCTTCTCGGAACCGGACTCGACAGGAAATATGTATTTTTTATCAAATTTTATACTCTAATGATAACATCTCACTAAGCCTCTTCTCATAAACGGACTCGACAGAAAATGTTATAAAATTTTATATTTTTATAAGATATTTCACTTAAGCCTCTCGGGACATTATTTTGCTGAGAACCGAAAACGGTCCAAATACGCGGTTCTTCTCGGAACCGGGCCAAATACCCGCTTCTTCTCGGAACCGGACTCGACAGAAAATATGTATTTTTATCAAAATTTCATATTCTTACGATAAGATATCTCACTTAAGCCTCTTTCCGACAAACATCTTCTGAGAACCGGAACCAGTCCAAATATACCGGTTCTTCCCGGAACCGGTCTAGATCCGCAGTTCTTCTCGGAAACTGTCCAAATACCTGGTTCTTCTCATAACCGGACTCGACAGAAAATTTTATCAAATTGTATATTCTTACAAGATATTTCACTTAAGCCTCTTCGGGACATCAATTTGCTGAGAACCGGAATCGGCCCAAATACCCTGTTCTTCTCGGAACAGGACTCGACAGAACCGGTTCTTAAAATACGCGGAACCGCACATCACTAATGAGTGGCACCATCTAGACATTACCTATTACACATGGGGAATGGGTAATCGTAATGGGTTATTACACACGGTGTTTGGTATTTACTCGTTACAATCACTAATGTTTCAAACCATATTTTCCAATTTTCAGACTTTAAATGACTGCAATTTTCAAACGTGACGAGTGAAGAAGTTATGTGTTAACCTGGTCACCGATTCTTTTATAGCCGCAAACTATCACCCGTTTTTAAAAAATCGTCAAATTTTAAGGGGTTTTTTTATTTGTTAAAGTATTCATTTTTGATCACATGTGTTTTAAAAAAATTGTGGAAAATAACCTCCTCCCTGTGATTCCTCTTCGGGTGCTAGAAAATTTTCACCATTTTGAATTGTTTAGAAAATGGCAAAGAACTATTAAAATTTTCGTTAACAAAATTATGAAGTGGAATCATTGTCTTCTTCGCAATTGATTTGCCGCAGAGGAAATGGCAAACTTGTTTGTTCCTGAAAGACATACCTGGTTTAACAGCCCGTATCACGCCAGTTTTATCAAATACCACCATAAGTAACACAATACCATTATGACTTCAATTTTATTAAATTTTTACTGTAAACTATGGCCGATTAGGGTCTATATCAAGGGGGGATAGTTAGACAGTAACGTTGTCACATACATACTTCTAATTCATATATCATTCTATATTTCAGAATGTAAAAAAAACTATCGTATTACACATAGACGGATGGATACTCCTTTCTGAAGGATTAATACAAACGTTTGTGTGATGACACATAAAACGGTTATTAATAGTTTTGCCGTAATCAAACCTCGACCAGCGTTTCACGGCAACCGAGTCGAAGTCAACATTTCAAAATTCATTTCAGTTTCATATACAAGCATACAAATATATGTTTTAAAAATGTGCAAACAATGAACCCTAGTTTGAAGTCCTTGCACCGTTGGAAATTCATTTAAATTCAATCGATATCGTTTTTATTTTCCAATACATTCGCAATTATAGTTATTTTTATACAAGGAAAATGGAGTACACCTATGGTGTGTGTGTGTATTTGCTATAAGAGGGCTGCCTTCATACGAGGGTCACTCAAAAATCAGTGGCACAGAACACACAAAATATTTTCCAAATTGAATCGGTGTTAAGGATTAAACAGCTCCGATTGAATTGTAGTCAGTTTGCCATTAAGGAGCACAATTCTTAACAACAAAAGTTTATGTATTGATTTAAATAGTTTTCCCCAGAGTTTGTATTAAGATGTCACTAAAAATTTATAATTGTCTTTTAAATAACTTTTCCCCTGCCTGTGTAATTTAAAAGAATCCGTATATAAAAATCTTCAATATAATAAAAGGCAACTACCAAAATTTCAAGGCAAACAAATTCTAGAAACCAACATGTTTGAGATAAATTTCCGCATAACCCTCGTTTTGTATTTTCATTGTCTCTTACGTCCATTGCATTTACCCTTAGTCGGCTGTGTCGTTCATATTAAGGGTTATTAAACTTTTCATACTCGTAATATTTGCTATTAAATATCAACTATTATTATCCACTTTCACTATTGGTTAATAACGCAACTGCAGCGAATGTTCATGGTACATTTTGACAATTGACATTTATAATATTTCTGCTAATTTGACAGCAAAATGCAATTTAATAATATTTGCACAAATGATGAGAACAAAATTGTTGAATGCAACAAAACAAAACCCCCGCAACTGAATCAGAATTTGTCCTATTTTTATTTCGCAGAATAAAAAAAAATATTTTTCCATTATGGGATATGAAAAATATGTAGTATATTGAATGAATAGAGAGAAATATGATTAGCGGTTCATATTTAATAATACACACAGTGAAAAGATTAGTCGGAAATGAATTCAGACATTAGAAATTCCATGATGAAGTCTATATTTTGATTAACATTCATAAATATCATACATTAGAATTATTTGTCGATGATATTGATAAATTACAAAAAGATCTTACTACATAGACCTATTACGACTTAAATTTAGTTGAATTAACTAATGTGAGTATTTCTAAAACCCCATTCGTCTGAAATGGAAGATACAACTCAAAAAAAGTACAATATTAGAATTCGTGTTCAAATATTAGTCACTGTAACCATAATTTAGTTTCTGTTGCAAAAACACTTGTTACAAAGTTATGTATTCGATTTTTCATAAGAGGCTTTGCTGTAAAATACAAACAAGAGGACTTTTCAGAAACACTATTATTTGTAAACTATTTGTGAAAAAACAGTAAAGTAAAGTATATAAATACCATCCACCGAAACATATGGTAATTCACATCTAACTCCGTATACACTCTGAAAAATCTGTCGTTTTTTGTTGTTTGGATGCAAATATAATATACTTGTGTCCAAACATATGGTGTTTGCTATTCAATATTACATGTTTGAGATAACATAATTATTGTATATGTTATAATATATGTGTTTGCTACCCAAATGTATATGTGTTTGTGATACACATACAGTTATGTTTGTTGCCCTGTTCATACTCTGTGGAGAGCATGAGAATAAAAGAGGGACAACGAGAGAGTCTATCTTGAATATTCCAGAAGTCAGTGATTCTTATTTTGGCCGATGTATTGCGTTTTAATTTCATGTATTCAGTGGTCAATAGTTCATCGGTCAGAGGATATCGAAAGCGCTTGATCAGTGAAAAAAGAATAAACGGAGGCTCGGACGCTTAAATGGTTTGTGATGCTACTTTGGTTTTTGTGTATGTGTTTCGTATTTATTTATTTGTGCTACCAAAGTGAAAAACGAATTTCAGGAAAGAAACAGGAAAGGGCATGTTTGTTAGTAAACATGATGCTATTTTTTTATTTTAGCGATTTTCTTATTTTGGCGATTTTTTTTAAAGACTTTCATACAAATTGCACCACTTAATGAAAAACACTTAGAAATCCGGAAATGGGACCGTTTCTGAAATATAGGCATAATGGCGTTTTAGCCATTTTCTATTCGAAAAATTTAGTTCAAGCGATTTTGAAAAAAAAGTAATGCCGGATTAAAGGCAATTTATTATTTTTGCGATTGGACGCACTATCTACGAGTTATAGCATTTTTTTTTTATTTCAGCGCATTTCTTGTTTTGGTAATTTAAAAAAAAAATATACATACGAATTGGACCACATTATGGAGACCCCTTAGAAATCGTCAAAAATTTGTTATTTTTTCGATTCGACGCTCCGTTTCCGAGATATAGAAATTTTTTCGAATTTTTTTTATATTTTCGATCAAAAAAATTATTAACCCATTACCCATCGCTGTGGGTAATGCCGCTTACCCATACCCTTGTTATATTGAACAACTCCATATTAAAGACATCGCTTTCCCCGAATCGTTGATGGACTTAAAAAATTTGATTATTTCCGCGACTGGACAGACCATTTCCGAGTTACAGACATGTTTTTCTTTTAACAATTTTCTTATATTGATGATTTACAAAAAAAAAAGAAAAAGAAGAATCTTCCATAGAAATTTGAATTTATTGAAAACCCGGAGCAACTCGCAAAAATTGACAATTTTTCTATTGGACGCTCCGCTTCCAGGATATGGTAGTAATTGGGAGGTGGGTATTAGGGATACTAAACGGGATTAATTTTAAAATAATCCCGCGATTCGACATTTTTCGGGATTTCGGAATTTTTCGGCATTCTATTTATAAATTATTTTGGGAACAGGTGTATTTTATGGCTTACACCCCAAAAAACAACCATTTTTGAAATCCATTGCCATTGGTATCAGTTTTTGTTTAAAACAAGTCAAAACAAACTCATTAAATAATATAGCACTTTTCGATAAGTCGCTTAGTTATCGAGTTATAGTAGACATGATGACCTTGTCACGGAGTTCGAAACTAATTATGCCAGTGATTGTGCTTTCTTGAACCGACATAAAGCAAGCTGATGCAAGAAGAAAATGCAGATTTCCCATAGGTGGCTAAAATATGTTATATTAATGTAGTCTGCCTTTTAGGGTTGCCAAGCTTTACAGCGGATAACAAGCTAAATTACGTTTTTGATTACAATTTATTGAAAAAAACATGGCCTGGCACAGTTACACGCAATTATAATACAACCAAACGAGACTTACCGATTTTAACAGAATATGTGTTCCATAATAAAATTTTTGTTTTTGGCTTTCTGTAGTGGTGGTAACTCTGTGCACCAATTTCAACTTGTGAATGTTAACACACTGTTAATTCAGTATCTACACCAATCAGCCATCTTGAATCAGCAACTTGCCAATATGGAATATCTTGGTATATCTATCATTGTCTAAAATATTTTGGTTTATTAAGAATCCACCAGATGAAACACCCTCCTAAGTTAAGCAGAACTAACGAACTTTTGACTACAAGTATTCAACATTGAACCAAACCAATTAGCCTTAGTTAACAATTATAGATTTTATAAACTTTCCAAAAAAAAAAAGTGTATCAAACAATATGCTTTCATTAAACTATAAAATCACTCAACCTATCGCACCCTAACTGCAAAAGAGTCATAACTCCCAATTAACAAACTTTTAGTGGAAGCAAGAAAAGCAAGTTCAGTTGAAGAATTTACTCAATTTCTCAATAAGAGACATATTAATACGGGATTGTTTGCTACAAAAGGGGAGAGAAAATGACGTCACATTTTTACAGCGTCGTCATTTTGCGATGAAAAATCTGAGTTTTTTGTTGTTTATCTGAAAATATATCGTGTTTGTAGAGTGTCACAAATATAGTATACTTGTGTCCAAACACACTGTGTTTGCTATTCAATATTACATGTTAGCGACTTACTTACTTACTTACCCGGGCTCGAACAACCGCGGGGGGTCAGGGACCTTACAAAACGAAGATAACATATTTCGCCAACCAGCACGATCTTGTGCCTTATCTCGCCAGTTGGTAACACCAACTATACACAGGGATTCGTCAACCAGATCCCTCCAACGGGGTCTTGGTCTTCTGTTTTTCGTCTTCCTTTGAGCTTGGTTTCTAAAACCCTTCATGCTGGTTCGTCTTCATCCATTCTACTGACATGGCCTAGCCAGCGCAATCGCGTTGTCGGGTATGTCGATGTCGGGATAAAACTAACATCTATTCGCAACCAGAATTGTCGACTTGAAATCAAGACTGACGTTGTTGTTTCTGTGTACGGCAGATCCGACGTATATAAATTTGTCTACCACTACGAAATTATAACGATTATCCACGTTCACGCTTTGGCCTAAACGCCTGGAGGTCCTGCTCGTTGAAACCATTAAACCATCTTGTCCTCATTTACTGTCAGACCCACTTTTGCTGACTCCTTCTCAATTCTCGAAAACTGCAATAAATTCTCTAATTGTGCTCCCAATGATATCTATATCATCAGCATACGCGAACAGTATGTGACTTTTGCTGCTGACGGTTTTATTCATGTTGACTGCAGCTTTTCTCATAATGATGTCCATTAAGATGTTAAAGAAATCGCACGATAGGGCGCCGCCTTGCTTGAGGCCTTATTCTTAAATTAAATTCGAAAGGTTCGGCAACAACTTTCACTGCTGATTTGGTGTTCGTCAAAGTCAACCTGCAAAGACGTATTAGATTTGCAGGAATACCAAGCTCAGACATTGCTTCGTAGACTTTCTTTCATATCGGGATGTCGAAGGCCGCCTTATAATCGTCAAATAGATGATAGATGTCGATTTGTGTTTCGTGGGTCTCCCCCAGGATTTGGCGTAGTGTGAAAATCTGGTCAGTTGTTGATTCTCCAGGCCTAAAGCCACACTGGTCAAAGAACGAAGAAACAAATTGATCTCGTGGTAATTGATGGAAGGCACTTATCCAGTGTAATGGACGTACGAGTGACCAGAAGAGCTAATATCGATTCTGATCACTATGTGGTAGCAGCAAAGGTTCGCACAAGATTAATTAGAGCGAAAATCGTACTAATCTAGACGCATAGAAAGCTGGACATCGAAAAGCTGCAACTACCAGAGGTAGCCACAGCCTTCTCAAGGAAACTCTCCCAACTTTTGGCACAAAACCCACCCCCTCCCGGTGACGATTCTGAGGCGCAGTGGAAACCGATTTCCGACTCTATAAAAACTGCCGCAATAACCGAACTTGTTTTTGAAAAACCGCTTCGCAACA
Organism: Phaonia tiefii; assembly: GCA_963931995.1. NCBI lineage: Eukaryota > Metazoa > Arthropoda > Insecta > Diptera > Muscidae > Phaonia > Phaonia tiefii. Next base: position 149,915,486 of record OZ008367.1, on the reverse strand, counting down.
AACCATGGTATGATGAAGAGTGTAGCATTGCAAATGATGAAAAGAACGCTGCACGCATGGCAATGCTTCAGTCAATTGCAACGCGAGCTGCGACTGAGCGGTATAGGGAGAAAAGAAAGGAGTTAAACCGTCTCTTTAGGCGTAAGAAACGGCAGTGGAGAAAGCGCGAGAGTGACAACATTGGGACATACAGAAGGAAGAACGAAGCCCGAAAATTCTATCAAAAAGTCAAAAACGGAACTAATGAACATGGTTCAGGGCCCTCTTCTGTGAAGACAAGGACGGAAATCTCATCGCAGATGTGCACAGCATGTTGGGACTATGAAGAAATCATATCTCCGCGCTACTGGTACCGGAGATATCCAACGACGAGGAGACAATCGATCACAATTTGGACGACGACGTCGATTGCCCACCTCCTAACCAAGACGAGGGCAATAAAAGGCTTATTCCACGGTAGTTGCCACAGAGCCTCGTGTCACCTTTTTTAAATATGGGATATAGTACACTGAGACTCCAATCCAATTTTGCTAATGACCTGATACTGGCGCCTTATCTGCTCATCTCCGCCAGCCTTAAACAGCTCCGCAGGTAATCCATCGGCTCCTGCGGCTTTGTTAGTTTTAAGTCGGGCAATAGCTGTTCTGGTTGCCGTCGGTTGTGCAACGGTTAGTGGGCACTGTCGTTGTGGAAAAGAATATGGGTTCGATGACTGCTCTTACACTTCTTTCGACGACGACCACCTCCTTTATTGACAGCGACACTATCAAGTAATAAGCCATGAAATAGCTTCTCAAAAACCCGCTCGGAACCCGTGTAAAACTGTAGACACCACTCAGTGAGTAAAAACTGGAAAGCATACAGCTCAGTGATTGCGAGAAACTCTCTCCTATCTCTTTATGGGATGAAATGGGAAAATATTTATATATTTAATAGTTGTTCTGACCTCATCTTGGTCGTCTATATTGTGATCATGTTAGAGACACAATGATTGATATGTGATAATATAAGTTGTTGTGGCTCAAATATGCTTTTGTTTGTTGAAAACTGCTGAAAATAAAAACGTAGAAGACACTAAAGAAATAAAGAAACAGCAGATTTTCAATTTATGAAAACAATGCTTGTATATGATACACGCACACAAATCTGTTTTTGTTTGCTTGGATGCAAATATAGTATATTTGTGTCCGAACACATTGTGTTTGCGTTTCAATATTGCATGTTGGAGAGACAATGGTTAATATGTTATTATATGTGTTTTTGTGACTCAGATTTGCATTTGTTTGTTAAAAACAAATACGTGACAGAATAAAGAAACCAAAAAGCAGCATATCTACATTTCATGAAAACAGTGCTGTCAAACACATACATGGTTCCTGCAATATAATATGGGGGCAGTTTTTTCCAGCGTGTGGTTCCTGCGCAATGTTACAGCGGCCGTTTTTTAGAGCATGTAGATATTGCCTTTAATCAAAAATCTAAAGGTATTGAGTTATGACTCTTTTGTAGTTAGGGTGCGATGTGTTACAGATGGGTTCTGTTCCAAAATTTTTTATTATAAAAGTTCTTTAATACTTTCATTTAAAGGTTTTTTTTTACTTTTTCGTTACTTATTTATCCTCCTATTAAATAACATTTTAAGAAATTCGTTGAGGCAAAAAAGAAACCTGAAAAGTAACTCATTCAATAATAATGCTGCAGAACATCTTTAAGGATATTAAAGCTAAAGAATTTTCTTCTCATTGTTACAAGTGAAAACAAATCCTTACAGTCGGGTCAGTGGCGATACTGACTGAACTCTTGTGGATGACAGGACAAAAGAAAAAAAATGGGTAGATGGAAGAACTTTTCTTGGCATGAATAAATAATTACAAGCAACAAATGCAGTCCGAGTGGCCATAGCTATGGAGCTGCAGTAGTCGATGATGCAGTAACAGCAAAATATTAAATTAATTACCGTAAAGAGCAACAGGCGATTTGTTGTACTCTTCCTCAGCATGATATTTGCAGCTGTTTTGCAAAATGCTCAATTAATTAAGCATTTCCACTCTAGTTGTATGTGTCTTCCACAGCTTTAAATATTAACAATTATGAAGATTCCTGCAAGAAAGTAAAAATTAAATAATATATTTTGTTATGGTGCAAAAGCACAAACGTAAGACCTTCCAATGACAGTAAAAATAATAAGGTCATCATTTGCTATGGCTAAGAAGAAAAGAGGCAAAAATGTTTGATCATTCCAATTAACTTTACAAATGTTTACTTTAAGCCAAGTCTTGTTTTATCCTAACCTTGTGACTTAGTAAACGCTGACAGTCTTTTTTTTACAAAAATCCTTTTCATGTCTTACCTTCAGTATTCAGACATTTAAAGAACCCCAATTACTACCTTACGCCACATTAAAAATAATACCGAGTTATAAAAGTCTTTTAAGCGACAGTGCAACATAAACCCCATGCGGCCATTGTGTTGCAAAATGATGCACACGACCCATCATCTCCCATTTTGACTGATTTTTTTTTTTTATCATATCCGCCAACTATGCATAACCACTCTGAAACTTATTTTCGAATGTAAAAATACAAAATAAAAAATTTCAAGACTGTATTTTGCAGTTGTTGTCACTATAATGCTGCCACCCGTTGTGGCATATTCATAAGCGCATGGCAGTTTCCATTCAACCTCAGACTATCGAGCAACTGAAACCGAAACTGAAACTGAAAGTGCAGCAAATTACATACAATGTCAACGTGAGCTGATGATGACGATGTTGATGTTGTTTGTGTTTCTGTTGCAGTTGCTGCTGTAAAAGATCTTGAGAATGATGCCAAGTATGAAGGTAGAATGAAAATAAAAATTCTACTTGTTTATTATTCAGCTCAAGTTTAGTAATGTTTACTCAAATAGGCTCATTGTGTATGCAAAACGTCAACAGATGCTGCAGCAGCATCGTAGCAACAAGCAAAGGACACAACCTGCAACAGCAATACAAGACAAGGTAAACACGTTGTTACCTTATTTAGGATTTCATACAGGCCAACAAATATTTTATAATACATGCACATTAGGGTGCTATGGATTAAATAGTTTTGACTTAAATATTTTTTTACAAATTTAAACTAAACAATTGTTATAAGTTTAAATATATTTTTAATTTTATGCTAGTTCAAAACCTGTTTTTATTTTATATGAAACTTGCCTCTTTACTTAATATTAATTTCAAAAAAATTTAATTGAATCAAAAAGTTACTAGGATGAAATTTATTTACTTAGTTTGTATTTAACATACATGGGACAAATTAATTATATGACAATTATAATTTTTAGTTTAATTGAAATTGTCTCTACATATAAAAAAGCAAAAAAAAATATATACCCTTGCAATAGTACTTATTGTCAAAGCAGTTCCTTCATATGTGACAGTTTTAGTTTTCAAATATTTCACATGTACAGGTTTATGAATTTGAAAGTAGTACGAGGGAATACCTATCCAAGTCGCACACCTCAACATATAAAATACTTTACAAAGAGAATTGTCAGCACTCGAAGAAATTCAGAGTAATTAAAATCATTCCCATATTTCTTTACAATTGGCATCCGATTCCACTACCTCGGAGCTGTAATTTGATCACTTTAGACTTCTACTTGTGTCGTGCTGTTAAATGTTCATCGTATGCTATGCCATAAACCAAAAATGATCCATACGCTTCAGGCAAATATCGTCCGAGCCATTCTCAATATAGGACCAGAAAACGACAACAAAGTCTTGGAAAATTTGGCCGACAGAATAAGCATCTGCCATACATGGTTTTTTTTTAATTTGCATTGGATTTTAATTTGCATTACTTTATCTAATGCAAATGCACAAGAATTACCATTTCCGCAACGGCAATTACAATTATGTGAATTTGCATTTGCTCAGGCAATGCAAATGCAGGTTGTGGCATCAGATGTCAATTGTAATGAAATATGGGAATGCTTTTAATTATTTTGAATTTGTTTGACTGCTGGCAATTCTGTTTTTAAAGTATTTTATATGTAGAGGTTTGTGGTTTCGATAGGTATTGAAAACCAAAATTGCCAGATATGAAGGAAATGCTTGGAAAATAAGAACCATTGCCAATTGTATTGAAAGTTTTTTGAATTCAAATTAAACAACAAATTATAATTGTCATATAATTAATTTGCCCCATGTATGGAATCTGCGCAGCCAGCCGCGACAGCCACATGTATGAAATCGTGTTCCATAAATAATGGGAATATATGTTGTCTCATAAAGCCATAATATACGAGGACGATGACAAAACAAGCCGACCTAAAAAAGACACAGAAATATTGTGAAAAATGTTGTTTATTTTTCAACATAATCTCGTTTTAGCTCGATACACTTTTTCCAGCGATATTCAATTGCTTTGATATCGTGTTTATAACGGGTTTTTCAATAAGAGCGCTACAAAAGTTTTTTTAAATAAAACAAAACCGGTTTTAGATACCAATGAAATTCTTTATTCCTGTGAAAGTACGTTCGATGCCATTATGTATGGAACTCGATTTCTTTTGCATGGCCACCCGCTTGCAGAAGTCCAGACGCTGAACCCAATTTTCGACGGTTTTCAAGCATAAATCGGCCGATACTGCTGCAATTTCACGTTCGATATTCGTACGAAGTTCATCAATCGTCGCTGGCTTGTTGGCATAGACCATAGACTTGACGTAGCCCCACAGGAAATAATCTAACGGCGTCAAATCGCACGACCGAGGCGGACAATCGACTGGGCCATTTCGTGAGATAACACGTTCACCAAACTTGGTTTCCAATAAATTGATTGTGGCATTCGCTGTGTGGCTTGTGGCGCCGTCCTGTTGGAACCACATGTCCTCCAAGTCCATATTATCCAGTTGGGGCCAAAAATATTCGGTTATCATTAAGCGTAGCGATTCGCATTCACAGTAATGTGCCGGTCTTGATCATCACGGAAGAAGTACGGCCCAATGACGCCGCCGGCCCATAAACCGCACCAAACCGTAATTTTTTCGGGATGCAATGATGACTCATGGATTACGTGTGGATTGCTGTCTGACCAATAACGCATATTTTGCCTATTGACGAAGCCATTCAGCCAGAAATGAGCCTCATCGCTGAAGATGATTTTCCGATGAAAATCCGAATCATTTTCAAGTTGTTGCTCTGCCCAATTCACGAACATACGACGCTTATGGTGGTCAAGCGGCTTCAGTTCTTGCGTCAATTTGATCTTGTAAGGATGTAGGCCAAGACCTTTTCGCAAAAATTCGCCACAACGACGTCACAGAGATGCCCAACGCTTGAGAACGACGTGTGAGAGACACATTTGGGCTTTCTTGAACTGAAGCCCCAGCGGCAGCAATATTCTCGACACTACGGACACTTCTTTGTCTCACTGGCACGGGAACATTTTGTACTGTGCCTGTGGATTCAAATTTTTCCACTAGACGCTCAATTGTTGATCTGGTAGGACGATTATGACGACCCTAAATTGGACGTAGCGCTCTTAAAGTCGAGGCCACTTACTCCAAATTTCGTTAGTAAATTGTAATAATTTCGACTCGTTGTTGGCTCGTATATCTTTCCACGATGAAATGGCAAACCTTACTGAAGAGAAATGTCAAAAGAGCAGAAAAAAATATGGCGTCGTTTGCTGTCCATATCGATTTACGTTTGTAGCGTCTCTGTTGAAAAACCCGTTAGTAAGAACTGTCAACCTCCTTAAAATAGCAATCAACCGCAGACTACACCTCTTCATTGTTGGCAAATCTCTTATCACCGAAAAATTTTTTCAACTCTGGAAATAGAAAATAGTCCGATGGCGCTAAATCTGGGGAATAAGGTGCGTGATGCAGCAATTCGAACTTTAATGCATTAATTTTGGCCATCGCAACAGTGGTTGTGTGAACTGGAGCAACATCTTGCAGCAACATTTTGCAGGAAACATGTCCATGCTTGCAAGCATTGTTTTCATGAAATGAAGATCTGTCGCTTTTTTTTTGTTCTCTGAGTCGTTTTTCTTTTTAGCGGTTTTCAACAAACCAAATACATATATTTTAGCATATTAATCGTTGTGTCTCAAAATTGTTATAGTGAATAGCAACCACAATGTGTTTGGACACAAGTATACTATATTTGCGACAAGCCACAAACACGTCACATTTGCATTCATAATTTCATCACTTACACGCTGCAATAAATTTATAATATTCGCCGTTGATGGTTTTTCCTTTCTGAATTCAGCCTTATTGTGGTGAAACATCGCCAAATACTCTACTGAAACATCTTCACGACGCTGTATTTGCTCTATTGAAAGCAAGCGCGGCACAATATCTTCGGTCAATATACGATGTACAGCACTTTTTGAAATGCCTATCATTTCAGCTAGCTCACGCAACTTCCAGCCGTTAATCATCCAATACCAGTTTGTGGATTTTTCGTAACCGTGGACTCCTCAACTGGTCGACCACTACGGTGTCCGTCTTGGCAGCTCGTACAGCCTCGGTTAAGCTCTGCTATCTGATATTTTACAGTCGTAAACGAAGGAGCAGACTCCCCCAGAGTAGAATCTAGTTTGGCTTTAATATTGCTTGGACTGAGACCTTTGCCATGGAAATGTTGAACTACATAACATAACAAATTCACGGAGATCGTTTACTTTTGATGGCTCAAATAAAAATACTAAACAACGTGGCGCCTTGAAACTTAAAACATATGTTTTATAAGGTTGCCACTTTTCACCATGTATACGTAAGATCGGCTAGTTTTGGGACCGCCCTTGTAACAAAAGGAATTAAGTTTAGTTCATTTTATTTAAATTTTAAAAAGTACTTGTATTTGGACCACCCTGAATATTTATTGATTCTGTGGGAGACCGTGTGCAGCAAAATGATATTTTTTTATTTATACTCAACGCTGATCGCAACAGTTGAAACGTTTGCCCAAAATAAAACACTTTTATCGCAAGAGTATTTTCTATTGTTGCAAACGAACTTTCAGTTAGCCAAAAAAAAATTGTTATTCAATTGTTATTGCACCTTAGAGACGAATTCGTGATTTTTATCGCGCACATAATCGTCCATCTGAGCAAGCCATCCGTCGAACTGTGGATAGATTTCATACCACATAATCTCTAAATGATGCAATGACACCAATACGTCGAAGGATTGTAGGTACGGATGAGAATATCGCCACTGTAAACAAAAGTGTGGCAGTAGATCCAAATTTATAGACGGGCCGTCTGTAGCAAGAACTGGGGCTCTGTCAGTCCACTACGTGGAAAATTTTGAGAATGATCTCGAATTGCACCCGTATAAGATTCAGCTGGTGTAGGAATTAAAGCCACGAGACCATAATAAACGCCGTTCTTTCGCCGATTGGGCTCTAGAACAGTTGAAGACTGACCCAATATTTTATCGCACAATTGTGTTAAGCGATGAGGCTCATGTTTGCCTTAACGTTTTTGTTAATAAACAAAATTCCCGTACATGGACTGTGACCAATCCACAACAGACCGAACAGACTCTATTACATCCAGAAAAATTAACCGTTTGGTGCGGTTTATAGGCTAGACACTATTTCGTCTTAAATTAAGCCGGAGCTCGCATTACGGTCAATGGGGCTCGTTACCGCTATTTTTGTTTGAAATATGGATGACATTGATCCGGGCGAGATGTGGTTTAAACAGGATGGCCCTAAGTATCATACGGCTATCGCAACCATCGATTTATTGAAATCAAAATTTGGCGAAAAGTTGATGACGAGAAACAGACCTGTCAACTGGCCCCCAAGGTCGTGCAATTTGATACCACTCGCTTATTTCCTGTGGGACTACATGAAGTCACTGGTTTATGCTGATAAACAAGCAACAATTGACGCCTTTGAGGCCACAATTGTTCGTGTTAGTTGTGTGATACGGCCAGCAGTGATCGAAAAAGACATCCAGAATGCGCTTCGTCAATATGAATATGATATCGCGTAAATGGTGTTCGCCAGAGCGAATACTAAGCTTTTCGTAGTGTCTCGGGCTTCTTCTGTCGAATATTGTCTTTCAAGGAACGCGAATTGTTGACATAAACTTTAAACTTCAAATAACATCACAGGAAACAGTGACGAGGGGTAAAGCCGGGAGAGGCGGAATGTTTAAATGGTGCACACCGTTACATTTTCTAGAGGCCATGAACCTACTTTCGTAACCAGCTCCAGACAAAATGTACTACATATCAGCTTCAGAACGCACGACCTGTATACCATGATCAGGGAATGAAATGACCTTGATGGCAATTCGTTCTCTGATCGTAAATACATTGAATTTCAGCTGTAGTGTAACATGACACAACCTAAAGTAGTTCATAGCAATGTGAGGAATACTGACTGGTCCCTCTATAAAACGACGTATAAGAGTTGTTAGGGATCAGAAACAGCTGTGGAGATAAGATGCGTAGATGATATAGATAATGTATCGGACAGGAGCACGAGTACTCTCAACAAGTCACTACAAATCTATTGCCCTAGAACAAAGCCAAGAGGGAAGAAGAAGCCTCCCTGGTGGAATGGAGAGCTTGCGGAAATAAGGAAGTCATGCCGACGACTAAATAACAAGGCCAAGCCTTCGTGAAATTAGTTGGAGTCGAATATGCGTCGAGGCTAAGAAAATACTAGCGTCAGACCAATAGGTTACTTGAAGGACTTTTTGGAACAGTGGACAACCTATAGTGGTGAGTCGCTCAATCTTCTCATGAATACCCGTCGCTGAACGAGGAGAGCATTGCAGATGAATATACTCATGCACCAGAAGTTGAATTTGAAATTTGTACTAAATTCAGGCTTAAATGGGCTATCGGAAGCATCAAAACCTTTAAGTGTCCCGGGTTCGTTATTGTATCGCAAGCGAAATTTCAGGCTGTAGCCAATCTACTGATCCCCTCACAGACAAAATAATACATCAAGTGTGTAAGCTTCAGATGTATACCAAGAGGTTGAAGGAATACAAGAGTACTGTCAATTCCCAAACCGGCAGATGCCTCTGACACTGCTCCTAAAGCATTTAGGCCTATAAGCGTGTCATCGATCCTACTGCTTCATGAACTGGTAGGATTCACAGATAAATCGTTGGCTGCTAAGGAGTATACGTTGGTAGCCTTTCTTGAGATTGAGGGTGCGTCCAATAATACCACTCCTAATGCGATAGAATAGGCCGATCCCTAACGTAAATGTGGATTTGTACATCAAATGCTCACAAGGAGACGTATCATAGTCGAATTCACACAACAAGAAGGGGGGGGGGGGGGGAGATCTCGTTTCCATTTCTATGCAATCTTGTTCTGAGTGGAATACTGGTAACTGTGGAAAATGTTGGTTCGAAATTGAGGGGCAAGTATCTCACAACCTTTAGAGACATTTTAAAAGGTAGCTTATGGAGTTTGTGCAGACGGTGGGTGAAGAAGTGCTTAGTGTAAACTCGGCTAAAACCGAGCTAGTTCTTTTTACCCGAAGGTATAAAATACATGCCATGCAACCTATCACTTTGAATGGATCTGAAATTAAGTTTGCAGAGTGCTATTCTGAACAGCAAGCTTAGTTTCAGACCCAACATAGTGGGAAGCACGAACAATACAGCGATAGCCCTATGCATCTGCAAGAGGGGTTGTAAATGGGGCCAATCTCCGAGGATTGTTCCTTGAAGGCCAATAAGGCTCTATCGAGTTACCGTGTTGTGGCAGCTGCTTGGGACCACCCATCTTTTGTACTGACTAGGGTTCAGACAATGGCGGGGATGTGCATCACGGGTGCTACTCGCACCACGACAACTTATGCACTGAACGTAATGTTATACTTGTTGCCGGTGGACATTATAGGTCGGCAGATTGCTTCCACGTCTGGCATGAAATTATGGCAACTCTCAAAATGGGCCATGGTCGGAGTCGGTCAGGGAATACTGTTGGAAAATGCAGTGAACATTCCTGCATTTGTCAAATACTCGACAGCGGAACCAGTATTCGATCGGAAATACTCCACTCTCATACTGGAAAGGAACCCCAGGAACAATGGAGTTCCTCGTATAGAGTGATTCCACACCGATGGTTGGAAAATTAATGATCAAGTAGGTTACGGGGTCTACTCTAAGGAATTAGGATTGTCCCTTTCTCGTAGACTACCTACCCATTGTATCGGGCGGAAATATGGCCTCTTATAGAACTGACCGACTGGCTGAGGGATAATAGTTCAGCAGTTTTTGGGGTCAATGTGTTTTCGGGCAGTAAGGCTGTCGTCAAGTTCCTGGCATCAGTATTCCTGAACTCAATATCTGCCCAGGAATGTCACAGATCTCTTAACGAGATAGCCCAGCAGTAGTATATATGGGCGCATTTTGTAGACTCTGATTAGATCTACCCCAGCAAGTGGTAATACGAAATACTTCTGCTGGTCAGGCTGTAGCTTAATTTGAAGCTGCTGCACGCTGAAAAATTATTACGCTGAAGTTTGTAGTTTGTCGCAAAAACAGTATACTTGTGTCCAAACACATTGTGTTTGCTATTCAATATAACATGTTTGGGACACAATGATTAATATGTTATAACACATGTATTTGTGACCCAAATGTTGCTTTGTTTGTTGAAAGCTTCTGAAAGTAAAAACGCGAGAGGCAGTAAAGAAATAAAACGTAGCAGATCTTCAATTCATGAAAACAGTACTTGCAAACATGTACATGGTTCCTGCAATATGTTGGTGGGGCCGTCATTTTCCAGCATGTGTTCGGGCTGCACATCAATTTGAATCTTTACAACCAATCCACGGTTTTGGCGAAAACTCAGAAAAAGCCATCTGACGAACATCCTAATGTATGTACATGTTCCACTTTCAAAGTTCACCACTTAAATGATGATGGCATTGATGGCGATGAAGAAGAAGTTTCAGTTTTGCTGCAGTTTTCCAGTTTAAAACATGGCCTTCGATTGTTCACCTCAACAAATCTATAAAGTTCTTATGCTCGCTTGGAAATTTCAGGGATAAATTGACTGTTCGTCCTGTTTTGTCTTGGGATAGTGGCTCCTCATTCGCATCTCATTTGTGATGTAAACACGTGTAAACATGTTGTTTTCATATTGTTTATTACCCAGTTATTTATCTTGGTATCTCTTACTCCAACAACAGCCAGCGTACACGACAAAGTCAAATGCGGTTATGTCGTCCATGTACTTGCACACATACATCCTTTCATCCGTGCCAGGACATCAGGAAGCCAAAACATCTCCACCGTTGTGGCTGATGTTGTTTTGCTGTGCTGCTGGTTTAATTTTTTTCAATTTATCTTTATGTCATGTGACAGTTAATGCACTCACGTACTCAAACGAAAACGTGCAATTGTTTTTTAAAACGACAAAAAGGAAAACCTTACGACGAAACTCAAGCTCAAAGATTATTATTTAAGAGAGCCATTTTTCTTTCAAGTTTATGGCTTTATGGTTATTTTACAAAAACGCAACAGCAACAAAAATACAAGTATTTTTTCATTACTCGGCTTAATAAAATTTAAGGCAAAATGTCATTTGCAGGTGACACAGTCAAGTATATCATATTATTATTAATTTATATGGAGTGCATCATATTTACAAAAACAAAAACCCAAATACTTATATTATGAAACATGTATTCGAAAACTCGGGATGAATAAACTAAATTAACTAGTTAAGTTGTTCTTAAAGTCATATATTGAAAATGTTCCATGTTTGTTATTTGGATGCAAATATAACGCGTTTGTAGCTTGTCGCAAATATAGTACACTCGTGTCCTAATACATTGTGTTTCCTAATCAATATACCATGTTTTGGGACACAACGATTAATAGGTTGTAATGTACATAATTATTTGTGACCCACATTTGGCTGTTGGTTAAAAACTGCTAAAAACTCAAACGTGACAGTCAATGAAGACAGCGGAGGCAACAGCTATACTATACAAGAAAATAATGCCTGCAAACATGTACATGGTTCTTGCAATATGTTTCTGGAGTCGTTATTTTTCAGCGTGTGTAGTTCATGTGCGCGACTTTGCACAAGAGGGCACGTGATCGTGGCCTATACGAACCACCCTTCCAATTCTTTTGGCGACGGTCAGATCGTTTAGTAATGGAGAAAGAGCGAGGGAATAGAGCTTCACATCGACAACATTTGCATTCATGTGAATACAAAAATTGGTACAGAAATTTCAGTCGGGTGAACCGACTTAAACACACTCTCACCCTTAGTCATCCATTACGTCCGAGTTCTATTTAAAAAATGGTAATATTCACTCTTCCGTTGAACCGATATTCAATAGCAGAGTGGCATTGCGCTTAATAGTATCTAATATCTAACTTCATTCGGATCATAAGTGGTTTTGGAAATTTATCATGACTACCAGCCAATTATCCGCCTAATACGCGGGCGGATCAATAAGTCCGTAGCTTTTCGAACATCCCTCTTAGTTATATGTAATGCAACACTGCTCCCATCAAGTACCACCTGTTAAAAGACTACTGCCAAGTTCCGTCATTTACTTTGCTTTTAACAGCTTTTCAAAACATAGAACCTCGTGCATTTTTTTTAAAGTGGAAAAAGGTGAATTTCGAGTGCTCAAAATCAAACCAAGGAAAAGCTTGATAAATACTATGGGGACGCACAATCGATTTCAATAGTAAAAAAATGGTTTCCTGACTTTCGTTGTGGTCGCACAAGTACAAATGACGCTGAACGTTCTGGACCGCCAATTGAGGTCAATACACCCGAAAATATCGAAAAAATCTTAAAATGGGTTTAAGAAAGCTGTCTGCATTATGGGTGCCGCGTTTGCTCTCAATTGGCCATAAACGTAATCGTGTGACAACTTCAAAGGATTGTTTGGAGTTGTTTAATTGGGCTACGAATTAGTACCGCCATGTTCTCCGGATTTAGCCCTCAGTGACTATTTCCTATTTCCAAGACTAAAAGTGGAAAGAGATTTAGCGCCAACGATGATATTATTGACCATATCCAAAAATTGGAGAGACGTTGGTCTAAGTGTATTGAGCTAAAAGGAGATTATGTTGAAAAAAAAATTTTTTTTTGCATAAAAAAAACGGTGTTTCATTCAAAAAGTGACGGACTTATTGATCCGCTTTCGTATTTATACAGAAGGTACCAAAACGGGTATGTCGAAGTTGTTCATTTGTTATTACAGAGTAACTTTTGACAACACACTGTCCAGTACCAAATTTTATTAAGATCGGTTATGGTTTATAAGAGATATGGAGTCGGCCAAGCGCAAAGTCCAACTTTTGTATTGGAAGTACGAAAATGGGCGTGGCACAGCAGGCAGTTTTAATTATACAGTGTCATTTAGCATAACATTGCCTAGTACCGAATTTCATTAAGGAAGGTTGTGGTGTACGAGAGTTAAACCGGACATCCGCCCAACTTTTGTATGGGTGTGCTAGAATGCGTGTGCCAAACCACTCACTTTCCATAGGAGAGTGCCATTTGACTAAATATTGTCTAATATCAAAATAACCGCGGTCGCAACAACGGTCGTATGGGAGGTACCAAAATGGGTGTGGCAAAATTACCATTGACTTAGTCGATGACTGGCGTTCGATAACATGAACGCTTAATACTTAATTGCAATGGTATCGGAATTGTTGCACGTGATTAAAAACCAGGACGACCACCAACCTTTTGTATAGGAGGTAACAGATAAACGTGTATGAAAAAAAAATACCAATATCTGAGTTGAAGCTAATCCACACACACCATAACAAAGTTTTAAAAGAAACATGATTTTGTAACGGGTGTTCTTTTAAGCTGCATGAGAACTTAAAATCAAAATACAAAACAGAAATATTGTTGGAAAGAAATTTTTTTTATAATAATCTAGTACGTAATTTCTTGAAATTTATTTTCTAAATATGACTACATGGTCCATTCGATCAGTTTAATTATTGTATACTTTTTCCAATAAATCTGGCCGTATGGCTTCAATGGTGGCTTGAATATTGGCGTCCAATGCTTCAAGAGTTGCTGGTTTGTCGGCATGAACCAATGCCTTTACATGGCCCCATAAAAAGTAATCCAGTGGCTTAAAATCGCATGAACGAGGGGCCAGGGGACAGAACCACTTCTGGAAATACAGTTCCCACCAAATTGATTTTGCAATAAATCGATTGTTAAGCACGCTGTGTGTTTAGCTGATTAATTTTTCGAAACAAAAATTTTGTCAGCATGGCTCTATAGCCCTCGTTAGTCACCGTAACGGCAATCCCTTGCTCATTTCGAAAGAAATAAGGACCGATGATGCCGTCAGCGTATATACTAGGCTGATTATACGATATTGACCGTAAAATAGACGAAGTGCTCAATGAACTTTGAGAACAGATTTATTTATTTCAAAGTAAATTTCGACAAGTTGGAGGCGTTGTTGCAGCCTAAAAAATTCAAGATGGCTTGCCAAAAGGGATGCCTACACAATTTGAAAGTTTCAGCTGTGAAACCATAGTTATCGATATCGATAATCAACATGCAGCTAAAAAAACACCCTTTTCTGAATGTGTCGATTCGATGGGAGGTGCCAATTTCAATTCCAACCTAAGTTTCGGCAAATAATGGTCACTGACAATATTTCATTGTGATAGTAAAAGTTTTACGGCAGTTATCGTCTTAACCAGTCAGCCAGCCGGACAGCCAGCCAGACAGATATGGCTCAATCCTCTTAAAAATTCCTAAAACTATTTCGTCCAAAGGTTCCTTTTAAGTACTACATTTTTTCCGAATTAAATGATATATAAACCAGATTTTTCAGTTTTTTGTTTCTGGTTAAATTAAACATGTATTAAACTGTAGCACTTTCAAAACATTTGTGTAGCGACCATTTCAAATATTCATGTGTGTTTAAAATTCAAAAATGTACAACCATATCCAAATTGGACAATCATGTTTTAATTTTAATTTCAAATTTAAATAATATTCCATTTTGGAATGCGTGGCTAATATAAAATTTAAATGTTTTATTCAAATTCACGTTAAATTGATTCAAATTCGAAAATCATATTCAAATTTCAGAATAATTTTCATAATGGGAATCCTATTACGTTTAAAATATTTATTTATAAAATTATTTAAGTTTGGAAATTTGAAAAAAAATAATTTTTTCAAAATCCTATTTATTCTTATTAAGTCATAAAATCATAAAATTTGAATAAAAGAAACTGTGTGGGAATTTCCTTTCAAACTTATTGTAATATAAGGTCATATTGGAATATATGTCATGTTCGCTAATTCCAAAATTTGAATAAAATTCGAAAATCATATCAGTATTATTAATTTTTGAAGGACAATTCACACATAATAAGTAAAAACTGGTTAACCGAAGTCAAATAACCGGTTGTCGGTTAGTTTGAAAATTATGTTTAAAAAAAAACAGCACACGATTAATAACAAAAACATCGGTTAACCGGATTCGCCGGATTTTCGGATTCGGTTTAGGAAAATTTAGAATTTGTTGTAACTAAAATGAATGAAATTGATGAATTGAATCTATGAAAGAAAATGATAAAATGGGGTAAACGAATTTAATTTCTAGCATAAAATATATATCTCAATTCAATATATATGTATGCCAATGGAAGGCTTCTCAGGAACCCGTTCCGATCCGGTGTTATACTGTAGGTCCCAATCAGTGTATGCAAAACTAGAAATAAACTGATTTCGAGAAACCCCCCCGAATCCCTACATGGGTTGTAATTGGTGAAAAACTGTTTTTACTTTTTGGTACATTTCATGTAGTTTTGGTACATTTTTGTTACTTTTTATGTACCTTTCGATACACAGTTTGGTTTACTTTTTGTACATTTTGGTACACTTTATAGTAGACTTTATGTACCTTTTCGTTTCACATTGTGTACTTTTGGTACATTTTGTCAATCGTCTGTACTGTTTGGAACAGTTTATGTTTATGTTTATGCATGTATAAGTACATGCTGTGTATTTTGTGGCAAATTTTATGTACTTTTTGGTGAATGTTATGGTGAATAAATGCATTCATTATGTGGTACCATTTCGTCTTACCTCACTACAAAATAAATTTGCAAGTCACGCTTGCAGTACGCGAGTTACTCGTTTGACTCATATGAACCGGAGACAGACTGCGAAAATGCATATCAACGAACGTACGCAGCCCACTCGCGGACGTATGCGACCTTTTCTTTTTTACTCGTATAGTATGGTTTTTTTCTTTACATCTCAAGACTAACGAGTAGAATTTTACTTTTGGTTTTACGACTGGTAATGAGCGAACGTTGACAACTTTTTAGATTTATTTGCATTGCGAAATTTCAGGTTTTATATACGCTAAAAGAACTGTCTTTTGTTGTTGTTTGGATGCAAATGTAACATGTTTGTAGCTTGTCGCAAATATAGTATACTTGTGTCCAAACACATTGTGTTTGCTATTCAATATTATATGTTGGAGACACAATGCATAATAGATTATAATATATGGTTTTATGACTCCAATGTGTTTTTGTTGTTGTTGTAAACTTGTAAAAACAAAAAGGTGTTAAACAATAAAAAGAAACAAACTGCAGATCTTCAATTCATGAAAGTAATGCTTGCGAACATATACATGGTTCCCGAAAAATGTTGCATTAAATAGCCAACATATTAAGGTTTGCATGTTGAATCAACATTTAGCTATAAATCGAGACATATATTACAGTGAATGCTAGCAATGTTCGTTATTAGGTTTATAAAATTCAACATCACATGGATTTGCTTAAAGAAATATACTAGTTCTTTTCTGACAGTTTGTTGCAAATATAGAACAGTTGTGCTAGAAAATAATAGACCACTGGAGCTTTTGTTGGGTTGTTCACCCCGCATATAGAAAACATGTGAACACATTTTAAAATCTTACTGAAATACATAAAATTGTACAACATTTTACTAACAAATCTGACAAATCAACATTTTCTAGTTCTACCAATTGTTTCGTAAATTATTTAATTACTTTATTTAAAAATTATCCCAACTTTACCTTTTGCTATGAATCCATATCTAGCCCTATGAATGTATTTACTTACATTACATATAAAGTAGTTGTATGAATTTATTTGCTTGTGTTGGTGAGTGCAAAGAAAAAAGAACGACTTCGAAAGTGAATGGACATAAAGTGAATTTTTGTTTCTCGTTTTGCATGTAATTCCATGTGAAAATGACCCAGTTTGACTTTTGTGGCTCATAACTAATTCAACAAAAAAAAAAAAAAAAAAACAACAAACTGACACAAAAACAGAGAAACATTAACAACAACAGTTTAGCCCCTTAAACTCACAACACATGCATATAAACCTAAACAAATCCATACATTCATGTATGTGCATACATTCACGTATTCATACGTATGTAAATATTTCTCTGTCCAGTGCCTGATGAAATTGTAGACTTTTATTCGTTTTCAACATCATCGACCTTCTGCACTCACATACACATAAATTACCAAAGGAGTAGCATTTTTTTGTTTGTGAATTCAATTGTTTTGCAAATTTTTTTGTTTTTGCTGCTACCAGTATTGTTGGTGTTTACACATGTACGTACAAATACAGACGATGGCAAAAAGTGTAATCAAGAATTCGGATAAATAAACTAAAAACAACAAACAATATTATACTAAATCTCTTGTATGCATACGCATGTATTTAACAACAACCCGCACTGAGGCATCCAACCAACTGCAATACAATTAAAGCACAATAACTATAAAATAAAGCATAGTTTTGGGCGTTGCAATAGGGGAAATACAACATAAAATAAATTTTTAGATTAAATTCATTTTATGATAACGGTTGTGCTTTTTGTACTAACTAGATACTTATTTCTTGCTGTACTTATTCATATCACTTATGAAATTCCTAATGAGCTGCATTAATCTCGTAATAAATCACAAGAGTTATCCAAGTCCGCTGCTTGTGAAGTAGATAATTTTTAAGAAATTAAATTGGCGGCTCGAAATCTCTCCAACAGAGTTTTAGCATTTGTATTGACCGCCGAAAAACAGAAAAATTTGCCTAGAGGATCATTTATTTTCTGTCTGGCACTAAAATAAAAAATGTGTATGATTTGTGTTCACTAACCGGCATTAGATTCATTTATTTTTTACAGTTCCGAGAAAAACAAAATCGTATTGGAAACGGAGAAATCTGAACTAAAATCATTACTGTCAATAATTGTTTCAAGTAATTACTGGGAACTTGAAACACTACTTATACAAAGGTGCAGAGCTTACCCGCGACTACCTGATATACTAGTTGTAACATACAGGGTGGCTCAAAATTAATATTGTGGTTTGAGTTCTTTAAAACTTTTTTATTTTTATGTCAGTATTTTGTAACCAAAACTGTGGAGAATTTAAAATGTAGCAATAAACAGTCGAACAACGAACCAAAATTATTTACGAGGGCGGATCAATAAGTCCGTGACTTTTCGAACTTTCCTCGTAGTTATATGAAATACAACGCTGCTCGCATCATATACCACCTGTTAGTAGACGACTGTCAAATTTTGAACAAGTTCCGTCATTTACTTTGCATTTAACAGCTGTTCGAAACATACAACCTCGTGCATTTTTAAAAAAAGGGGGAAAAAAATTTCGAGTGCTCATTAAACATTATTTTTTGCGAAAAAAAAACGTCAATCAAACCAAGGAAAAGCTTGATAAATACTATGGGGACTCTGCACCATCGATTTCAATTGTAAAAAGTGGTTTGTTGACTTTCGTTGTGGTCGCACAAGCACAAATGACGCTGAACGTTCTGGACGGCCAATTGCGGTAAATACACCCGAAAATAAATAAAAGTGCGTGAGATTGTTGATGCCATAGGCATCTTATATGGCAGTGTGGTTTCGATTTTAAATGATCAGTTGGGTTTAAGAAAGCTGTCTTCAAGACCCTAAACGTAATCGTGTGACAACTTCAAAGGATTAGTTGGAGTTGTTTAATTGGCTACGAATTGGTACCTCATCCGCCAAATTCTCCGGATTCAGCCCCCAGTGACTATTTCATATTTCCAAACCTAAAGAACCGGCTCCGTGGAAAGAGATTTAGCTCCAACGATGAAATTATCGATCAAACAAATGCCTATTTTATGGACCTCGAAAATCCTATTTTTTTTTGGACGGGTTACAAAAATTTAAGAAGCGTTGAACTAAGTGTATTGAGCTAAAAGGAGATTATGTTGAAAAATAATTTTTTTTTTTGGAAAATTCATTCAAAAAGTCTCGGAATTATTGATCCGTCCTCTAACTTCATTTTTTTAAACGATCGGCCCATAATTTTGACTTAGCTTGCATATAGTCGATATTTTAATGTTCGGATTGGACCCTCAGAGCCACCAATAAACCGTCTAGTTACAAATTTTCGATAACAGAAACCTTCCTGGTGCCGGAAGACAAAGTACGTACGTGTCCGGGAGAGTATTGACCAAAGTGGAGAAACATCAACAACACGACGTTCGGCACAACTTGGGATAACATGAAGGTCGCTGCAGATAAT
Source organism: Phaonia tiefii (assembly GCA_963931995.1). NCBI lineage: Eukaryota > Metazoa > Arthropoda > Insecta > Diptera > Muscidae > Phaonia > Phaonia tiefii. The sequence continues at coordinate 149,895,904 of OZ008367.1, read as the reverse complement.
TTTGCATACATTACGCATGTTCCCATATAAATATCAGCTTCTACTTCAAGCATAAAGCAGAAGAAAATCCTGAGGAATTCATAACACTGTGGAACACAAAAAAACAGCCCCTGTTTTAGGGGTGCTTTTTACCCTTTTCCACAAAATAAATAAAAAAGACCCATATATTGAGGCGGTAGAGGGTTAATGTATTCCACAAAAATGTTTCTCTTAAATTTTTACATAAAATTGCTGAACACGTCCTACCCTTAAAATGTAAGGATACTATGGTTTCCTATGTCAATTCATAATAAGAATGAGCAAAAGGGGGAAATTCCTCCCCCCCTAGAACCTTAAAAAAAGCAGACGTAAACTTTCAAAACGCCGATATACGTGTATTCTTTTTCTACCCCCTCTACCAGAATCCGTTGTCAGACACCTTTTATTTTCGAAAAAGATTCATTTTGTTCCGCAGTGTAATTTGATGATGATCGATGGAGCCCATTTTCAATTAAATGGGTTCGTAGGAACGCCATGGTCTACACGCTGAAAAATATCGGCCCCAGCAACATATTGCAGGAAACATGTGCAAGTTTGCAAACACTGTTTTCATGAATTGAACATCTGCTACTTTTATGCTTCTTTGTGTCTGTCTCGGTTTTGTTTTTAGCGCTTTTCAACAAACAAAGCCACATTTGGGTCACAAACACATATATTATAACACATTAATAATTGTGTCTCAAACATTGTATATTGGGTATCAAAAACAATGTGTTTGGGCACAAGTATAGTATATTTGCGTGAAGCTACAAACACGTTATATTTGCATCCAAACAACAAAAAATTACATATTTTTCAGCGTGTATGGAGAATCCAAAAGCAGTTCATACACCCCCTTAAGCGCACTGTCTGGTACGGGCATCGTCCGAAAGGATCATTGGCCCGTATTTCTTTGAAAATGAAGACAGTATCACCGTTGCCGTCAAAGGTGGATAATATCGGGCGACGTTGCAACATTTGTAGAGGCCAGCTAAGGAACACCATCCGCATGGACCCACAGCGCATACTGCGAGGGACTCAAAGGCTCTTTTACGAGTTATCTTTGGGCAGGCATTATTGGCCTCCGCGTTCACCTAATTTAACCGCTCCTGGCTGGTTCGTTTGCGGATATGTGAAAGAAAGAGTATACGTGCATAAGCTATGAACCATCCTTTAATTAATCCCTTAATAAATAACATTCTCAGTGAAATCGAGGCCATAACACCTGCAAGTTTGCAAAAGCTTATGGCAAATGTTTTCAAAACTGACCAAATATGCGAAGCAGAAAATGGCCACCACTTGCGAGATATCATTTTTCACTGCATTTAAAAAATCTATATAAAGGGTGTCTCAGTAAGAATGCACTTTATCATTTTAATATAAACATGTGTATTTGTTGAGATAGTTATGATTTTTTATTGGATTGTAATGAAGATTGGATTAAGTGTGGAATAAAATATCCGCCACAAGGTCCCCACGGCTCTTATGACAGGCCGTTACTCTTTTCATGATATTTTCCATGACTTTTTCACAAAGATGGATCTCGGGATCTCGGATTTGAACTTAGGAATTGTTTCTGGTTTATTCGCATTTTCACAGATTTCACAAAACCCCAAAGAAAGAAATTGCACATCAGAATTTCTTGAGATTATTTGTTCTGGAAACAGTTGCTGCAATAAATCGATTGTTTCATGCGCCGTGTGACAGGTGGCGCCGTCTTGCTGAAACCACATGTCGTCCAGATCCATGCCGTCCAGTTGAGGCCTCACGAACTCAGTCATCATGTTCCAGTAACGAATGCCGTTCCAATGCAATTTCGGCCTCATCTTTACAAAAGTAAGGCCCAACCACGCCGCCTGCCCCAAAATCCGCACCAGACATTTGCTCGTTGTGGGTGCATTTGTTTCTCATGCATTGTATGACGATTTTATGAGTCCCAAATTCAACTTGTGTATTCACGAAGCCATTCAGATGGATAGGCGCTTCAGCGGAGAAGATGACTTTTTTTTTTTTAAAAATTTTCATTGACTTCACTTTGCTCCATTACCCATTGAACGAATTGCCGGCGATTCCATGGACTGCTGGGTTGAGCTCCTGAGTAAGCTGCATAATGTACGCATGAAGGTGGAGATCTTTTTGTTGTTTAGAACGATGCCGAATTGATGTATTCAGGTTTTCAGTGACAATCTCCTTAAAAGCAGCACTGTTTTCAAGAGACAGACCGGTACGCTGACGCACCGGAGTCTTACTCTCCATAATCGACCCAGTTTCTTCAAAATATTATACCACTCTTCGAATGATTGGCGCATTAGGTGCACTTTCTTGACTGAAAATTCTTCGAAGAGTCAGCATAACTTTCCAAAATTTTGTAATAAGTTTTCACAATTATAACACGTTGTTCTTTCGTAAAGCACTCCATTTTAAACAATCGGAATAAACATATGTGACAGCTGCCAAATTTCAGAGTTGCCACTTGCACAAAAAAATATACGAAATTTAAAAATTTTAATCTAATTGAGACACCCTTTATAATGTAGGTGAACAACTTCAGTGGATTAGGGGTAGAAAATACAGTTCATTACCTAGTTTAATTTTAGATATCAGAACGAATCCGTTTCTAATCCGCAAAAATTGATAACAATGGATCCGTTTCGAATCTATTTTATTTAAAAAACAAGAACCCGAAACGGGGACATTTAGTCCAAGAACTGAAGGGTCGTGACTACTCAATGCGTTTTCGCTTAGCTGAATACACTGATGATCGCTTGGCTGAAAATTAGCAATTTGAGCAAGGCGCCGCCGATATTGCCAATGACAAGCATTAACCGTGACCTGCCCAGCGATTTTTTGCTACAAAAAATTTAAAAGAAATGATCAATTTCACTCAAAGTACTATTTAATAGTTATTAATAGTATAGTAGATCTTGAACGGAACAATTACTAAAAACATAACAATTGAAATATCGAATAATGTAAACTCAAACTGATATAATTTAAGACAATGACATGGACGACGTATGGTTACAATAAGGTGGCGTTAGGTGATACAGAGTCAACGTTACAATAGATCTCTTGCGCACTGTGTTCTCAAACCGAATAATGAGTCTAAATTCGAAATACCATTGGCCGCCTCGCCGCTGCGATTTGAACCCGTTAGACTATTCTGTCTGGGGAACTGTGAAATATAAGTAACGGGGTTTTCAACAGAGACGCTACAAAAGTAAATCGATAGGGACAGCAAACGACGCCATATTTTTTCCCGCTCTTTTGACATTTCTCTTCAGTAAGGTTTGCCATTTCATCATGGAAAGATATACGAGCCCAAATGTGTCTCTCACACGTCGTTCTCAAGCGTTGGGCATCTCTGGGATGTCGTTGTGGCGAATTTTGCGAAAAGATCTTGGCCTACATCCTTACAAGATCAAATTGACGCCAGAACTGAAGCCGCTTGACCACCATAAGCGTCGTATGTTCGTGAATTGGGCTGAACAACAACAATGATTCGGATTTTCATCGGAAAATCATCTTCAGCGATGAGGCTCATTTCTGGCTGAATGGCTTCGTCAATAAGCAAAATATGCTTTATTGGTCAGACAGCAATCCACACGTAATCCATGAGTATCCTTGCATCTCGAAAAATTTACGGTTTGGTCCGGTTTATGGGCCGGCGGCGTCATTGGGCCGTACTTCTTCCGTGATGATCAAGACCGGCACATTACTGTGAATGCGAATCGCTACCGTTCAATGATAACCGAATATTTTTGGCCCCAATTGGATAATATGGACTTGGAGGACATGTGGTTCCAACAGGACGGCGCCACAAGCCACACAGCGAATGCCACAATCAATTTATTGAAAACCAAGTTTGGTGAACGTGTTATCTCACGAAATGGCCCAGTCGATTGGCCGCCTCGGTCGTGCGATTTGACGCCGTTAGATTATTTCCTGTGGGGCTACGTCAAGTCTATGGTCTATTCCAACAAGCCAGCGACGATTGATGAACTTCGTACGAATATCGAACGTGAAATTGCAGCAGTATCGGCCGATTTATGCTTGAAAACCGTCGAAAATTGGGTTCAGCGTCTGGACTTCTGCAAGCGTGCCCGTGGTGGCCATGCAAAAGAAATCGAGTTCCATACATAATGGCATCGAACGTACTGTCACAGGAATAAAGAATTTCATTGGTATCTAAAACCGGTTTTGTTTTATTTAAAAAAACTATTGTAGCGCTCTTATTGAAAACCCCGTTATTACGCAAAAACTACCGAGTCCATGGTGGCCTAACACCAATAAATAGAATCTGTCTTTCACGAAATATAGGTTCAAACAATCGAAACTCTACTGAATATTTGGGTAATTCGAATGAGGTAGGGACACCCGGTTGGACCGAAGTTCGTTTCGCTATATACTATTATGTACTAGTTAGTTCCAACACGCCTAAGGCCCCCGTTGAAAAATATGATAATTTAATACGATCTTTAAGAAAAGATACCTTTTTTTAAAATGATAAACTTTTTTTTAAGAAAAATTTTTTTTTATTCTCATAATGTATTTTTTTTAAATGGATATTTTTAGGTCCTTTTTGTAAGAATATGCATTATATTTTCCCGAAAAGGTCCTTTTTTAAAGAGAGGTACTTCTTTTATTAAAAGATGTTTTTTTTTTAAGAAAAGGTAATATTTTTAAGAAGTGACACTCTTTTTAGGAAAAGGTTATTTTGTAAGAAAATGTACTTATTTTCAGAAAGGTACTTATTGCACGAAAAGAAAAGGTATTATTTTAGTTTTAAGAAAATGTACTTTCCAGAAAGGGAACTTTTGTAGGAAAATGTATTTTTTTTAAGAGAAGGTATTTTTTTTTGAAGAAAATGTTTTTGTTTTAAGAAATTGGAATTTTGTTTAGAATTGGTTCTTTTTTCAAGAATAGGTAAATTTTTAGGAGTAGGTACTTATTATTTTGTTATTTTGTTTCATAAAAAGGTGCTCTTTAAAGAAACGGTAGTTTTTTAAGAAAATGTACTTTTTGTAAGAAAATTTACGTTTTTTAAGCAAAGGTACTTCTTTAAGATAAAGTACTTTTTTAAGCAAAGGTATCTTGTTTGAGAATATGAATAGGTATTTTTTTATTGAGAAAATTTATTTCTTTTAAGAAAAGACCCTTATGTAAGGAAATGTTCTTTCTTTAAACTTCTTTCACATTGGCTTTTCTAAATTTACTATTTATTGTGTTCAAAACTACAATATATATATTTGTTACAGGCTCCTCCACATAGAAAACTTCCCGTTAAACAAGAAAATTTCCAAAATATGTGCGACATCTAGTTAATTTCTAGTTAATTTCTTTCCCTATAATCCAAGTCGTTAGTCTAGACACAAACCAAAGCAAAAGTAAACAATATACTTGATAATACTGGGTTGTAGCATAATAGTGTTAGAACAAAAGTTGTTAATTGTTTTTCACTTAGCCCCCATCCAGCAACGTGCGTAAGGCACTACGTTCCAAAAATTGTCATTGATATCTTTAAAGCGAAATACAATTTTAAATTTTCCATGGAATTACAGTTTGTACCAAAAGTTGATAAGTCTAAAAAAAATACATGAAAATAATGCTTTTCTATTACATCCCACAAAGGTTTTGGGGATAGCTTCTTACAAACACTTTTACACTCACTGATTGGGAGCTACAGTTTTACACCGGTTCGAGAAGCTTTGCCGTGGCTAAATACTCGACAATGTTTCCATCACTAAGCGGCATGATCGCCGTCGAAAGAATTGTTAGGTGGTCACAGCAGTGATCGAACCCACGTCCTCCTGTAAACGAGCTGCGCACACTACCACTGCATCAGCGAGAAGTATGACAAGATTTTGTTATGTTTGTTGTTGTAATTATGGTTTGCACTCCAAGGATTTTTAAGGTCGGTTGCCAGAGATGTTCTGATATACACTCCAAGTGTCTTTGTATAGAACTTTTGGATGGAAATGGCTTAATACCTAAATTGACAGACACAACACATCCTAATTGGGGATGCGACCCATGAAGACTAGGATCTCATAGTCAGTGGCGAGAGCTGAATACGGGGTTTATTATATTCAACAAGTTTCCCAAAATCTTTAGATCAAAAACTTACAATAAATAAAAAAATTGATTTCTGCCTATATGTACACATGATATGCATTGTCTCCACTTTGGATGTCTTTTGAAAATATTGAGTTCAGTGACTTTGATGATGGCACTTCTCGATTTATGTAGTGAAAACCTTGCCCCAGTGACATTATCCACGAACCATGTATATGTTTGGAACATCCATGTGCTTACTGGTAAGCATTGTTTTCATCAATTGAAGATCTGCTGATTTTTTATTGCTTTATTGTCTATCGCGTTTTTGTTTTCAGCAGTTTTCAACAAAGACATGTTTGGGCCACAAAATGTTGTATTATAACATATTAATTATTGTGTCTCGAACATTTAATATAGAAAAGCAAACACAATGTGTTTGAACACAAGTATACCATATTTGCGACAGGCTACAAACACGTAATATTTGTATCCAAACAACAACAAAAATACAGATTTTCAGCGTGTAGTTGTTTCTCGTTGTTGCTAAGTCTCTGAAGTTTGTATTTAAATGCAGGTACGTAACAGAGAATAGCAGAATTACTCTCTTGAGTATACTTAAAGTAATTTTCAAAAAAAAAGTAGAAGTAGCTGAAGTAGCAACAACCGATGAGTAATACTTCCACATACGCATCATGTATGAAGTGAAATGGTTGCGAGTGTCCGTTGTCGTTGGTCACTGTAAATTCTTCACACACGTTGGTTTGATGACGTATTTCACTTCGAAGTAAACGAAAATACTGGAGAGTATATGAGTATACTCAGTATACAGATATGATTGAGAGCAATGTTCCCGCATGTGTTCAGCAGCAGAGAATTATTGTTTACAAATTTATATGAAGCCAAAATATTAATGATTTTGATGCATTTTCAAAATGTTTATAGACTGAATAAAAAAATGTAATGGCGGATAGATTTGAATACAATATTTTTTTCCAAATAAAACTATCAATTTATGTGAGAATGAAATTTATTTTTAAAATATATTTTTATAAAATTAAAGTCAATTCAGGTACAAAATTAAAATAAATTCAGGTATTAATGTAAATCATAAAATGTAATTGTAAATGAAATTTATTTTGAAAATAAATTTTTTTAAAATTAATAAAAACCTTTTTGCATTTACCAGAAGCCAAGCATAAACTAAAAGCGAAACAATAACAAACAACTGATCATGACGCTTATTTTGCATTTTCATATACAAACATACATACGAATACAGTACTCAGAGAATACTGATGAAGTACTCAAACGCCCATACAAAGAATTTGGAGTAGATAATCATACTCTGAGAAATGTGAATGTATATGGAAGTAGATAATGGACTTGAATGTATATGGTAGTAGATAATTGTACTCTCAGAAGTAGGAGTGTATGTATGCATACAAACTGAGAGTATTTACTTGAGTATACTTCTTTGGCGAGTACTTCATGTTTCTCTCTGGTACGTAACACAGTTATTACCCTACGAACCCCCCTTTGGACCAAACTATTACTTGTTGGATGTCCATTAAAACAAGGCTTGTTACAGAATCCTCTTCTGCATCTACACATGTTTGTTACACTTGTGATCAATAATTCATTTCTTCACATCAGTGAGTTTATGTTCATCTGCTTTGGCTTTCAGAATTCTATACCAGTCAGAACACAATGAATGCTGCATGAACGACTGCAACAAAAATACAAAATAATGCATTTGCCAACAAAGTAGCATCAAAAGGAAGAAAAAAAGTAAATACTATACATATGTAAGGACGACAACAGCATGACTTGGCTCTCGATTGCATAAAGGACCATTGGTGGTTGGTCGACATGCAAGTGCTGATTGTTCAATATTTTCTCCTGTCATTATTAATAAAATTGGACAAGTGAAAAATAAACCTAGAAATTCAAGTGCAAATTGCACGAGAGCTAAAGAAGTTATAATAGAAATACGTAAAGGCTACAAAATCGAAGTCATATGACATTTTGTTTGCCTTAATAGAATCTGAATACATTTCCACATCCTTAACCAGAAAGTTCATATGTATTTTATTATTTATATTACAAAGACTGCAAGTGGATAGTTCAGAAACAAACTCAGTTTTGTAAAGGATAATGAAAGGATAATAATAAATTGAAACTATTGTAGAGAAAAAACTTAAGTAAGCGGCAGGAAATATACATTCACTCACCAATCATATATGTGGCAAAATTATTCACCTGAAAATAAAAATTGTATATGTATATGTAGATATAATTATATGTAAGAATATAAAAGTAAGTTTGGAATATAATATGGCGTGTCATTCATTCACACTTTACATAAATTTAAATTCAATCTTAAATTTTGTATCAAAAATTTTTGATATTTCGCACTAATACAGGTTTTAGAAATCATACCATAGAGTAAATATACCAAGAGGTAACATACCTCTCATCTGTAGTTTCATTTCACATTCTTCGTGGTGAGGTGGGTGCCAGAGAGAGATGTTTGATAAAATTGACTTACATCAGGTGAAGTTACAAGAACGGTTGACTTAAATTTGTCAAGTCGTTTTGGCGGAGAACTGTGAAATGTACAAGTGTTTTGGACTTTTTTGCTATTTTGGAACGAAGTTCCTTATCGCACGTTGTGGGATGGGATCTAAATGAAAAAAAAATAAAACAATTTTTTTTAACAACTATATTGGGTACATTTGGTTTGGTTTCTGTCTAGACTAACATATGTCGAGGGAAATTTCTTGTTTAATGGCAAGTTTTCTAGGTGGAGCCTGTAACCAATATTTAGTACATATTATAGTTTTGAACCCAACAAGAAGTAAATTTAGAAAAGCCAAAGTGAAAAAAGTTTAAAGAAAAGAACATTTTATTAAATAAGTGTCATTCCCCAAAAATAGTAAATTTCCTCAAAAAAAAATATCTATTCATATTCTTAGAAAAAGTACATTTATATTCTTCAACAAAGTACCTTTTCTTAAAAAAAATACCTTATCTTAAAGAAGTACTTTTGCTTAAAAAAAAAGTAAATTTACTTACAAAATGTACCTTTTCTTAAAAAAAGTATTTTTTTAAATTACTACCTTTTTTAACAGAGTACATATTCTTACTACAAATTGCATTTTCTTAAAAAACTACCTTTTCTGTATAGAGTACCTTTATGTGAAACAAAATATCTTTTCTTGAGATAAGTACCTACTCTTAAAAGTGTAAGAAAAAAACCACCTCTAAACAATTCCCATTTCTTAACAAAAAACCTTTTCTTCTAAAAAATACCTTCTCTTAAAAAAACCTTTTCTTACAAAAATTCCTTTTCTTAAAAGTACATTTTCTTAAAAATAAAATAAAACCTTTTCTTGTCTTGAGATAAGTAATCTTTTTGAATATAAGTACATTTTCTTAAAAAAAAAGCGTTTCCTAAAAAACAGTTCCCCTCCATTAAAAAGTACCGGTTCCTAAAAAAGTACTTCCTTGTAAAAAAATTCATACTCGTATGGCTTTTTCTTACAGAAAGTACTTCTTCTTAAAAATAGTACCCTTTCTTAAAAAAAACAGCAGCGTTTAATAAAAGAAGTTCCTCGCTTTAAAGAGGATCTTCTCGGGAAAATATAATAAATATTGTTACAAAAAGGACCTAAAAATATACTGTTTAAAAAAAAACATTCTACTTATATAAAAAAAAAGAATTTCTTAAACAAAGTTTGTCATTTCATTATCCCATCGCAACCAGTGAGACAAGTTGTTACTCTAGGTATATTTAGTCTATGAAGCATACGAAACTTTTATGGGTTCAATGAAATTTCTCAAATATGTTTATAACAAAATTGGTTTGACTCACTTTCTGTCTGACAAGTTAAGTCTGAAGCGTAAAAGTATTCTTACGTGTTGAGTTCCACTTAAGCGGGTATTGACATTAAAGGTAAAGTAAGCTAAGGGCAGACTGGATTGTCCTATTTGGAATTGGATATATGTATGTTAGCACAATGACGCTAAAGTCTGATAATAAGAAAAATCTTTGGCAGAAGGACGAATTTTGTATGTACTACGTCCTTCGCTCAACTGACTAATAGACGAAACAGTTCGAAGCTCTGATATTTGAAATAATGGCACGTATGCTATATAGCCAACAGTCTTGCAAATCATTTTTAAACCCGGCCCAGAAACTTGACAGAAGGTATTGGAACCTTTGTCAGGGGTGCAAGTTTTATCCAATTTTCGGCTGCATATAACACTGTGGAACACAAAAACAAACAATGTCCTGCAACAGATTCGGGTAGAGGGTGTAACAAACAAATATACTTGTATCGTCGTTTTGAAAGTTAACGACAGAATTTTTATTTAAGGGGGGTGAAATTTTTCCCCTTTGCACATTCTTATGATGAATCGGCATAGGGAGCCATGTTATCATTACAGTTTAGGTATAGGATGTGTTCAGCAATTTGATGTAAAAATTTACGAGAAACATTTTTGTGGAATACTTTAACACTCTAGCGCTTCAATATATGGGTCTTTTTAGTTCTTTTTGTGGAAAAGGGTAAAAAAAACTCAACTCAAACAGGGGTGTAACGGGTTAAAATGTACCACAAAAATATTCCTCATAAAATTCTACTATCAGTTTTTTAACACACCAAAGCTCAAAACTCAACTTGAATGCCAAAAATAAGTCAAAACTGTAAATCCATTTAGAGGTTAATTTCGTACTTATTCCGAGTTGGCGCTAAAATGTCCGACAAAACTGCATTCTAGGGGGTTGGTGTGTATTGGAAAAATATTATACTTAAAATGTCACTATAAGTCACCGAACAAAAGAAAGCTGTAGTTTAATATCTATAAATAAAAGATCAGTATACATTTTGGGCATCGAAGAATGAATTTATTTATTAAATTTTTTTCTAGCTCTTGGTAATTCTATGCCGTTGTCAAACACTGTCCCGCATACGTCAGCTACAAGAGAATGAATAGTCTTCTCCTTATAAACCGTTTCCCATTACATCACATGAAAGGATTGGGTACAGCTTCTCACAACCGGTGATCTGTGCGCTTGCTAATTTTTCATTCACTGATTGGGGCCCACAGTTTTACACCGGTTCCGAGCGGTATTTTGAGAAGCTTTTCATGGCTAAGTACTCGATAGTGTAGCCATCACTAAGCGAGGTCAGAGCAGGGATCGAACCGACAAACCGACGGCTACAATCCAAAAAATTTCATTTAGTGAAACCCATTTCATTGGTGTTCATATTAAACACATAAGATATCAACTTACAAAAAAAATCGAATTGGCCTTAACCGAACTTAGAGGTTGTCACAACCACATTATAAATCAATACAACTGAACTACCCAGCAAAAATATAATGGAGTAATTCCAACGGCTCTACCCCTTTCAGTACTATCAACGAAGTACTATGTGCGGATTTTCGGCATACAGGAATCCGAAATTGCATTACAGATATTATGGTGTTTGTCGGAAGAAAAAGATTATCTGCCACTAATGCTGTTATTGTTCGTCCAAGTTCAATGTCTTCGATAGCTCGATGGTGAGATGCGCGGCTGGCAATCAAAACGCTTGAGTTCAAGTCCCGGTCCCGGTCGGGGAAAAATTGTTACAGAAAAATTAATAATTAATTATTTAAACCCTCGCTACACAACCCCGTAATTTGTATGGTATACTTTCAGGCGAATACAATTTGATTCCGAAAATTTTGGCAACAAATGTTCGTTCGTTTTACTTGCCACATTGGGCATAATAATTACAAATTTAATCGACACATTGCAAATCCATTAAAAAAAACAAAGTTTGATTGGGTCAGATTTGAACCCAGGGCCTTTCCCAGCTCCCGTTTTCTAATCGGACATGCTACCATCGTGCTAATTTTTGGGCTGAATCGTCGCGCAGGAACAGAATTTATTCCACTTAAAAGTATCCAAATGGGGAGTACTATCCTCCAAGGACAACACTATGTAAAAACCGGTTGTGCAGCACCCAAATTTGCACAACCTCTTACTGCGTAGTTCTGGTGGAAATTCTGGTGATTGGTGTACACTTTTATTGCTGGGTAGAGTTGTCACAACCTTTTAGAGGTTGCTTCAACTGAATTACAGTTGTGGGGACTAATTTCAGTCATGATAACTAATAAATCGAACTGACGACTGTTTCAACCTCTTTTCAACTATTAGTTCTGTGATTGGACGCAAACAGTATAATTTCGAACCTTAGTTATTCATCTACAGTCTGATGTACATGAACGCCAAATAATAGCACATCCACAGAAAAGTTCAGTTGCGGCAACGGAATTAGCCGTTACCGAATTTAAAGGTTGCGACGACCAAAATTGGTGGATGGACTTCCAAATTTGGAAGTCACACTAGAAGTCAAGACGCCGAATTAGAGGTTGCCACAAACACATTATTCCGCCGAGGTTGTCACAAACCAATCAGAGGTTGTATCTACTGCCTTAACAGTTGTCACAGTCGTGTTAACTTAGAGACTCTTTATAGGTTTAGCAATAAATTTAGGCCATTACAAAGCAAGAATGGACATTAATTATATCACTGCTTAATAAATAATTTCAAAATGGCGTTTTCCTAGTAAGAAATTAGATAAAAAGAGCGAAACGATTTAAGGCCACGAACTGTATTTTACTTACCAAGAGAATCCCAAATAAATGTGTCGAGTGCACCAAAAACATTTAAATTGTGCGATTTAAATACAACCATTTGCCATTTTATATTCGATTAAAATGTTATCAGGCTTGCACTAAACAAATTTTTATGCGTTTCGTTTTATTTGGCAAACGGATTTTCGCTAAACAATATAAAAAAAAATGAGTTTTGTTCATAGAGCGGCTCTATCAGCAGCATTACATTTTGCCTAATCCTAAGGGTTTAGACGGCAGCCCTTGCTCGATACTTTCACATTTGGAAATCTTGCGTTTTACTAACCAACAAGTATCGATTTCTTGATGTAATTTAAGTGAGACACACACAGGCATACACACGCTAATACACGCAACCATTGTGGCATATGCGTGCATATATTTAAGCCAAAATCTTCAAGCGAACCAAAAGGCAGCGGCACATTTAGACGGCAATTTAGTTGTAGTCAAAGACGGAGAAGGATACGGAGATGGAGACGAACGAACGCCGCTTCGTTTCGCTGTACATTTCTTTAATGGTTATACTCAAACACATATCAAATCATTACGATCTAAATGACATTTTGACAGGAGATGACGACAACGACAACGCCAGCTAAAGTCGTTGAGCATTTGCCTCAAATAACCAAACATTTGAAAAAAAAAAGCAACCAAAAAATTGGTACAACTTCCCTCAAAAGAAGTACAAAAACTTAAGCGTCGTACATTTTCTTGAAAAGTAAAAAAAAAAACATTAACACAATTTCTACATACACGGCAAAAAAGAAACAGAAAAAGAACTACAACATAACGTGAACCGGCAATTTGGCGTTAAAAATTATGGCCTACCACCAACTCCCATACCGACGAGAGAACCTTACGATTTGTTCGTTTCGCAACACGAAATGCCGAATACGTTTAAACTCAGGTATAACTAAATTCTAACGAAATTTAATATGAAAATCACTAATTTGATAAATAAAATGCGTTACAGGCAAGAGCGAAAGAGAAGAGAGATGAAGTCTACGAAATAACGAAATACAGTGGGTTTCAACGAAATTGTAAATGCAATTGATGATATTAATAATCAAGCTGATTTTTGATACTGCGCACATAGTTGGCTGCTACTATAGAATGCTAAAGATTTGGTTAAATAAAAAACTCGGGTTGCAAAGTCTCTTTCAATGATTCTGGATATCATTTTTGAAAGGTCAGAAGAGAAGAAAGAAAATAAATCGTTCCGAATGACGATACTCCAATCAATTGCAACCCAGACTTATGATTATAACCAGTACCGAAATTTTAATCCAAGGAAAGCGACTTAAGCATACTTTATGTAAGTCATCAAATGGGTCCAAGTCCCATTTGTCACGTCTGCTCCAAAGTTTAGGATAATTTACGAGAGGAGGATAAAGGGTTACCAAAAAACAGTCGCAAGGTTTTTTTTTCAGCTATATCAAATTATTTAAAATTTTGTTATTCAAGATCAAGATCATTCAACATTCCTATTAATAGAGAGATCATTTTTAAAAGAAATTTTGCTATAATATATCCAAATCATTACTGGAAACCCGTTATCTATTTTAGATCCAGCCATAGATCTTCATCAATTCTATGAGAATTCCGTACAATGCAAATGCTCGTAATATATCGCTATCCCCAAAAGTACAGACCGAATGGATAACAATCTATCCACTTTTTCTCTCCATCTTTCAAATGAGACGACAGAATTTCATAACTGTTTTGTAATGTTGTTTTTTTTTCGTTACGTCATCAAGATGATATCGGTCAAGTGGGCTGGTCCTCCAATAACACAGTACAACACGACAAAATATAACCATATACGGACACCACTACGTGATAAAAGACCAAAAAAAGACCAGTGTCTCCCAGTTTTGCCATAAGTCATGCCATTTTTTTATGGACCCTCAAAGATTTGGGGCCTCGGTGTCATTTTTGCAAAAAAAGTGATCATTTTGTCAGGCTCATATCTTGCAAACCGTTCGGAATTTTGATTTACACTCTGAGGGAAAGTTGTAGCTCTTGTCATAAAGAACCATATAAAATCAAAAAAACTTAATCTTCAAGGTCAAATTTTTTTTACATTTTTCCCCGGTTCAGGTCCATAGCTAGCAAACCTTTCAAAATTCAAGGAAACAATCAACAACAAAAAATGTACCTAAGATACTTTTTTTTTTTGTCTTTTATCACGTAGTGGTGTCCGTATATGGTTATTTTTCCACGACTTAAAAAACTGTAAGTATTGGGATCAGTAGAGAAATGTTCCTATTTGTTAACCAAATAAAGGATGCAACAGTTAACTATGGTTGAATGGCGAAACTGTTGACTGGCAGCATCAATATTATGATGCAGAAAAATCTGTACTTTTTGCTGTTTAGATGCAAATATAACGTGATGGTAGCTTTGTCGCAAAAATAGTACAATGTTATCCAAACAGATTGTGTTTGCTATTCAATATTACTAGTTGTAGACACAATGATTAATGTGTTACAATATATGTTTTTGTGACCCAAATATGGCTTTGTTTGTTGAAAACTTCTGAAAACAAAAACGTAACAGACAACAAAGAAACAAAAAAGCAGCAGATCTTCTATGCATGAAATCAATGCTACACGCAAAGAAAAAAAACGTTTATTGCCACAACAATACTTTGATTAATTTGTATTAGTTTCTTAATCGCAACCATTCATGTAGTTCTCCCAACTAAACTCGTATATCGCAAATGTGTATCATGTTCTTGCAAACGAGTTCCCGTTTACATTAAACGCGTACAAAAATACATTTGCCGCAAGTTAAAAACCGTTTGCGATAACTGAAATTACACAGATTAAGAAAACCGTAAATTTCGCTCAATCTCTCGACTGTATACACAGTCTTATCCACTCGTTTAGCATACACATTAAAGTGATCACACACTCTAATGCTTCTACCTTGTCAATATATCTTGGAAGGACAATTGACGCGTTGTAGTTTTTAGTGCCATTTGCAAAGGCATAGGGTTTTCCAATAGGGTGATTACTTTTGTCGCACCTTGTACTATAATGACCGGCTGCTTTTATCATCTGTTAATTAAACTGCAAAGTCAATAAATGTGTTCTCAGTTTTAGAACCCAGTTATTTATAAAATTTAGGAAACTCAAAATGATTATACGTGCTGGAAGCTCTGAGTAGTATTAATAATATTGTCCTTGAAGTTAATAAAATTAAAAATCAAAATTAGTTAATAAAATTATTTCCGAGAAAAATATGTTGTTAATATTTAATATTGAGAGATTTGGGAGATTTCAGTCAATTTCGGTTTCAGAGATTTCAAACAGTTTTAACACTGTTTCAGCTTACAAAACTTTCGAATTTCCTACTCAAAACATAGTGCTTGTCGAAAAAAACAAAAACTTGGGGCTTTTGTTCCACAATGATGTCCAAGTTTGTTTTGTGGAAGCAACTAAACGTTGGTTCCAAATATTAAAAATCAAATTTTATTTTTGAACATATAGAACATTTTCAAATGAACTTTGAACACTTTAAGCGCAACAGACTGTAGTTTAGATCACCAGCAAAATTCTCATCGCAGACATACACAAATTACATACACAAATTAAAAACGAAAACTCATTTCAAACTCCACACACACATTACTGCTGATACTAGACAGTATCGAAAACAACGAAAACACCGGAAACGGAAAGCTTTTTGCTTAAGGAAGTTGAGTATAAGAAACATGGTGCAAAAAACAGTATAGCCACCACCACCACCACCGCAACGACCGACAACAACAACAACAACAAAATGAATATTAACACCAACAACAATAAGAGGTAAACAATTCTACAACAACTGTTGTGGTGAAAGTTATTGTTGTATACCGTGTTATAGCGTGGTGCCTCAAGATGATTGTGATGATGATGTCGGGTGTTGAGGACGATGTAAGGACAAACACAAGTGTCGAAGGTTGCCGGTAGTCAAGCGAAATTTTTACACGTTCTTGACATGTAAAGTATGAATGTAATGACACCACGGAAAATTAACTTCATTTTCGTAACTAACATAACAAGCGTTCTCCGATGAAGTAACTCGCACAACAACACCACGCAGACATAAATGAACTTCGTACAACTACTAAGATTCCACTGATTTCCATTAGCATTGACTTGAAGTTTTTTGCATTTAATTTCTTGTTTATTTTCTAATATGTTGCTATTGCATACACTAGACAAACCCGGTTTTCGAGTTATTCGATCGTGTTACATTACATTCTTGATAATCTAGTTGAATACTCGCAGGTTTGTATTTTGTGAGATCTTCTTATTACACCAGAGATTTTACGCAGATTTAGGAATGCAAGACGGGCCTTATTCAATTCACAAACCATCAGCTGTTGGTGAAGCATTCCGTTCTGGGCGGATAATACGCATGGGCTTTGTCTACAATTATTCTCTACAATGATTCTCAATTCCACACTTTTCGAATTTTGGGAGAGTTTGTTTAAATTGGCCGTGATGTCATCACATTTGTGGGCCATAATACTTATATCTGCGTAGTCGATATCATGTAGCTGGTCATACATATTCAGCTGAATGCCGAAGGGTGATTCTGTATTGGTTGCTTCCATTACCTCGTTCATAAGTAAATAATATGGGAGATAAGATACATGTGGCCATCGGTGGTGCCATGGCTAGTATGCGCGCCTCTTGTACATGAGATCCTGGGTTCGAACCCTGCCCTGACCACCTTAAAATTTCTTTCGGCAGCGGTCACCTCGCATAGTGACGGCGACACTATCGAGTATTTAGCCATGAAAAAGCTTCTCAAAATACCGTTCGGAATCGGTGTAAAACTGTTGGTCCCAATCAGTGAGTGAAAACTGTAAAGCGCACAGCTCAGCGATTGTGAGAAGCTCTCCCCTGTCCCTTTATGGGATGTAATGGGAATTAATTTATTTTTTAAGATACATCCTTGCCTAGTGCCCGCAGATGTGGTAGCACGTTGGATTTTCTTTACATTAAAATTAACTTTATATATTGCATCCCTGTGCAGTTTCCGTATCATGGATATTATCTTATCCGAATTTCCTTGTTAATAAAAATAAAGAAATGGTTTTCCATTACATGTCATGAAGGAAATTGAGCCTGTTAGTTGTGCGCTTTCTAGTTTTATACTCACTGATTGGGACCTACAGTTGTACACCGACTCCGTACGGCATTTTAAAAAGCTTTTTCATGGCTAAATACTCGATAGTGCCGCCCTCACTAAAATCTATCTATCGCTGAAAAATCTATATTTTTGTTGCTGTTTGGATGCAAATATTACTTGTTTGTAGATTGTCGCAAAAATGTGTCCAAACACATTGTGTTTGCTATTCAATATTACATGCTGGAGGCACAATGATTATGTTATAATATATGCATTTGTGACCAAAATGTGGGCTTGGTTGTTGAAAACTGCTGAAAACAAAAACGTGACAGACAATAAAGAAACAGAAAAGCAGTAGATCTTCAACTTATGAAAACAATGCTTGCAAATATGAACATAAAAAAAACCGTTTCCCATTACATCCCATAAAGGGATTGGAGAGAGCTTCTCACAACCAGTGAGCTGTGCCCTTTCTAATTTTGCACTCACTGATTAGTACCTACAGTTTTACACCGGTTCCGAACGGTATTTTGAGAAGCTTTTCCATGGTGTCGCCATCACTAAGCGAGGTGGCTGACGTCGAAGGGAAAGTAAGGTAAGGTGGCCAGAGCATAGATCGAACCCACGTTCTTATGCACAAGAGCCGCACACACTAGCCATTACACCACCGACGGCCATGCAAATATGTACATGGTTCCTGCAATAGGTTGCTGAAGCCGCCTTTTTTCAGCGTGTAAGAAATCCGGTGTATAACAAGGATCGCCACTAATTTGCCAAATGCTTGGAACAATTTAATAACCTCCGGTTTTTGCACGGCATTAGGTCACCTGTATTGGGTATAATGATACCCACTCCCTCTTTCAACTCTGTAGGAAGTTGGTTATTTATCCATGCACCTGTGATGAACGGCGTAACGTAGATCTTCCATATTTGAAAAAGCCTGCTGGAATTTTATCACGGCTAGAAGATTTGTGATCCTTAATTTTTGTCAGGGTCAGAGTTTCTACACTCCACAGGGTTTCTACACTCGACGGAGGATTCCTTGAAACTACCCTTCCCTTATTTCACTTGGAAGTGGATATTGTGTAGTAAAGAATTCACACCGTCTTCCCACGTGCTAATCTGATGGTGTCAGGTTAGGTGTCGTATAAGTTTCTGTCACTCTAGCCACACTTAATCAAATAAGGACAGTTGTGATATCACAGGAAGTCATATTCTGTCCTCATCGTTGAACCTGTGAATTTTCCTGGTATATACAGGCCATATGATATCACATCCCTATATTCCAAGATGTAGCTGAAGAATAGTCGTACGCTAGTCCCTGGCGTACCAATTAGTATTCAGTAAAAAGGTCCTAATATGATTCAGCTTAACTCCCTGAAAGCCCATTAGAACCAATATGAAGCATTATTAGAGGTATTGTCTCCAACTCACGCAGTAGCATAGGAGATATTCGACGCTCTCGTTCTCCTCATTACCCCACAGCTATAACAATTATCATCAGCTGAAATTCCAAGTCTAGACGACGATCTGCCTATTAGGCAGTGTTCACTGATCACAACTACAAGCATATATGTATATATCTTGTCTAGGACTGGATATCAAGTTTAGAGTATGTCAAGTTTTATTATGTCATTATTTGCCATTATTTTCCCCATAGCCTGTGGGTAATGGGTAAACGATCGTTACCCATTCCCCACGGCGATGGTTACTGGGTTACCCAGGATAAACAAGGGTAACACATTACCCACGAAATACGAACAATGGTTGAGATAAACAAAACTGACAATAGTTTCATAATGCAGATTCTCCTCTTTCATTTCATACTCATTGCGAGATCATGTTCAGAGTATAATTTATTCATTTTGGAGCGATTATCAATTGTTTTTTGCTACTGGAATCCATGGATTCAACTAAAGTTTTGACCAGTAAAAGACTTTTGTATACGATAAAACCGACAACCCAGGTTTCAACGGGTCGAAAAAAAGCCCTCACTTGGTTTTACATACTAAAAACGCTTTATCCGGTTTTGAATACTCTATACACAACTCAATATGCCTAGATTCTAAAACACCGAGCAATGCAGGAAGGCAGCACGGACGAGAAACGAAGAAGATCTGCTATTATATGCATTTATTTACTTATGCATCATAATGCTTTAGGAAAAAAACACGTAAATACTTATTTTCTATTTCCCCAGTTTTCCCAATCATTTCCATTTCAGTACATTTATGTAAAAGACTTTTCAATTGTGATTTCATAGTCGCTTTTCGGTTCAACCTTCTAGCCTAGTGATGTTATTTCCTCTATCATGGTCGTACAGTCTCTCCCGGTCGGATTTTCTGACTGGCTGTCTGTCTTGCTGTCAGTTTTTCTAAGTGCTTTAGGGAGTTGTTTACAAAATTTTTGTATTACATTGTAATCAGAGTACTGAATCTTTTGAACCCCAAATGAAAA
The DNA here is from genome assembly GCA_963931995.1 of Phaonia tiefii. Classification (NCBI taxonomy): domain Eukaryota; kingdom Metazoa; phylum Arthropoda; class Insecta; order Diptera; family Muscidae; genus Phaonia; species Phaonia tiefii. Next base: position 149,875,552 of record OZ008367.1, on the reverse strand, counting down.
GATTGGATGTAAGGCACAACATCAGAATCTATGTTGATTACAATGGCAAGGTTTTTGTATGACACAGCGAAAAGGGTAAAGGGAATCAAAATATATTGTTGTTTATGAGTTGAGATTTTCAAGGGAATAGCTAACTATTTCCTGTGTGCTGTTGGTTCTTTTGGTGTGATGGGATTAAATTTTATTAAAAACAATTACAATAACTAATAACAAATGAAGCTATTGAATGGTTTGCAATTATTAACGTTATTATAAAATAACAGAACAGTGTAGAGTGAGATTTTATTTTGTCAGAGTTTTCTTAGGTTGTAGTCCTTTTGCCTTAGACTTGAATAAAATAGGTGTTGTAATAGAGTCACGAAAGAGTTAAATCCAAAGAAGTGAAAGCGTATTAAAGTTATTCAAATTCACAAAACACATTTCAAATAGTTTTTCAAGAATATTTAATGAAAATATATGTAAAATCATTTTTATATAAAAAATAAAAGTGAGTGAAGTTATAAACGTTTATAACTAGCAAAGACACAAACCATTTTGCTTATTGTGAATGGTTAGGATGAAATTACTTTGTAACCTGCTGCGAAAATGTAGCTTTTCCCGGAAAATATTGAAGCAACCACAACAAAATTTGCACATGACATGGAAAAACCCCGGATCTATCCAGAAATGGTGCAACCCAGACGATTCTTTATTCTAGGACATTGTCACAAGGCTGTGAATATTCGAGTGGTTGAGTGGGCATATCCGGAAAACGTCGGGGGTGGCATCAATCATGGGGATACCATAAGTAGTCAGGGAGCCAGGGTATCCAACCCTGTCCCCACTTTTTTCAGATTCGATTTCAGAGTGGGCGTATCTGTGGTGAAAAAATTCAGTTTTCATATGAAAAATTCTGGAGCGGATGAGTGGGCATATTGGAAAAACGGCGGGGGTGGTATCAATCATGGGGATATCATAAGTAGTCTGGGAGCCCCGGTTTCCAACCCTGTCCCCACTTTTTCCAGTTTCGATTTCAGATTTGGCGTAACCGTAATGGAAAATATTGTTATCTTTGTCAAACTCTGGAGAGGATGACTGGACATATCTGCAAAACCATAGGGGTGGCATCGTTCAGGGGGATATCATAAATCGTCTGGGAGCCCCGGTATCCAACCCTGTCCCCACTTTTTTCAGATTCGATTTCAGAGTGGGCGTATCTGTAGTGAAAAAATTCAGTTTTCATATGGAAAATTCTGGAGCTCTCTTCTGGAAAACTCTGAAGTCGAAATTCGAAAAAGTGTGGACAGGGTTGGATACCGGAGCTCCCAGACTACTTATGATATCCCCATGATTGATGCCACCCCCGCCATTTTTCCGATATGCCCACTCGTCCTCTCCAGTATTTTCCATATGAAAACTGCATTTATTCACTACGGATACGCCCACTCTGAAATCGAATCTGAAAAAAGTGGGGACAGGGTTGGATACCCTCGCTCCCTGACTACTTATGGTATCCCCATGATTGATTCCACCCCCGCCGTTTTTGCGATATGCCCACTCGTCCTCTCCAGAATTTTCCATATGAAATCTGAATGTTGTCCCTACGGATACCCCCACTCTGAAATCGAATCTGAAAAAAGTGGGGACAGGGTTGGATACCGGGGCTCCCAGACGATTTATGATATCCCCATGAACGATGCCACCCCTATGGTTTTGCAGATATGTCCAGTCATCCTCTCCAGAGATTGACAATGATAACAATATTTTCCATTACGGCTACGCCAAATCTGAAATCGAAACTGGAAAATGTGGGGACAGGGTTGGATACCGGAGCTCCCAGACTACTTATGGTATCCCCATGATTGATTCCACCCCCGCCGTTTTTCCGATATGTCCACTCATCCGCTCCAGAATTTTCCATATGAAAACTGAATTTTTTCACTACAGATACGCCCACTCTGAAATCGAATCTAAAAAAAGTGGGGCTCCCAGACTACTTATGGTATCCCCATGATTGATGCCACCCCCGCCGTTTTCCGGATATGCCCACTCAACCACTCCTATATTCACAGCCTTGTGACAATGTCCTAGAATAAAGAATCGTCTGGGTTGCACCATTTCTGGATAGATCAGGGGCTTTTTCGTGTCGTGTGCAAATTTTGTTCTGGTTGCTTCAATATTTTCCGGGAAAAGCTAAATTTTCGCAGCAGGTTACAAATTAATTTCATCCTAACCATTCACAATAAGCAAAATGGTTTGTGTCTTTGCTAGTTATAAACGTTTATAACTTCACTCACTTAAAAAATAAATACAAATTATCCAAAATTATCTACAATAGGCAAGAGGGCGATATCCGTGACCCCTCATTTCGATAACTTTGTTTTTTTAGAACACCCCAAAATAAGCCGAAATAATTAAATAAAAGTTATCGATAACTCGCTCAGTTATCGAGATATTGAGGGTTCAAATTTTAAAAAATCGATAACTTTTTTTCAACGTTTTACTCAAAAATATAACTTTTTCTGTAGAACTTTGAAATTTATTCGGAAAATTGGAACAAAATTTATCAAAATGTATCGATTTATCGAGATATTGCCAAGAGTACGATTTCCGTGGCCCTCATTTCGACAAATTTTATGTTTATAACATTCGAAAGAAAGCCGAAAAATGAAGTAAAAGTTATCTATAACTCGATTAGTTATCGAAATATTGAGGGTTAAAGTCTTAAAAAATCGATAACTTTGTTTCACCGTTTTGTCAAAAAGATAATTTTTTTCTGCACAACTTTTAAAATTATTCGGAAAATTGAAATAAAATTTATCGATAACTGTAGTAGTTATCGATATTTACTTAGTAGTTATAAAGATATTGGTAAACTTTGTGAATCGCGTGATTTTTTTTTAATAGTTTTTATTGTTTTTTTTTTGTATTTTTGCTTATTTGATCATTGCAATAGAAAGCACCGCAGGCGAAAATTTTTTTGTTCTTTTTTTCATTGGATTGGTAAAACAATACAAGTAAAATTGTTGAAATTAGTACATAGAAAACGTTACAGCTGCAGATATCTCGATAACTAAAGAAGTTATCGATAACTTTTATTTAAAATTTGGGCTTATTTTGAGGAATTGTACCACTCTGGTTGGGCACATTGGTACAAAAGTATTAATTTTTTAAAACTTTAACCAACGATATCTCGATAACTAAACGAGTTATCTAAAAATTTTAATTTATTTTTTCGCCTTATTTTGGATCGAGGGACCACGGATATCATACTCTCGCCCTAAAATAGGCAGAGCAGTGCTTACTAGCGTGGCTGTTAGTTGTATGGAGAATTGTTTATTTTTTTATGATTTCTTACATTCACTCCCCCCCCCCCCCCAATTCGGTTCAGTTTCATGTAAAAAAAAGTACAACAAAATTTCGAAGCGATAATATTAATCTCAAAGAAAGTATTTTTTTCTAAAATTAATATTTCAGAAAATAATGAAGAAAATAATCAACAAAAAACTAAAATTAATATTTTAGAAAATAATGAAGAAAATAACCAACAAAAATTATATTTATATTTTCTTCATTATTTTCTAAAATATTAATTCTAGCAAAAAACTTTCTTTGAGGCTAATGTTGTTGACTAAAAGAGCTAAAATATTGCAATACATCATATTCTTGTAAAATGGTTTTTTAAAAAGATACCAAGGCCAACTTTGAGGGGCGGAAGCACCCCCTAAAACTCAATTTATCGCTATGAATTTTTTTTGTATATTTTGATTTTGGGGGAGAGAATATAAGAAATCAAAAAAAATCTCCATACAACTAACGGCAACGCTAGTGCTCACAGATTAGTAAAGGTCACTTTTAACTCTTTCATAAATTTATAGATTTCTTTTACTTTATTATATATTGCAAATGGTATTTCTTCGAGCCAATTTAAAGTCATAACTAGCATGTCTGAAAATTGAGCAATGAATCATAATTCGAAAATGAATTCGAGACTTTAGAACGCGGCTTGAACACGAGCAATTCTTTATAAATTTTTTTGGCGACGGTGGCCTCGATGCATATTGGTGACACTGTATAGGTGACATTATTAATAGCTTATCACAACAAAGCAGTGTACTGTGCTTCTTGTAGGTGTAACCTCACTGATTGCGACCTACAAGTTTTACACCGGTTCTGAACAGTATTCTGAGAAACTTTTTCATGACGAAATAGTCGATAGAGTCGCCGTCATTAAGCGAGGTGGCAGTCGTCGAAGGAAATGTAAGGTGGTCAGAGCAGGGATCAAACTCACATTATTACGCACAAGAGCCGCACACACTAGCCATTGCACCACCAATTAACGAATACTGTTATATAAACATTTTTAAATAGAGGTGTTTTTAAATAACATGTGCTAAACATGACCCTATAACACTAATATATTATCTACGGTCTAAGAAACTATCTTAATATATATTTTCTCTTTCTTATCGTTTCAGGTATGTTGTTCCCTATCTGTCTCCTCTCCCTTCCTATGAACGAAATTGTCTGGTCAATATACCCACATACAAGGTAAAAGTACACGATGAACATTCCCCACCACTTGAATAGCGCACATGCAAAGAAAAATTTAGTTCCGGCCAAACGAAAACTCAGATGTAATGAACATCATTTGGGAAATGTAATTGCAGCAAACAACTATTTATTGAATCGAACAAATCATTTGCATTGTGATAAATAAACAAAGTCGTTTGAGAGAACCGAAAAATGTTTACAACAAACGATGTGCGGCATCTCTAAACTGAACGGTAACTCTAAACTGAAGGGTAAATCTAATGTCGGTGATGCAATGGTAGGTGCATGCGACTTAGGTTAATGAGGACGTGGGATCGATTCCAACTCACATTTCTTTCGACGACGATCAAGTCGCTCGACGACGGTGACACTATCTAATAATAAGCCGTGAAAAAGCTTCCCAAAAACCTGCACAATTCACTGATTGTGAGAAGATCTCTCCTGTGCATTCATGGGAGATAGTTTATATGTTCTACTTAAACTCAAAAAACGTTTCCGAATAGTGTCGTTCGTTTACTGCAAAAGAGTTATAGCAACTTCAAAATCAAAAAAAAAAAAACTTTTACGAGAAACGAAAAATGTTTGCGACGAATTGTCTTCTTTTTAATGAATACGAAGTTCATATTACAATGTGACAATATCAGAAACAGTTTTGAGGGTGAACAATTATTTTTTTGTACATATTATTTTTTATGTCTACATGATGGCGCAAAATTAATCGTCCAATTTTTTTACTAAATAAAACAAAAATTGAGTGAAACCTTTATTAGGACATTTACAATTTTTTCTTTTAAGCGGAAAAGATGATGTGCGTCAAATGGCTGCCGCCAGTGTTGATACACATTTGTGCCCTGTTTCATCGCATTTGTGATAACTGTTCGCATTCCTGTCGAATATTCTCCTTAAGGTTTGCGATTGTCTGTGTCTTGTTGTCATAAACTCCCGACTTCAAGTAGCCCCAAAGAAAGAAGTCTGGGATAGTTAAATCGGCCGATATTGCTGGCCATGGCAAATCGCCAAAACGGGAGATTACGCGACCAGGACACGCTTCCTTCACTATATCCATTGAGGAACGTGCTGTATGTGCGGTTGCATCAACTTGTTGCAACCACATGTTCATCCAACCCCCTTTCATCCAATTCCGGCAGTAAGAAGTCATTTATCATGGCCCTGTAGCATTCGTCAGAAACAGTGACCGTATTGCCGATGGCGTCCTCAAAAAAATATACGGTCCAGTTTTTCCTCCCGCATGCATGTCACACCACACAGTGGCTTTGAGTGGATGTAATGGCTCTTTGTGCATCACACCCGAATTTTTAGTGCCCCTGAAACGACGATTTTGCTTATTGACGTAACGGCTTAAGTGGAAATGTGCCTCGTCGCTTATGCTGATATTCGGCGCAATATCCTCTTCTTCGTTGTTGAGATTGAGGAAGCCTTGACAGTAATTCACATTCGACTGTCGGTCAGCAGACATTAATTGATGCACTGTTTGCACTTTATACGGGAACATGTGTAAGTCTTTCACTAAAATCCACTGTACGGTCCGTCTGGTGATGCCCAATTGCGTGGACCGTCGCCTGGTTGATGTTTCAAAGTTCTCAGCGTCAGCGGCACTCCCAGCCTCGATATTCTCTGCCGAATGACTAGTCCGGTGGCGCCCACGCCTTGCAAAGGTCTCGTGTGGTTCCAGTCTGTTCGAGTGGAGCAGCTAAGCGCCGGATTGTTTATCCAATTGGGGCGACACGATTAGCAAATCGATGTCGAAATTCATGCTGCGCAAAAACCACCGACCGATTACACTGCGAGACAAAATTAGACTTTTTCCAAAATGATGGTGTTCTGTCAATGGATTCTGGTAGAAAGATTTAAAAAGAATATACGTGTATCGGTGTTTTGCTAGTTCTGATCAGAATTTGGTTTTAGGGGCGGGGTCAAAGTTTCCGCCCCTCGGAACTTTCCTGCAACATATCGACATGCAAAATTGTGTGTTTCTTACTTCTGATGTCCAAAATATGTTCAGAAGTTTTATAGAAAAGATTCAAATAAACATTTTTGTGGAACAAATTAACCCTCTAATTGTCACGTATAACCACAATTTTTACTTTTTTTTAAACTCGCAAAAACTGCTTTAAAATGACGGGGGTGGTTAAAATGTTCTACAAAAATTATCGCCATATAATTTCACTCTGTGTTCGAACACTCCAAAACACAAATCTTAGCCCAAGTGCTAGATAAAAGATGAAATATGACAAAATTCATTATATTATGAGGACTATTTTTAATGGACTAATATCTTTTTTTATTTTTGTTGAAGGAAGGCCCAATAAATTCAAGAGTCAATATAGCGTTTGTATAAATTTGGTTTGACACAAACAAGAAAGAAGCTATTCATGTGAGCGAGTGTTTTCTAGACATCTGCCCAAGGAGTCGAGACGTCATTCAAGACATTTGGTTTTTTCAAAACATGTAATGCAGCGAAGATACGGCAACCAAATACTTCAGAGTTCTGAAAAAACAGCATTCGTGTACGTATGTGAAACTGTAGAGCAGAAAAAGACAATACTATTACTTCTACTACGCTCCACATCGTTTTGTGTACACACACATACACGAATGCTTTGCGGACAGTACCCCGAAGTACTTGGTTATCGCAACTTAGCTACAGTGCATTTATTGAACAAAATCAAATGTCTTGAATGGTCATTCAAGATGTCTTGTGCAGATGTCAAGTGTTTACGTGTGTTTATAAATTTTTTAGTTTATAATAAACGGTTTTCTCTCTTCGCCGCAAAAGTGACATTTTATTATAAATTTGGTATAAATTACATTTCGTTTACTACAAAAGAAACGAATTAAGTGGAATTGAACTTCGTGCTAGTTAGATAGCGTGCATCTGATATTTGGTTAAATTCAAACTAGTTAACCCAGGGTTTTATTGGCAATGCGGGCATTCGTTGTGAGAGTTTAAATAAGAATAACAAAATCGTCTTCCTTTTTCTTCTCCATCCGGTCGAAACGTCATCTTTGACTTCTAATCCCCCAGCCCGGAGCAAGACAACCAGGGGACTTTTCAATCCACACATTTTCGACATTGTGTATGTCCAGTAAAGAGGGCACCAGCTTAATTGCGCACACCATTTGGCACTCTGTTTAAGATTTTACAATCCGCGCAGAATGGATTGGCACATTGTCATTTTGAAGTATCCACGACAGGGATCCAAAAAGGTAGTTAAAAACGGAAAATTCCATTGTAGTTCCAATGGATTGCAATGGATGAAACATTTTCCTTAATGTTTTTACGTTGCTACAATCAAAAGTCTCGTATATTCGACAATTTGGTAGTCGCTGCAATGAAGAGTTTCATATATGATTTCTTTGACAATTTTTCATTTCGTTGCTGCAACAACTTAATTTTCGTTCCTGCAACAATTTTATTTAATTTCAATTTTGTAGAAAACTGGGTTAAACATTGAAAGAAAGTAAGTACATAAAATGTAAACTACTGATATTTAGTTTATCTGAAGCAACTTCATTGCTGTAATGAAACACATTCATTGCAAGAACGATACTTATTCATTGCAACAATGAAACAAATGCATTATAGCAAGGAAACAAATGCATTACAGCAATGAAACAAATTCGTTGGAATAATGAATCAAATTCACTGCAGCAACAACCATACTTTCATCGCAGTGACGAATAATTTGCAGTTGATGAACATATTTTCGTAGCGGTAATGAAACTGTACGTTAGTTCACTTTCGATGACAAAAGTTGTTGGGATGATGAACATTTTCATCCCTTTGACGATCCATTTCCGTTCAGTGTAGGCAATTTTTTGCCCTGGCATCAACAATCGTGATCAGAAATTGTAGCTGGTAGGTGATGTAGTTCGAGATGAATCCCCACTCCATGACAATACACTTTCGCGATATACAGGCATTATAAATAACGCATCTCCATTTGTAAATCTGAACAATTTCAATTTGGCAACGGTATAATATTCACTATTGGGTCATGCAAATTTGAGGATTCTAGCCAAAATATTTTGTGTGTCCGCGTGAAAATTAGGTTTGCTATTAAGGTGGCATAAAATTCATGGTGTTGCAACAGATAAAAAATCCTTTGGATTCTGCATAAAATAAAACTTCAGTTTACAAATTTAACTTAATCTCCGAAGGACTTTCATTCCTGAGATGTTAAGGTTGAAAATATAATGATTAAGGTGTGCTATTCAAGTGGCCCGCAGTGTATAAGCTGCAAACAAAACTTGGTCCTTTATATAAACATATGACCTTTTTACAGCGCTCTAATTATAATAATTAATTAATAACGGTTGTTTGGTTTCAAGTTCACCATGGAAATCATATATACAGATAGCTATATATAAGGAGTAATTATCTACTCTATCTTTGTATATATATAAACGCCCAGCAAGGATATCGTCAAGCAGTTATCACGAGCAACATCAAAGGAATGCAAGCAATAGCGTCAATACCGAACAGACAGACTGACTGACTGACTGACTGACTGCCAGCGGTAAAAGAAAAGAATGCATTTAACATTCTGTTTTTTATGATGTTCCCACTTTTTATGGCGTTTCCATCAAGTTGCAATGTGTTTTTATAGAGCACGAGTACTCCGTGTGTGTTTGAAATGAATGGATAGGGTATCCTGCAGTTGTGTTCGTCCTTATTTGTGTGGCGGTAAACGTTGCAAACTGTCGAGAGCCCCTATAGCAATGAGGGATTTAAATGCACAAGGAAGGCGAATCAATAAAAATAAATAAAAAAATTTTATAGGTCATTGAAAAGCCATATAAAAACGAAAGGATAACATTATGAAGCAACACATGAGAGGACTGTTCAAAAGTTTTTCTTTAAACAACAACAAAAAAGAACTGCGACAGGTCAAGTGGTACTACAACAAGTATGTGGATACAGCAGACATAAGCTAATGAAAATATGTATGGGAAACCAAGCAGCGCTAATGAATTGCAAAAGATGGGAATAATCATGAAGCTTGTTCGAGACCATGTAGACGGGAATATAAGAAATCTGCGTTAGATGAATTTTCTGCTGATAGTAGTTTTTCTATTTCACGTTCAGTGTCATTAGTAATTCTCCAGAAACCCTCCAATTCGAGGGTTTTAAATTTTTTTTCTAAATGCTCTATAAAAATGAGTTAGGATTTTTAAAACATTCGATTCGCCACAAATATTTTGTAAAATATGTTCTTCAACAATTTTTCCTGTTCAAGATCAATTTCTGTGTTACAAAAACTAAACAGTTTCAACTATTAAAAGATGAGTATAGTACACGGAGCAGATGAATGTTGAAACTCAAATAAATTTATCTTTTTAATTCATATAAATAATATGTTTTAATTTCAATAAGTGATGATTTATCCGACCTTTCGTATTGTATTTAAATATTAAATTGTTCGAGCGTTTGGTCGTATTTTCAATTTATTTATTTTTTCTTCGATATTTCGCTATCCTTTGGATAGCATCGTCAGGAAGATATACACAATTATTAATTAGAAATGAACAACAATTGATAAACAAAATTTTTTCATGTCTCAAATTTAGTTGTCTTAGATCCTCGTTATGTTTAAAGTTGTAATTTCCTTTAAGGCTCTAAGAGATCATGTTTTCTCCGGTAGGTGAAAAAAAATTTAAATGCCGCGGGTGGGATTCGAACTCACATTCACTGGACGATCGTTTCGATGTTTGTGAAGCATCATCTTCAGCAGCGTCTAGCCCGTTAAGCCACTGCGGTGTGTATTTACACAAGTCACAAACCGAAGACATTTATTGATTGTGCAGAGTGATTGGTTGTCGCTACTTACACATGGCTTTCCTACTTACACGCACTGATGCAAAAGTTTTGAAAGCTGTATTTATAGAACGAACTATTCTAATTGTAGTTGTCTCGTTCTGTTTTGGTTTGGCTCTACCAATATTTCAATTTTTTCGTTGTCTTAGATCCTCGTTATGTTTAAAGTTTTAATTTGTCTCTAGTGGAAGTCTGTAAATTTGAGTTATTGATCTTATGTAGTTAAAGTGCGATATGTGCATTTTTGGCAAACAATACTACGACGATACAGAAACATGTAAAATATTAAATATAAATATACCACGGTACAATCACAAGTCCGCTATTTGGTAATTACGAACTTGTACAGCCGATTTTCTGCCAAATGCCTTTATTTGCATGTGGCATTTCATAATGTAGGCTTATCTATGAAAATGCCCCAAAAATGATTTTGATTTAATTTAAATTTAAAACGCAATTCAAAATTAAAGTCTCGTTTAATTTTTAATGTAGGCAATTGCAAATTCAATTAACCTTTACCCGTGAGATGTAGGGTTCATCGACCGAAATCTAAAGTCAGTTTTCCGGTGCTTTTGCGAAATCATCATCAAATATCGTAGATGTTTGTAAATTCGCCTATAGGTTGATGGCCTGTTGTACCGCCACATTGCATATCCTTATCCCTGTACATTCAAAACACACAAACTTGTGGAAGGTCCCTCGTCAGCTTTGTACACTTCACTTTCCAAATTAAATATTAATTGAATTTTTCTCTGAAATCCCAAACACTAAAGGTATTTCCATAATTTATGGCAAATATAAAAACGGTCTTTATTCTTTTGTTCGCAGCCTTTATACACATTTCAGTCATCTTGTCTTGTTTGATAAAATTAACCTAATTTCGGCAAAAGTTCATTGGAAGAACATTGAGACACTACGAGTATGCATTCTTCGACTAATTTTACTGGCCTTTTGTAGATAGGAAATGAATGGACACATAACCATAAGTGAATGAAAAGGGTGTTCGAGTTAAGAATGAAAAAAAAAATAGTGTACATAAAAACAGGTTTTCTCTATGTGACAAATATGTCATCTATATGGTTGGACAACTCCTATTACAAAATATCAAAGAAATATTAGTATTAAGAGGGTTGCCATTTATATTTCTGGTCATGGCAATCAATAGCAATTCTAGTGATGCCAAATGCCAACTGAAACTTCCATTGGAAAGTTTGGCATTTTTTAGCATAAACATATTATTTGTTGTATTTACAGTGTGTTGCAAAATGCATCTCGGTTAAAAAAAGGACTTAATCCGCGAAAAGATTCGTGCGATGATTTTTTAAGATTTTCGGCGTGGATTATCGAGACAAGAGTGTCTCAATCAACTTCTTTCGACGTTTGGTGATAAAGCACCATCAAAAATCACTGTACCAAGAGTTCAGTCTCGGACGCCGTTCGCTCCCGGATGAATTTTATGAAGGTCGTCCAAATTTGGCCGTATTGCCGGAAACTGTCGAAGCAGTGCGTGAACTAATAAAACAAGACCGACATGTGACACACCGTGAGACTGATGCATCCGTGGGCATCAGTATGATAAGCATCAATGAGATATTGCATGTTCATTTGGACGTGAAAAAGATTTGTTCTCGTCGGATCCCACATAATTTGACAAATGCTCAAAAAAAAAGGCTCGTGTCGATTGGAGCAAAGAAATGTTGAAAAAATACAACCGCGGTAACTCAAATACAGTGTATAACATCGTCACAGGTGGAGAATAGTGTATCTATGCATATGAGTACGAAACAACGAGCTAAATCCGACAAAAGTTGTTCGTCGAAGAAGGACATTGAATTGAATGTGGCCACAGTGCATTTAGTGGAACGTAGGACGGTCAATTCTGAGTGGTATGCCACCATCTCTTTGCCAACAGTGTTGGAAGAAATATGGAACAACAACAAGGACAACAGGACAACGCGAGCTCTCACTCACCAGCTGAAACAATGGGCTATTTGAGCACTCAACATGTCGAATTGATGGGTCCTCCGCCGAACAGCCCTGACATGGCACCCAATGACTTATTTTTACTGGGTGGTCAATGTTTTTCGACGCCCGAAGCAGCTGTTGAAGCGTTAAAAATCCACGTTTTGGAGGTGTCTCAATCGGAGTGGAGAAAGTGCTTCGAAAATTGGTTTGAGCGCATGTGCAAAAGTGTATTGATCTTCACGGTGAATATTTTCGAAAATACTAAAAACATTTCCAATGATAAATGATTGTTTTTTATAACTGGCCCCGAAATATAAATAGCAATCCTCGTACTTAACCATTCAGTACACCGTAAAGCAATCATGATTCAAACAATTTGTTATTACTTGGCTACGTCCAGGCATAAGCCCCATTGAGGAATTGAAAATTGCATAAAATGGCCGAAAATTTTAGGTAAGCCAAAATTTTAAATTGAAAAATTGTGTGTTCTGAATGTTTTGATGGATACAATTCTAGCCCAATTTAGATGTAATCACCAAGGGCTACTCTAAGTCTGATTGACCAGGAATTCTTCGTTGGACGCAGTTAGCGAAAATGATAAAATATTTGAAATTAATAAAATTATCTGTTCTAAAAGTGTTGATGGTAAAAATTAGAATACAGTTTATTTGTATTAACCAAGGGCTGCGTCCAGACATAAGCCCCATTGATGAAAATATGTTCGTATTATAATACTTTGCAACAGTGGGTTTCGGGCCTCAACCAAACCAAAAAATTGCGAAAGTAGTTCGACGTGGTATCACAAAACACCGCTCGGGTTTGCCCCTATACGTATTGCATTACAACCTTTGATAATATTGTAGCCATTTTCCCATTTCACCATTTTATTCTAATATATTTCTCCGGAAATGTACACTGTTAATCGATTATTTCACGAAACGTCACGAAAAATTGCACATATTTTATATATTTTGACATTTCTTGTCTAACGGTAAATAAATTATTACATTCCTGTGTTCAGAGTATAGAAATTATACGCGAAAATTTTAAAAAAATTAAATTTCTGAATTGGTACAATCAGTTTGGAACCCAAAATTACAGTTTTGTTCATTAGTGTATTTGACAATATTGTTAAGTATATTAAGCTCTACAACTGTGTAGAAAATATCCATTTGTAATTTGTGTAATATTGAATATATATAGGTGAATATTTAAGGAATATGGGCTCTAAATATGAGTTCTATAGGAATATGAGCTCTAAATATAATTGCTGTTGATTAGTGTAGTTAGGAAAGTTATCTAGAAATGTATATGCTACAATTCTTTTGAAGACAGCTTGCGGAATTTATTTATCTTTAGGTGGGAAATGTCAAAATATATAAAATATGTGCAATTTTTCGTGATGTTCCGTGAAATAATCGATTAACAGTGTAGTTTTCCTTAGAACTATATTAGAGAGAATTGTGAAATGGGAAAATGGCTACAATATTATCAAAGCTTGTAATTCAATATTTTAAACGGTTTAGGATTTGTTGAAGTAAAATCTGAAATAAAGCGCTGACCCACCTCCAAAATTTTCTTCGGCCTGTAAAAAAAATGGTTACGTATAGAGGCAAACCCGAGCTGTGTCTTTTGATACCACGTCCAAGTACTTTCACAATTTTTTGGTTTGGTTGAGGCCAGAAACAAATTCCTTTCATAAGGTGTCACAGTGTAACAGTTATATACATATGTATGTTTATGTTATTGTGTACATGCCGAAAAAACCAGCCCCTGTAACATTATGCAGGCACCCTGATTATGTTTGGAACATACATATACTTGTTTGCAAGTATTGTTTTCATGAATTGAAGATCAGCTGCTATTCTGTTTTGTTTTTTTTTGTTTTTTGCCTGTCACGTTTTCGTTTTCAGCAGTTTTCAACAAACAAAGACATATTCGTAGTAGTATAAAAACATATATTATAACTTATTAATGATTGGGTCTCTAACATGTAATATTGAAAAGCAAACACAATGTGTTTGGACACAAGCATACTATATTTGTAACAAGCAACAAACACGCTACAACAGAAAGAGACAGATTTTTCAGTCAGATTCAGAAACCACCATATTTCATTTACTGAATGGGGTTTGAGCAATAATGTTAACAATTGTGGAGGAGTTATGCAAAGTATAAGCAACAACTGATTGCTCGCAGCAACAGCAAACAACGGAATATTAAAAAACCCAACTGTGCAGTTAGATTAATTTCCTTTCTCAATTTTGCATTTGCTGTTTGCTCTTGTTGATTTAGTATTCTTCGTCGAAGCTAAAGCTGGGTTCTATGTATTTCACGAGGAAAGAATTGTCTGAAACATTATTGCCTTGTGAAATCAATTATTGTTTTTATGCAACACTGGATATATGTCGATAATGCTATATACATACATGTTAGTGCCACTAGAATAATGAATACAACTAAGTAACTACACTATAATTTTGTATTGTATGCATTTACTGTCAAATTCAACATAAGTATTTACCAACAATAAACTATACAAAAAGGTACAAGATCTAAACACATACATATGATTTTTAAACTCAAAGTAATCAACGACACGAACCCATTTAAATCAGATGTTCTAGTGATTCTACCATGTATTTGTGTACCACGGCTATATTCAATTGTACAGGCAGTAGCACACATAATAAAGTACATAATACATACACATAATAAAGTAACAGCAATAGGCATTTTGATTTTGTTTGATACCACAATAAAATACAGTTGAATTTAAAAGTTGTTATCAAAACGACACGAAAAAAATTAAATCAGAAGAACTAATAACACAGCCTGTAAAATTGCATCAGTGTTATAAAAACTAAGCGTTCCTCGTTTCACTGGTAAAACTCAGAATGGAAAATAGTCATGCAGTTTCAAACACAGTTTCAAACACATCATCCCAAACTGCACTCTATCAAAATTTGAAGTTCGTTAACACATTCACACACTGGCAAACACGTGCTTGCAATTGTTCGAGTCGGTATAATGCATTGAGCTAATATTGGTTCAATCTTAATAAATTTGTGAACTCGTTCATTTATAGGTCAATCAAATACACCGTTTCCATTAATTCACGTGTATGTGCGTGTGTATGTGTTAAGGGCAACACAGTGCTCAAGAGTATATCAGTACATATATATATATATGAATAAGCTTGTACATATGTACATGTGAATGTGATTGAATGCATATGTGTAAGACCACAAGCATTTTTGCCACAATTGCCAATGCAGTTGTTTATTTACAGATCGCATAACTGCAATCGTTGTGCTGCTCTCTAGTCAAGTGATTGGATGTTTGTTTTAAAGCTCAACTCTATGACTTCAACTTTGAGTGTATGTGTGTGTTTGAATGTTTACTTGTGTTTGCGACCATTTGACTCCAATTTCGAGGGAACATGTGTGTGTGTGTGTGTTTGAATGTGTTCTGGTGTTTGTGACCATTTGTTTAGTTTAGTGCTTTATAAACAATTGCTCCACAGTTGATCATATGGTAGTGTTAATCAACAAACTGGACCGGCAATAGCATCCGAGGTGGCTTCATTCACAACTACATGCATATATAGTTTTGGTCATTGACTACAACTCCACGACCAAAAAAAGGCATAAATCGCAAAACTGCCAATTGAACTTTGCCATATTTGCGCAATTAAATGAAGTTGTTGAGTAAATTTTGCTCCACAAAAAAAACTTTGTCCCGAACAAACAGCACACACACTCACGCGCGCATGGACTTTAATCCAATTGATGTATAAATCAATGATTTAAATTTGTTTAATGTCGAACCATGTGCAATTTGGGAGTGTTAATTTTATGGCTTGCAAATATATTTCGTAGTCGAAAGTGAATTTAGACGTTTCATCAGGTATTTGAGTTTCAATCTATTGACAAAAAAAATATAACAAATGGGAACTATCAAGAGTTTTATTTATTTTGAAGTATAAATTTATAAAATACAGCCAAAGTTATAAGTAGATGCAATTAGATGAATACGTATGCAATCAACTTGGTAGATTGATTAAAATATCAAATAGAAACTGAAATTTATCGTAAAACATTTTGAATAAAGACGAATACTTGTACATATCCTTATTTCATCAAGGGTAAATATAAAATATATGAAATGTTATTAGTTAGATTTTATAGAAAAAGGAGATCAAAAGCCTATGGATTGCAGCAAACAAAAGTATAATTAATTTGACTGGCTGATGAATCCACGCTTACTTTTAGAGATATGTAAAATATAGTCATAATTATTTGAAGTCTTTACAAATAGTTCCGTAGATTTGGCATGAGTCAGTGGTAGTTTAGAAGCGCTTATCACACATACATTGCATGTACACGTTGAAAAATCTCTCTTTTTTTAGTCGTTTGGATGCAAATATAGTGTGTTTGGAGCTTGTCGCAAATATAATATACTAATAATAAATATATTATGTTTGCTATTCAATATTACATGTTTGAGACTTACTTTACTTGTATTGGCTATTTACAACCTAGTGAGGTCAGATGTCTTACACATATTAATTAAACAAATAAATTTCAACATATTCTTCCAACTGGCTCTATCCTTCGCCTCTTCTCGCCAGTTGGTTACACCAAGGTCTTTTCCAGCGGAGCCTTGGTCGGCTTTTTTTCCTACTTTCATCGGGTACGTTATCGTAAACCTTTCGCGCTCATCTTCGTTCATTCTGATAACATGGCCTAGCCAACGCAATTGGCCCAATTCGATTCGCCTAGCTATGTCCACGTCAGAATACAGATAATACAGCTCTGGGTTCCAGCGACGTCGGTGCTCGCCGTTTTCTCTAACAGGACCATATATTTTACGGAGAATGTTTCTCTCGAAAACTCCCAGGTGTTTTTCATCCGCTTGCGATATAACCCAAGTTTCGGAGCTATATGTCAAGACAGGTAAAATGAGAGTTTGATACTGCTTGACCTTTCTCCGTCGAGAGAGGGCTTTGTTCCTAAATTGCTTGCTGAGCCCAAAATAGCATATATTTGCAAGCATAATTCTCCTATCTATCTCCAGGGTATGTGGACGTCAGTGGTGCAATGGGTAGTGTGCGCGGCCGGCTCGTGTGCATGAGAAAGTAGGTTCGATCCCTGCTCTGACCACCTTAAAATTTCTTTCGACGGCGGTCACCTCGCATAGTGACGGCGACACTATCGAGTATTTAGCCATGACAAAGCTTCTCAAAAAATACCGTTCGGAACCGGTATAAAACTGTAGGTCCCAATCAGTGAGTATAAAACTAGAAAGCGCACAGCTCACTCGTTGTGAGAATCTCTCCCCGATTCCTTCGTGGGGTGTAATGGGAAACCATTTTTGTATCTCCAGGCTGACGTTCCAAGGTAGACAAAATCATCCACCACTTCAAAATCAAATCGGTTGTCAACGCTCAAATGCGGACCAAGTCGAGAGGCTTCCCTAGTCGTTGGCACCATCAGTTTTGTCCTGCCCTCATTAACAGCAAGTCCCACCTTCGCTGATTCATTTTCGATTCTTGCAAATACTGCAGTAGCCTCTCGCAAATTTCGTCCAATGATGTCTATGTCGTCAGCATACGCCAGCAACATATGGCTTTTCGTTTTAATGATCTTGTTCGTATTTACTGCAGCCTTTCTCATCATTATGTCCATTAAGATGTTGAAGAGATTGCACGAAAGTGTGTTGCCTTGTCTAAGTCCTTGCTTGGTACAGAATGGTTCAGTGAGGTCTTTCCCCACTTTCACTGCTGATTTGGTGTTGCTCAGCGTCATTGTACAGAGGCGAATCAGTTTTGCCGGAATACCGAGTTCTGACATAGCTTCGCACAGTTTTCCCCGTATGGGGACTATGAGACACTATGATTAATATGTTATAATATATGTGTTTGCGACTCAAATATGGCTGTGTTAGTGATACAAATGCAGCTGTGTTTGTTGCACTGTCTAGAGCAAGAGAATAAAAGAGGGACAACGAGAGAGTCTATCTTGTAAGTGTGTATAAATATTCCTGAATATGCGATTTTGAGGAAAGAAACTGGAAAGTGCATGTTTGATAGTAAACATGATGCTGTTTCCATTTAAACACAAGTGAGTTTGGGACTTGCAAACATATTAATGTTTGAAGTGCGTTCCAAATATATTCACGGTTCCTACATAATATGTTTGGGAGAATATGTTAGAGAGGCCGTTATTTTTCAGCGTGTACCTAATGTGACTTAGCTATCTGTACGTACAATGTATGTATTTTTGCTTATTTGGATGCAAATATAAAGTGTGTTTGGAGCTTATCGCAAATGCTGTATACTTGTGTCTAAACACAATGTGTTTGTTGTTGAATATTACATGCTTGAGACGAAATGATTAGTATGTTATAATATATGTGGTTAAGGTCCAAATGCCGCTTTGTTTGTGCTATAAATACAACTGTGTTTGGTGCAGTTTACTTCTTTTTGTTTCCAGCTATGCTCTGTCGATAGTAAAATATGAAAAGAGTAACAGCCTAAGTTAATGTTATTGCACGTGCATATCTGTATTTTTGCATTATGCTTTCAGTCAGTGATTCAAAAATATTCCTGAATGACTAAGTGTTTCTTAAGTTGACTGATCTTTGCGTTTTAGGTTCATGCATTCAGTCGCCAATCGGTCGATTTGAGGAAACACACGAAAGCTTTTGACGTAAGAATACGGAAACACACATGGTGCTGCGTAAAAGCCTACATCTTTGCATGTAAAAAATATAATGTTTGAACTTAAATAGAAGTGAGTTTGGGACTTACAAATATATGAATATTTCTAGTGTGTTCCAAACATACACATGGTTCCTCCAGAATGTGTTTGAGAGAATATATTACAGAGGCCGCTTTTTTCGAATATGTTCGATTGGACTATTTTTGAGTTTCATATTTAAAATGCCTAATATTCTAAATTATCCTTCTTGACAAGAACAATCCTCTCTATTCATGACGGGACCGTATCACCAGCTGAACTTACTGCTGTGTCCTGGTCTGAGAAGGGATCGAAATGACGTTCCCAGGTACAAGAGTCGCGTAAACTAACCATTGCACTACCGACGGCGTGGACCTCTACCAGGCTAGATAAAAGAGGCAACGCCCAAGGAGAGGACTTGTCTGCATTTCTATGGAGCCTTGCGCCGATTGGAATGCTGTTCACTGTCGAAAATGCGGGAGAAATAAATTGTTGATTATAGAGATTACGTGGCAATAACAAAAAGTGCCTCGAATTCCAGGACCCTTGTTGGACTAAGTGTAAACACCACCAAGAACGAGCTGGTACTTTTTTCCCGATGGCATAAAATACCTACCTTGGAACCTATCACATTGAATGTTTCTCAAATTAAGCTTGCAGAGTGTGATAAATACCTGGATATTATATTTGATAGCAATTTTTGTTGCAGACCCTGTACAGTGGAAAAAGCGAAAGTGCGACCGTTGACCTATGTCGGACTTTCTTCGATGAATGTTCACTGGATATGAGTTTATCGTATGGAGCCACGTGCTTGAGATGCCCATCAATTTTGCACAACTGACTAGGTTTCAGGGAATGAAAACGATATGCTGCTCTGTGCACCGCCCCCTCTGTAACTGTTATGCTTCTAAAGGGAAGCAGACGGCTTTTACGTCACCTACCTGGTTACCGCAACCGTCATAAAGGGGTATGATCGCAGTCCATCATGGAACAATGTTGGAAGGTGTTCCCAATATTTCTGCATTTCTCCACTGCAAGAAAGTGGATCCGGTGGCCGTCAGTGGTGCAGTGGTTAGTGTGCGCGGCTCTTGTACATGAGTAAGTGAATTCGATCCCTCTGCAGACCACCTAAAATATAGTGACGGCGATACTATCGGGTATTACGCCATGAAAAAGGTTCTCAAAAATACCGTCTGGATCACTGGCTGTGAGAAGCTCTCCCCAATTCTTTCATGGAATTTTTCTTTTCAGGGAACTAGGGTTATTTCATTCTCGTAGACTACCCGGTCGTTGTCAATTTTGGCGATTAAGGATATGACCGGTTGGCTGTCTTATCTGACAGTTAGGCGGAAATCAAGTCCCTGAACTCAAAATTCCTGAACTCAATATCCGCAGATCTTTTAACGGGATAACATAGCAATAAAGTTTGGAGCCACTTATAATAATACGGTATTCACCTCATATGGCTGTCAGGGCATAGGGATATTCCGGGGAACTGCAGAGTGGATGAGCTGGCTAGGTTACACGGGAATTGAAACGTTTAACATGACCCTAGCGACTTGTAGGCATATTCTGCAAGATTGACGCAGGATAGTGGCATAGATTGTGAACACGCATGACAAATCTGCTCGAAAGGGATTAGGAGAAAATCCATGAACCTTCTGTCACTCGCCAGGCTCAAGCTATAAATGCTTGTTTTAGTATTGACTAAGCAGTGTCTGATTGGTACACATGCGGCAAGACTGAGGGCCAGGGCAAATGACTTCAGTAGAACCCGTAACGATAAAGAAGCGTCAGAATTCACTGTACATCTTATTTGCATGTAACCACCACTACTTATTTAAGAATCTGGAAGAATTCTTCCAAATTGGAGTCGATATGATACAGAGCTTATTGGAGCAAACTATATATTTCTCCGGTGAGAATGTGAATTCTTTTCCGGATACCACACAAATATTGCCGACCATGGTGCAAAAACAAGGAATTCTCCGGTGATCTCACATGCGTTGTTAGATAACTCTACGCAAAACACTTTCATTCTCTGAAATCAAACTGTACGAAAGAAGCTGCTAAGTTTGAATATATTTCAATTCTGTTCCAGATACTACAAAAATATGTTTGCCCATTATGCGCACATACATCTGAAGAAGCCTCTTGGCAAACACTTCCAGAATCTGAAATCTGGATGTGCCAGTAGTAGTGATTTTTATATGGTTATCGTTGAAAGTAATGGCAATATATGTATACGATTTTTCTTTATTAAGCGATCTAATTGACATATTTAACCAGTGTTGCCAGAGGCCGACTAACAAATGATGTCAAATGTCTTCAAAAATTGCGAAACCATTATGCTAAAATTGACTTTTTAGTCTCATTGTAATTTTGTGTCCAGAACACATAAAGTCACTCCAGGTAATGGGTCCATTTGAAAATGTAAACAGCTGTTATACCTGTCCTGACTGGTTGCAATCAAAAAGGGGGACACCATGGTAAAACAACTGGTTTTTGTGGTTTTAAATGTTCAGGTCCAACAAATATCATATTTTATAAATAAATCTTTAAAAAAAATCATTGTTTTTAACAATTTCCTTCAATCTTCTTGGAATCGAATTTTCCAAGTTTTTATCCGTTGCGTATCCGTTCCTCTTATCCCAGAGATCAGTAATCAAATCTACTTCAAAATTCTCTTTGTCGGATAGTTCTCTTGTAATGAACTCGGAGGAATCATAGTTGTATTGTACGTATTTGAGGCAAACAAGTTGACGCAACAAATATTATGTGACTTGGGGTGGGATAATGCATAAGAAACAGTGTGCACTATTTTGCGAATCGCATCGCCGAAAATACGGTTACATACATAGGTGTGTAGGTACCTTAAAATGTGGAATTATACCAAAACGTACCGATAAATAAATGTACTGTAAAAATTGACTTTTCAGAAAAATTAAATTACGAAAATGTCAGTAGGTGTCAGCCGTTTGCAAAACAATTGTGCTAAAAAATTACACTAAAATTAAAAAAATTGGACAATTTTTGGGTAAATTGAGCTAAACGGCACTTGGCATAATTTTTCATAAAATAAGTGCCAAAACCAAAAAAATTGTGCCAAAACGGCACAAATTATGCCGACATGGTAACACTGTATTTGACACAGATGCAGATGCATTTAGAATCAGAATTCAGAATTGAGAAAGATAGTTTCGAAGTTTAAAATATTGAAATTCATTTCTAGATACCAGAAAAATATTTTCGTCCATTGTGCAAATCCAAAGAATTCTCCCGTGTCATATACATTGATGAACCTCGGAACTTTCTGAATATGAAATCAGAATATAATAGTAGTAGTGATTTTTGTATGTATATAGGCGGATTTCAAAGATTTTTCGGCAATTCTATCCCCTCGTCCTAAGTCCAACGCAATGGACTGAATTTATAGGCGACATCCCCTGAGTAATAGTCTTCGCGAAAAAAAAATATTCCACTGTTCGCACTGGACGTGCACTGGCCGGAATCTGATAGCTACAGTTCCCATCTGTACAACTTTGCCTATAACAGAATCGGTTGGACATTGCCTATGGGCCAATTAATATATTGTGTCTTAATTTTCCAATTCAATGAAAGTCCCATATTCCTAATTTGATGGATTGCCACAAAATGTTGTTTTTTTTTTAATTTTCCTGGCAATTGTGTGTACAAAAAATTGTGCAATTGTGTGTTTAA
This sequence comes from Phaonia tiefii, assembly GCA_963931995.1. NCBI lineage: Eukaryota > Metazoa > Arthropoda > Insecta > Diptera > Muscidae > Phaonia > Phaonia tiefii. The sequence continues at coordinate 149,852,752 of OZ008367.1, read as the reverse complement.
AATTTTTATAAAACTCTGATTAACCCAAACACGTGCAATTTTATTTTAAAAAATTTTTGTACAAGATGTTTCGTTACAGCAACGACAAAAGTGCTGTATGTACGTAACCACACTAAACAATTTGTTTAATCCCATTACTGAAAACTCCTTACGAGTGAACAGATCAATGTTTGGGTTATGGTGAAAATTTAACCAACAATAAGTTTCGCGTTCGTTGTTAGGTGTTTGAGAATTCAATTTCAGTTGTGTCTAGCTTTAAGCCACGGATCAAATGTGTCACTTGGCGAATCTTTTAATAAACTCGTATACATATTCAAATATTAATAACAATGATAAAATTTTCAACATCTGATATTCAAAAAATCCACATAATTACCTACGAAATCAACATCCAATTTTAAAATTAAATTTTTTTTTTGTTTTACTTTATAACATTCCCACCGCCCCTATTTCCTGACCAAACATTATCATTGTCTAAAAAGTGGGAGGAGGGAGAGATATATATATAAAACAATTCTCTCAAGTATGAGTGTACGCCTGCCATACAATCATGTATCCTCTTCCTCTGACACCACAGCAAAATATTTACTTAAATAATGTGTTGCACAGTGGATTGAAAGCAAACAATTTTCAATAACTTATCATCAATGGAACTGAACCCAGTGGAATTGATTGATAAAGAAAAGTAGAACAACGCAGGCAGTGAAACATTTGCAAAAATGTCAAGGGCAGGTAACGCATACAAAGTTTCCAAAATTACGAATTTTTCATAGCTAACTAATAAATCTAAGTTTTGTTTGAAACTAGCATTTTATTAACATGTAAGACAACTTGCAACCCACTTTTTAACCACTGTCCTTCGAGCTCAAATTGCCGTTATTGTTCCAACATCAATACAACAATAACAGTAACGACAACCTTAACATCTAAAGACATGAGTATGAGTAAGAAGTCCATGCTACTGGAGGACTGTCCCGAAATATAAGAGAGCTGGCGCATAAGACTATACAGAGAGTGTGATTTTATGACATTTGAACATTTCTTATTTGTTCATTTTCCATTGCCGCTTCTTACCCGATTTTTTTTGCATTCGCTTCCTTCCCTTCATTCGTTTGCTTATCTTGGTGTTGGTGTGGGTAGGAAATGGGAAAAACGGAGATCTGCTTTTCTGTGTAAGAAAGGCATTTTTATACAGAAATTTCCGCTGCGATAACTGTGTGGCATGTATGAGATAGAATGGGCAAGCAGATTGTAAACTTGTACATTGATATGTTCACGTGTGTATGTGGAGCAAATGTCTTGGCGAAATGTAGAATGGTGTGACGTTGCTTGTGGGCAAAGTGGGTTAGGTTAATTTGATGGGTAAGTCAGCCAGCCAGACTCAAGTACGCAGACAGTCAGCCCAATGTGAGACATCATACGAAACATGCAATGATAGGGCAGAACGATAGACGGACATTTAGACAGAAAGAAAGATTGGCAATGCTGCTGCTTCACTTGAACCAAATTATAGACACTTTGTAAGCAATGCTTGCCAAGGCATGTGCCCATTTCATTGATGTTGGTACAAAACACGCGCGTCTGCAGTCACCGCGCTCAACCACTCTCCCAATATCACACTGATGTTACCAATACTACGTCGTAACTACATATACAAACACACACACCCACACTCTCTCACTCGTTTTCACAGACAACGTCACAGTTTTCTTTGAAATGGAATTATTTCACATTGTATCCTTATAAGAAAGTGTGTACAATTGTGTGTGTGTGTTTGTGGATGGATGTGTGATTGGTCCTACCGTCGAGTATTAATGCCAGAATGCTTTAAGGCATGAAAATGAAAACATTTTCACTTATTTACTCAGAAATTGGATAACAATCGAAATAAAATTGGATATCGCTCATTTTCGAATTCTACTTCCTTTTTTTTTATTTTATTTAATATTCGAATGATATTCCGAGTGGCATTTCCTCTCTGTTCTCAACGAGGGGATGTGGAGAAGGGACATTTTGTTATTTGAAGTTAAGAAATTTGTACACTGAGTATAGAAGCTTTCTCATAGGAAGTTTAATTCTGGCAACGAAAATATATTCATTAATGAAAAACGTTTCGTCACTGTGACGAAAGTTGTGATTGTTGCTGCAAAGAATATCTGGCAGACATTTGAGCTATTAGAGATGTGACCTACTGGCTGAGGAATTACAGTCTAACAGACATTGGGGTCAATGGCTTCTCGGTCAGTTAGGCGGTCATAAAGTCCCTGGAATCAGTATTCCTGAATTCGGCATATGCTCAGGATTAACGCAGATGGTCCATCATACGATATTCACCTAATGTAGGGACCATGGAACAGGGCATTCCGGAGAACTGCAGAGCTTGCCAGATTAGGGACTATCTTGAAGGTTCCACATGCATTGGAGCGTGTTGGCAAGCCAATAGAGACCTGTAAGCATATCCTGCAAGAGAGCTCCCATATGACGAGAGTCATAGATTCTATACGCTCAAGACAAATATGACCCATAGTCGATAACCCGAGATCCATGAACCTTTTGTCTTTAGCCAGACCCAAGGTATCAATGCATGTTTTAGTTTTGGTGTGGCACTGCCTGACTGGTAGATATACGGCGAGACTAAAGGTCAGGGCAAATGGCGTCTGTAGAAGCTGTATCGATGAGGAAGAAGAAGCATCCTCTAAACATCTTCATTGCACGTGTCCAGCACTAGCCAGCAGGAGAATGTCTACTGTGGGATCCACCCAAATAGGGACCTGGGAGAATTACCTCTCATACACATAGATAAGATCTTGTGATTCTTGGAGCAAAGTAAATGGTTCTCCGGCGGACATATGACTGACCGCGGAGGTGGAAAGTTTCTGATAGCCATTCACTTGATTCCATCATTGGGCAGTCCTAGCAGCTCACTACTTCCCCGCAGTATATCCTGGGCAATGGCTTTATCGGAAACCTCCGTTAGCTAGCTAGACTGATAAGGCGAAAAAGTAAGAACATTATAAACAACGGGTGCCATTTTCCACGTGGAGGATGCCCTGGAAAGATATAAAGCTGACATCACACCTTTCCAGGAAATGCGATGCATAGGATATGGTTGCATCAGAAAGAAAAACTGCGATATTTACTACAGCTGACATGAGCCAAAGCACGAATTCGGGTGCAGATTTATACTTGGACAGAGAGTGCGACACCTAGTTTCAAAACTCAACCCAGTGATTAAACTCATACCCACAATTCGCATCACGCGAATACGCGCCGGCAGAGGATAAAGACGATGAGGTCAAAGAAACATTTTATGAGCGTCTTTAGGAAGTATATGAACGCTGCCCTGACCACAACATTAAGATTATTCTAGACGATTTTAATGCCAAATTGGGAAAGGAAAGTGCCTTTCGAACAACCATCGGCAATCACAGTCTACATGATACCACCACCTTCGATAATGGAATAAGACTGATAGACTTCGCCGCTGCAAAGAACATGGTCGGTAGTAGCACACGATTCCAAGATAAGGATATACATAAGGCCACTTGGTTATCTCCTGATCAGATAAAGAATAATCAGATTGATCACTTGGTAATAGATGGCACGCACTTTTCCAGTGTAAGGGATGTCGGTGTGATTCGGGTTGCCAATATCGACTCAGATCATTACCTGGTGGCTGCAAAAATTTGCACAAGACTGAGCAGGGCGAAAAACGTACGAAGCCGAACACGGAAAAAGCTAGATGTCGACAAGATGTAAGTACAAGAGATATCAAAGTCCTATCAACAAAAGCTCACTCTCCTGCAAGAGCAGAATACTCCCCCTCCTGAAGGCCCAGAAGCGCAGTGGAAGCACATCGCCCATTATTTAGAAACCTCTGCAAGAACTGAACTTGACTATCTAAAACCACAGCAGGATAAGCCATGGTACGACGAAGAATGCCGCATTGCAACTGATGCAAAGACGCTGCACGTATGGCAACGAAACAGGCAGTTACAATGTTACAGTTATATGAGTGGTACAAAAGGATGAGAAGGGAGGAAAAATCAACTATGTAGGAGGAAAAAATGCCAGTGGGAGTAGAGAGACCGAGTGAAAATACATACCAAAATATGCAGGATGAACAATGAATCCCGGAAATTTTTCTAGAGGGCAAGAAGATCGAACAGTGGGCGGCCCTCCGAAACGAGAATTGGAATCTGGTGACAGATAAGCAGTGTGTGCTTACAATATGGAGAGACCACTTTTCAGCGCTACTCCACTCACATTATTTTATCGGAGATCACGAGGTAATGATTCTGGAAGATAGTGTAGATTGTACTCCCCCCAACCAAGGCGCGATTGGAACGACAATCTCCCAGCTTAAGAATAATAAAGCCACTGGCGTGTAAGGCCTTTTTAAGGCCCACATGCGCCATCTTATAAGCGGTATACGGTTGGTGGTATCTATGCCTGACGATTGAAGTCTCAGTGTAATATGTCCTGTATTCATAAAGGGTGATCCGTGTGTATGTTCGAACTATCGCGGCATCAGCCTGTTATCCATCGCGTATAAGGTCTTGTCGAGCGAATTATGAGAAAGACTAAAGCCAATTATTTAAAAACTGATTGGACCTTACCAGTGTGCTTTCGGACCAGTCAAGTCCCCGACTGACCAAATATTCACGCAACGCCAAATCCTGGAAAAGACCCACGAAAAGCAAATCGATTACACCATCTTTTTGTCGATTACAAAGCTGCTTTTGATATCCCCATACTGTGAAGATTATACGAAGGTAGGTCTGAACTTGGGACTGATCCGCTTGTGTAGAATGACGCTGACCAACACCACATCGGCAGTGAAGGTGGAGAAAGATCTCAGCGAACAATTCTGTACCAAGGGAGGACTCAGACAAAGCGACACACTTTCGTTCAATCTCTTCAACATCTTAATGGAGATAATAGTGAGAAAAGCTGCAGTAAATATGAACAAGACCATCAACACGAAAAGCCATACGCTGCTGGGGTATGCTAACGACATAGATATCATTGGCTGAAATTTGCGAGAGGTTTCCGCAGTAGTTTTAAGAATTGAAAAAGAACCAGCAAAGGTGGGTCTTGCTGTTAATGAGAACAAGACAAAATTGATAGTGTCTTCGACTAGACAAAGATCTCAACTTGGTCCTCACGTGGGCGTCGACAACCGATTTAATTTTGAAGTGGTAGATGAATATGTCTACCTTGGATCCGCCGTGAACAAGGACAACAACGTCAGCCTGGAGATAAGTAAGAGAGTTTTGCTTGCGACCAGATGCTATTTTGTGCTCCGCAAGCAGTTTAAGAACACAGCCCTCTCCCGACGGACAAAAGTCCAGCTATACCAGACTCTCATTTTACCTGTCCTGGCATATTGTTCCGAAACTTGGGTCATATTGCGAGCGGTTGAAAAACACTTGGGAGTATTAGAGAGAAAAATTCTCCCTACAGTCCTATTAAAGACAACGGCGGGTACCGCTGTCGTTGAAACCAAGAGCTATATAATTTGTATTCTGACGTGGACATAGCGAGGCGATTCAAAGCAGGCCAACTGCCTGGGCTAGGCCATGTTGTCAGAATGGATGAATATGAGCCAACCCGAAAGGTTTTCGATTAAGCACCCCATGAAAGCAGAAAAAAAGGATGACCGACCAAGACTCCACTGCAAAGACCAGGCCGAAGTATCCTTGGTATTATCAAATAGCGAGAAAAGGTGAAGGATAGAACCAGTTGGAGAAATGTGTTAAAATTTGTTTAATTTATTTATTTGTTTGTTTAGTTACTATGTGTAACGCATCTGACCTCATGATATACCTTATATTATACCGTCTCACATTGTGGTTTGTACCTTGGTTGGTTTTCTGATGATTCGCAAAATATTTCGTGTCTAGCATGAAGATCCCGTGAACCCGATTGATGGTGGCTCGATGGAAGGTCAATAAAGACAAATAAAAATAAAACATAAAATCATATTCAAAATAGGCCTTGTTAACTTGGTCGGTTTCATTATTAAAACCTCTGGCATCTTCTTATTAGAGACACAAAATCAACCAACTGATAAATATTGATTCTCATAAACATTTCCTCAGAAAATTCCTATTATTTACCGCCATCACAATTATCTTATAATCCTTGCTAAAACCAACCTCGTCACGTATCATCCCTTCTTCCCTATTATGTTCTTTTATTAAACCGCCATCCTATTACCAATAATAAGAATTGAGTGGGTATTGGTCCATAAAACATTTTTCCGGCTGTTTAGTTTGCTGTGTTTTGTTGATGTTATTGCTGTTGTTGAAAGTGTCTTTAAGCCCGTTGGCGCTTTAAGTAACTTACTCGTATATTATCGTAATAGAATTTGCTAAATTGAGGTTGAAATTTGAACAAGACGATACAACAGCACCAGCAAGCGCTTCCAACAAAAGTATCATAGAATGAACAAATTTTGTTTTATAACGTCGTTTATTATTTACCGTCAAGGCTAACGTGGCATTATGCCATCCGTGAACACTCATACACACGCACACAAAGGTTTTTCTTTTGATTCAAAGGATTTGGAAAAAAATAGAATAATTCCTTCCCTTTTGCTGGGCTTACTGACAAGAATCCCGGTAGCGGGTAAGCGTGTTTGAAGGGGGGAGGGGAATGATACACTTATCAATTGCGCTTTTATTGGCAATATTTCTTTTTTATTCTGCTTCCCCTCAGGATATTTTTTTTGCCAAACGCAGCTTGTTGTTCATTTGTTTGTCTGTCGGTATGTGACAGTGTGAAATTTTTCGAAATTTGTTAAAATCTTGCGAAAAAGTAAACATAACTGGACGCCGATGTAAGAGAATATTTAAACACGATATGAAACAATATGTTTAGGGTTTGTTTGACACAAAATATTTCTTTTGTCGCAAAAATATTTCGTTTGCTACTTAGTCTCATGTTTGACCACAAACGTTGATATCTTTCCTGCACATACAACTATTTGTCGTAAAAGTAGTTTCTATTGTTGTAAACGATCTTTTTTCATTTATCCCAAAGTCGCAAAAATTTTCGTTGGCGACAATTAGAGAAATCCTTTTATTATAAACAGAAAGTCTATACTCACGCATACAATCAAAAATGATTGCTTCTCTCTTTTTTGAGAATATATTTATATTACAGACACACGTACAATACACTGTAACTTGAATAGCAAATAGTGTCAAAAGAAGCAAATCCAGGATTGTTTGGCCTCGTGCAACGCATCTGTGTGTAGACACACAGACTTGCAGTAATGTTGCCTGTTTCCAATACCATTTCAGGGAAAGCGTAAATTCGGAAATAAATTTGTACTAAAAATTTAATTAAATACGTCTATAAATGAGGGTCAAAAGCAACGCATTTCCATCGAACAATTTGAATCAACTCTATCGAATAGTTATACAAACAACAGGTTTTCCATTACATCCCATTAAGGTATTGGAGAGAGTTTCTCACAACCAGTGTGCTGTGCGCTTTCTAGCTTCTACACATACTGATTGGGACCAACAGTTTAACACTGGTTCCGAAAGGTATTTTGAGAAGCTTTTTAGTCATACCCCGTTAAATAATATGAAATACAGATAAGTTAGTCTGTTGTAAACATCATTCGTTTCTAGTAAAAGTTTTTCTGAGCTTGGAGTTACTTCACTCGTTTGATGTAAACGCAAACACATTTAATTTCTGGAAATTGCATTACGTTAGAGTTGCCATAAGTCGGTTTTTGTTCTCTTAAAGATTGTTCAGTGATTTGTTTACTTCAGCAATGGATCGTTTGCTGTAAGTACAGGGTGTCTCAGTAAGATTGCCCTTTTTAAATTTAGTGTCATTTTATTTTAGTGCTAGTGGCAACTCTGAAATTTGGCAGCTTCCACATATGTTTATTTTGATTATTAAAAATGGAGCGCTTTACGAAAGAACAACGCGTTATAATTGTGAAAACTTATTACAAACATTTGGAAAGTTATGCTGAGACCGCTGGCAAACTTCGAAGAATTTTCAGTTGAGAAAGTGCACCCAATGTGTCAACCATTCGAAGAGTGGTCAAAAATTTTAAGAAACTGGATCGGTTATAGACAGTGAGACTCATGTGCCTCAACGTACCAGCCGGTCTCTTGAAACCACTGCAGCTGTAAACGAGTTTCGCTGAATACCCGAAAAAATCAATTCGGCATCGTTCTCAACAACTTCAAATTTCACAAAGCACTACGCAGCGAATTTTGACAAAAGACATCCACCTTCATGCGTATAAAATGCAGCTTACTCAGGAGCTCAAACCAGCAGACCATGGCAACCGCCGGCAATTCGTTCAATGGGTAATGGAGCAAAGTGAAGTCAATGCCAATTTTAAAAAATAATATCATCATTTCCGATGATCGCGCATTTCCATCTGAATGCCTTTGAGAATACACAAAATTTTCGAAGCTGGGACTCAGAAAATTCTCATGCAATCCATGAGAAACAAATGCACCCACAACGTGCAACTGTCTGGTGCGGATTTTGGTCAGTCGGCGTGATTGGGATTTCCTTTTTTACAAAGAGAGGCCGAAATTGCAGTGACTGTGACCGACATTCGTTAGAGACGCATGATAACGGAGTTCCTGTGGCCTCAACTGGACGGCTTGGCTCTGGACGACATGTGGTTTCAGCAAGATGGCGCCACCTGCCACATCGCGCATAAAAAAATCGATTTATTGCAGCAACGATTTTCAGAACAAATTACCTCTAGAAGTTCTGATGTTAACTGCGATTTAACGCCGTGCGATTTCCTTCTTTGGGGCTTTGTAAAATCTCGGGTTTATGTGAATAAACCAGAAACAATTCCTGCGCTGAAATCCGACATCCAACGCGTCATCGGTGAGATGCAGCCACAGCTCTTTGAAAAAGTTATGGAAAATTTCATGAAAAGAGTAATGGCCTGGCCTGTCATCAGAGCAGTGGGGGCCATTTGGAAGATATTTTATTCACTACTTAATTGGAACATGTCTTCTGTACAATCCAACAAAAAAATCACAACTATCTCCAAAAATACGTTTTTTATTTTAAAAATGAAAAAGAGCATTCTTAGAGAGACACCCTATTTTTTTATAATATTAATAATTTGGTGTGTTGCACATGAACGTTGGATGTTGGATGTTGGAAAGAATGGCTTTAATAATACCAGATAGAGGCACTGGTACAAAAAAACTAACAGGAAAATACTCTTCACCCCGTTCATTTCGTGTTGGGTGTTAAAATTAGATAGTGGTGTCCCATAACACCCGATGAAGGGATTGGGGAGAGCTTATCCCAATCAGTGAGGTGTGCGCTTTCTAGTTTTACACTCACTGATTGGGACCTACAGTTTTACACCGGTTCCGAACGGTATTTTGAGAAGCATTTTCATGGCTAAGTACTCGTCAGTGTCTCCATCTCGAAGCGAGGTGACCCCCGTCGAAAGAAATGTAATGTGGTCTGAGCAGGGATCGAACCCACAAATGTATACTATCAATAACAGATAACAAAAAGTTCAAAATGCGATTAAATTTCACGGTTCTCAACCAAAACGACAAGACAAATTTAAGTCAACAGTTGTTGTAACTATAGCTGGTATAAGCCGACTAGCACCTATCACACCGACCTCACCACGAAGAGTGGGGAAGGAAACGTCAGATGAGAGAAATTTCCTCTCTCTATATATGTATTACTCTATGATGATGCACCCGGTCTAAAATCTACACTAAAAACTGACATTGCGTTAAAGAATTGGTTCTCAACCAACACTTGTGTATTTTCTGAAACCGAAATGCGACAAATTTGAACACTAATGAAGCCATCAAGATAAAAAACGGGCCTCATCGCTGCAGATGGTTTTTTTTTCGAAAGCCGAGCACATAGCATGAAATTCAAATCTGGCCAGAATTTTGGAACACCCTTTTAATGACAAGTTTTTAACATGTTTCACTTAAGTCTGTGATTTTCAGGGAAGAAAATACAATTTTGTTTAGATTTGTACGATTGAGTTAGTTTTTTTGTTTAATGTTAAGGACTTCTAACATCAATTTAGTGGCTAATTTCAATTCCATGAAGGTATTAGGAAGAGCTTCTCATAATAACTGAGATATTCCTTGTCTAATTCTTGAACCACTTAACAGGAACTACAATTGGAACTCAGATAGTGAATTATGGGAACTCGCGATCTCATGTACAAGAGCTGCGCACACTATCCAGTTCGAAAGCCGTACCGTACTTACGCCGAACTGTGGTACATAATAGAATTCCTTCGACCTAAATTCAATAGCCTTTGATCTAGTAAACATTTTTGAGTTTTGTAAATAACCGGTAAGTAAGGAGTCAATGCCGATTTGAAATAGTAACATTGCAAATTTCTTAAGTGAGCATATTACTTATATAGAAGCTAACCCATACTTGACGACTTTTCTTATATTGCGATTATTTTCAATGTTTTTGCATGTAGAGAATTTAGGAGTCACTGCGGTGCTTTCTGGAACGAAGTTCCTTATCGCACGTTGCGGGATGGAGGCTAAACGAAAAAAAATTAACCAATTTTTTTGTAACACTGTTATGCCACAACCCAGTATTATGAACTATATGGGGTACTTTGCTTTGGTTTGTGTCTAGACTAACATATGTTGGGAAATTTATTGTTTAATGGGAAGCCTGTAACCAATATTTAGTATAAATTGTAATTTTTAACCTAATAAAAAGTAAATTTAGAAAACCCAAAGTGAATGTATAAAAAAAATAAAATTTTCTTGAATAAGTGCCTTTTTTAAAAAAAAAGTAAATTTTCTCAAAAAAAAAACACCTATGCATATTTTGAAACAAAGTACATTTTCTTAAAAAATACCTTATCTCAAAGAAGTACCTTAAAGAAGTACATTTTCTTACAAAAATAACTTTTCTTAAAAACAAAATTTATATTTTTAAAATAAGTACCTTTTCTTAAAAAAGTACATTTTCTTACAACAAATTGCCTTTTCTCAAAAAACTACATTTTCTTTAAAGGGTACCTTTTTGTGAAACAAAATAGCTTTTCTTGAGATAAGTACCTACTCTTACAAATTTACCTATTCTTGAAAAACGAACCAATTGAAAAAAAATCCCATTTCTTAAAAAAAAACCTTTTCTTCAAAACATGACTTCCCCTAAAAAAAACCTTACAAAAAAAAATTCTTACAATAATTCCTTTTCTCAAAAGTCTTAAAAAAAATAATACCTTTTCTTTTCTTGAGATAAGTAGCCTTTCTGAATATAAGTACATTTTCTTAAAAAAATAACCTTTTCCTAAAAAGAGTACAACTGCATTAAAAAGTACCTCTTCTTAAAGCAGTAGTTATTTGTAAAAAAAATTCATACTCATATGGCTTTTTCTTACGAAAGTACTTCTTCTTAAAAATAGTAAATTTTATTAAAAAAACATAAGCTTTAATACCACAGAGCAACACGAAAAAATATAACCCTATACGGACACCACTACGTGGTAAAAGACCAAAAAACGACCTGTGTCTCCCAGTTTTGCCCAAAGTCATGCACTTTCTTTATGGGCTCCCAAAGAATTGGGGCCTCAATGTCATTTGTGCAAAAAAGTGATCATTTTGTCAGGCTCATATCTTGCAATTCGTTCGGAATTTTGATTTACTCTCTGATAGAATAAGAATAAAAATAAGAATAAAAATTGTCAACATATAAACTCAAAATAACTTCATCCTCAAGGTCAAAATCGCAAAAAAAACTTTAACAAAATTCGATTTTTTTACCCTTTTCCCCTGTTCAGGTCCATAGGTAGCAAACCGGTCAAGATTCCAGGAAACAATCAACTACAAAAATGTACCTAAGATCTCAATAAACAACTTTCTAGAGCATATAAACTTCCTAGTAATGATTCTTATATTGTGTGCTGCGTCCCTTGTTGCGTGTGCTGAGCTTACTGCTTTGCCTGTGCTGCTGCGGTCGGTGAGATAGCATAGTAACACAGTGTTGAAACATTAATATAGAATTTTGAACGGTTTGCTACCTATGGACCTGAACAGCGGAGAAAAGGTAAAAAAAAATGCAATATTTTAAAGTTTTTGCGATTTTGACCTTGAAGATGAAGTTTTTTTGATTTTATATGTTCACAATTTTTGTTTATTAAGACAAGATCTACTACTTCCCTCAGAAAGCAAATCAAAATTCCGAACGGTTTGCAAGATATGAGCCTGACAAAATGATCACTTTTTTGCAAAAAATAACACCGAAGCCCCAAATCTTTGGGGGTCCATAAAAAAAGTGCATGACTGTGGGCAAAACTGGGAGACACGGTTTTTGTTTGTATTTGATCACGTAGTGGTGTCCGTATATGGTTATATTGCCAAGACCTAAAAAATTTCAAAAGAAGTACCTGTCTTTAAAAAAATGTAATTTTCGGGAAAATATTATACTTTGTATATTCTTACAAAAATTACCTAAAAACAGTTTTTTTTAAAAAAAAAATACATTGTTTAAAAAATAGTTCATTATTTACAAAAAGTATCTTTTAAATAAATTATCGTATTTTCCAACGGGCGCCTTAGGCGTGTTGGAGCTAACTAGTACATAATAGTTTATAGCGAAACAAACTTCGGTCCAACCGGGTGTCCCCTGACACCACATGTGATTTTTTTTATATTCAGGTATAACAACATGAAAATATTTCGTATTTACATTTTATACCTTATAATTTTCTCACATAACAATTTGTCCCCAAAAAAAAACAAAAACAAACACCACACTGTGCGACGGTTTAGTCTATACATCCGCTTTGTCTTTCGCTATTACGAATGTATTGTGTTGTTGTAATAGGCAGCATTGCGATGTGTTTACGTTTGGAGTTTATTGAGTTAAGCGTTTATGGCTTTTGTCCTACATCTTCGCATCTAGTCGTTCGGCTGTCCTGTGCTGCTCATTGATTTCGATGTATTGAGTTCTTAGTATGTGGTTACAATTCATTTGAAGGATTTTTGCGGTAGGTTCATAGGTGCTTAGGGGGAGGAAGTAAGAGGCATAATTCAATTCGTTGTATACTAGTACCAATGACTGCTGTTTGTATAGTAACCTCTCCTAAGCATCATCTTCGTAGCCATGGACTATGGACTCAATGTACTTTGTTTTGGCTGGTCTTCTTATATGGTATTAGTATGTGTGTCTTATTTTTATGTAGTTTAGGAGATTTATATCATTTAACCGTCCATTTTCATTTCATTTGGGGATTGTGGCTGTTGTTCCTGTTCCTCTTCCGCTTCTTGTTATTATTAGTATTATGCTTACGTATCTTTTGGCCTTTGTTGTTTATTTAATTGTTTATTCTTGTGGTTATTGGCCACCATCGTCTGTCTTAGTTTGGTTGTACGAAATGTCCGTCTGCCTGTGTCCAGCTAGTCCTGTTGGCTGATTTTATTGCTTTTGCTGTTTGTTTTTCTCAGTTACGCCATAGATATCTTAAGGGAATTTAGGAAAATTGAGATACTAATTCAATTTGTTGTTATACAATAAATATAATCTCAGCTAAAGTGTATAATTAGCTTAAGGGTTAATCAGGAAATCGTTTAGGCAATTCTTAAGTTAATTTGCTGTAAGCAAATAGTAATTAAGAAGATTTGGATGGTTTCTTAGAAAACCGAAAGGGGGTGGAGTTTATTTTGTTTTGAGAAATATTATTAGCACAATTTGTTTTGGAAAATTTTTAACTTAAGATGGAGATTATTAATAGCAATGTAACAATAAGGAAGTTGAATTGGAAAAAATTCGTTAAAAAAAAACAAAAAGGAAAACAAAACAAAAAAACGCCAAAAAAAAAATATTGTAAACTTTCCATAGAATTTTTTGCAATTTATCTCCCCTTTCATATATCGCGGAAAACTCTACTATTATAGAGGAACAAATCTTGTAAAAATGAAGCGACATGTTCACATATAAATACTTCTGGAGACTTATAAATAGGAACGTTGTATTCCCAATACAAAATAACAGGCAGAGTCCTGAAAGAAAAATAAGTTTATCAAAAGTCAGCTAGTAGAAATCTTTTATCAAAAGACAGCAATCGATGGAATTTCATCGTCGCATCGTAAATATTCATTGCAGCAACGTAAATATTCACTGCAGCAATGACCTGATTCGTGCATCCGCTGATTTTGTCGACGGTGCAATAGATATTTACGTTCTGTTAATGAATTTCATCAATTTACACAAATCATTGCCACAACATAAATATTCATTGCTACAACAACAAAATCGTCAGCTATACGAAACTGCTGCTAGCTGTAATTAATGTCTACGTTGTGGCGATGGAATTTATACGATGTCTGATGTTTGATAACATTTGTTTTAGTGCATATGGAAAATCTCAAAGCTAAAAAGTTAGAAATGAATACTGCGATACTGGAGCAACAAAGAGCAATAAAAGATTAATGGAATTGTACTCTACAAATCAAAAATTTGTGTTACCGTTCTCGTGATGAAAGGCCAGGTGTAGGAATTCACGACCCAAAAAATTAAACGGTGTCAGAAAGATTGTCCGGTAAACAACTCTGTCCAAAGGTCTACCTCTATTTTTTTACGAATAGACTAAATGCAAACTGTTTTGAAAATTTATGATTGCACAAAAAATGTAGGAAAGAAAAGGGTTTCATCGCAATGACAAACGCTACATTGCTGGCCCATATTGGGTAGATCTATAAACCACCTTCGTCTATGTAGGTCCAAGGTGTTGACACAGTCTTGACGGGACAATGACGGGTTTGAAGGTACGCGGCGAGACAGCAGGTCAGGGCACATAAGTGTTACAGAATTTGTTACGATGCGAAAGAGTGTATTAAGCACCTTCTCTGCACGAGTCCAACACAAGCCAGTAGAAGGATTCCTGCTATGGAGTCCATCTTCTTTACGGACTTAGTAGAAATTACTTGTTGGAGAGTCGATTGAATTTTGAGCTTATTGCAGCAAGCTACATGGTTCTCCGGTAGGGAAAGCACTAAAACTCTTTAGCCCGTGGTGTCAAAAGTCAAAGAACAGTCGTTTTTATCGACTGCCACCAACCCCTAAACCAAAAAAATCGAAATTAGGCATCCGAAATGTTCTTAACAGATCGCCGCTGTATTGCTCCAACACCCAAATTTTCGTTACCGCAACGAATATTTTCATTGAAAATTTTCCAGCGAGAAAAAGCCAGTAACCAAAAACAGGAAGTGTGTGAGATTTACAATAGTAACTATTATGCGATTTAACTCAGTTGATGTTAACGAAACGAACTCGTTGCTGCAACGAAGCTGTAGTTTATCAGACGAAAATAACGTTATGGACTAAAACAATGAAAATATCAAATGCAACGCTGATTTTATTCAAATCAATGCTTTTAATCAAAATTGAAACAAGAATAAAAAATTATAAAAGAAAATAAATTATAAAACGAGCACAAGAAAAACTTGACCCTAAAAATTATCTATTACTTATATAGGGTGTCCCAAAATGCACGTAAGATTGAATATAATTCCATTATTTCTCGGCATCATCATCTTGATGATACCACAAGTCGCCCACATCCATATCATTAAATTTAGGAACAACAGAAGTACATTTTCATGTCGCAACAGAGCACTATTAACTTTTATTGCCGACCAGCTGCATTTTCGAAGAAAATTGGTTCGATGATAGCCCCAGCCCAAAATATATACCAACCAGTGACGCATTGTTGATGCATGTGTTTTTTCGAAAATCACTCGTGTATTTTCTTAACCCTAAATGCGACAATTTTAACGATTACTGAGGTCATCAAGGTACACATGAGCCTCATAGCTGAAGATAATTTTGTTCTGGAACTCTTCGTTAATTTTAAAATATTTGCCATTTATTATTTCTTTTTTAATTCTTAATTAAGAGATAAATTTTAATTAACACTATACTGTTTTTTCGTCGTCAACAACAATACATGTCATGAAATTCATATCCTGCGTCAATTTTTGGGCATCCTTATATATAAGTAGAAGCTTCAGTTTCCTAACCTGTTGATTTCAGCGCATCAATGAAATATAATCATTTACGCTTATTTGTAGTAGAAATGAAACGTAGTCACCGCAGGGAAGAAACTTTTTCAGTTATTGAAATCATTGTCATTGCGGCGATTAATTTGTACGTGAGATGAATTTTGTGGAAACCATTCGTTGAGGCGACGAACATATTCACTGATGTATCGAAGCTTTGCTTATCAGTGTACTATAATTAAATTATCTGTCTATAACAAAGAGGTTTATTAAAGAACGTCTCAAAAAATCCTTCGGCATTGGGCTTATGTGACTGGGAAGATATTTTGTTTTTGTTGTATTTATGCAATATCTAGAAAAGGTCTGGTCTTGGTATGACTGGTCTTGGTTGATAAATCCCGACATATTTTAGGATACGAAAATAAGAGAGTCCAGATCATAACCGTAAATGAATTATTTGTTAGAGGGGGTAATTCTTGCATATGAGAACTCGGGTTTATTCCCAACTACTTAGCCACGATAATGATTCTCAAAACTCAACAGATTTGAATCGGTGTAAAACTCTTGGTGCTTTTATACGACGTAATGCAAAACCTTAGATTAATATATGTGCACGACCGTGAGCCAAAATTAACTCACGTGCCAATCTTTAATTCCGGGATAAGGAAGCGGTATCGAAGTCGGCAACCCCTTCTTTTAGTATTTGCGCAGTATACTAAAAGAATTGGGAGCCATTAATCTTCCGGAATGAGAAATTGCTATCAACGTCGCCATCCGATACATATGATTCAATGATTCTACAAATTGTAGTAACAAGTGCTAAATAAACAATGGGAAGACCACAGTATACGAGAGTTGCTATTTATGTTTCGGGTCCAGAAATTTATTTTTTCTCAATATTATTGATTTTCAAAATTACTGCTTTTCAAAATATTCTCCGTGTAGATCAATACATTTTAGCATTCGTCCAAATCAATTTGCGGAGTACTTTTTCCACTCCGATTGAGACACCTCAAAAACAAGGTTTTTGAAGGCTTCTTCAACAGCTGCTTCGGGGGTCGAATAACGTTGACCGCGCAGTAAAAAGAAGTCATTGGGTGGCAAATCAGGACAGTGCGGTGGATGACCCATTAATTCGAGATATTGAGTGGCCCATTGTTTCAGATGATGTGTGACAATGCTAGCTTGTCCCGATGCAAAATGATCTCCCTCTCTCTCTTGTTGTTTGGCTTATTTCTTCGAACACTGTTGGCCACCAGATTGTGTGTTACCTACCACAGAGCAATAGAAAAGACCTTCTATGCCTCTTTTCGTGTTATTTTAATGACGACGAGGTAGTAGGCCACTTCATCAAGTTCGAGTTGATTTGGTAATTTACTCTTTGGTTCTCATAATACGGACAGAAATAAAAGGGAATGTGTATTATCGTTCGATGCAAGCAACATAAGCTGTCATTAGTATTAACCAAACACGTTTAAACTTAGTTTTCTGCATGGTCTATAATCTGTATGTCTTCTTTGGTCTCTCATTCTACATCATTTCCCTAGTAGCTTTTCGATCAGCTGTACCATAGAAACCCCCTTGGTATACCACTCAAAATTGGTCGTCTTACGTTCCACTAAAGGTACTGTGGCCACATGACCGGTTATACAGAAAAAACGGGATCATTTGCATCGATGTGCTCTTCCACGAACAACTTTCGTTAAATTTAGCTCGTCTTGAAAGACCCATACGGTCGATTGCTGTTTTGTTTCGGGCTCATATGCATAGATCCAATATTCGACACCTGTGACGATGTTGCACACTGCATTTGAGCTACCGCGGTTGTATGTTTGCAACATTGCTTTGCTCCAAACGACACGAGCCTTTTGTTGAGCATTCGTCAAATTATTTGGGATCCAACGAGAACAAAACTTTTTCACGGCCAAATGATCATGTAGTATCTTATTGATGTTTGGCATGATAATGCCCAAGGATGCCTCAATATCACTGTATGTCACTTGTCGGTATTGCTTTATCAGTTCACCTAAAGCTTCGTTCGAAATTCATCCCGAACGGCGTCCAAGACCGAAGTCTTGGTACCAGCGATTTACAGTGATTTTTGATAGTGCTTCATCACCAAAAGTCAAAACAAGTTGATTGAGACGCTCTTGTCTCGATAATTCACGCCGAAAACCCTAAAAAATCATCACACGACAATGCTCACGGGTTAAGGCAATTTTTCCATGTAAATCCAACAAATAGAAGTCATAAGCGAATATCGACTCTCGTAAATCGCTGCAAAACGTACCGAAAATAGATAGCAACATACATTTTGTGAGTGTCAAGTTTTATAGAATCGACGAAGAAAGGTATATTCCATATGACAATGCCAGAATTGGGGATCTGTATCAAATATACGTAAGGAGACTCTTGAAGTTAAACTGATGCAAACTCGATGACACGCATAGTATACCACCAATCAGTAGAAGATGATTGAAAAATTATGTTATTTCATAAATTGCCTCATCCTGTACTACTAATTGGTGCCACATTTTAAGGCAAATAAAACTTAAAATTCAGCAGTCATAAGTCACAAGTAATGCTTTGTAATATCCTTACCGCACCGAAATTGCGATACGTTTTTACTTTCATAATTTGAAACAATTTCCTACACCTCATTGTACTTCAACTTTTTTTTTAATACGAACCAGAAAATTTCCATTTCGATGATTAAACCGAGATGTCCGCATATGTAGATGAACGTGTGAGCTGCTAAAATATTACCCAAGACTAAGCTGTAAAATAAAATTAAGCCTAATTGGCTTACTAAAATATTAACAAATGCAAACATGGTAAAAACACAAATTCATTGCATAATTTTATATGCAAGCAAAACAACAAAACGTGTAGCATACTTTCAGGCGATATCATGCAAATTAAAATATAAAACAACAAACAAACGCATCACAAACATTTACATAAGAAATATAAAAACAACAACATCAAGGGAAACACTTATTTATCTCTGTTCACATTCTTTAGTTGTTTTTCTTTTCTTTTTTTTTTGCATTTTCCTTAAACATTTATTTAAATGTTTATATCTCTACTTACACACTCATACATGAGTATTTTTATGTTTTTTTGCAAAAGCGTTTTTACTGGTTATTATGGAAATGGTTCATCATATTCTTCATCTTGTGTGTTTCACACACATGCATATGTGCCTATACATGTGTATGAATATACAATACAAGTATACAACACAAAAACAATGTCAAACAGTGTGTGTGGGTAAGTTAAAAAGTGAGAGAATGAGAGTACAAATTTAAGCGTAAATATGTGTGCATTGGAATTGGGATTGTACAGCTAAAACCAACCACAAACAATTCAATAAGCTACATAAAATAAGAAAAAAAAAACGAAGAAGAAGAAGAAGGCACTTTCTCCCACGCTCTCACACATCTATAAACATGTAGGCTACATGTAACACACTATCCCACCTACACGTGCAGTTTGTTTTCTCTCTCGCAGTTTTATTTTTATACTTTAACGCTTTAAAACGCATAACAACGTGTGATGACTGTGTTCAAAAGGGTGTGAGTACGAAGAAGGACTTTATTCCACTTCTGATTGTGTGTGTGCATATGTGTGTGCGTGTATTTATTATACAACGTAAGTATTTGTGGCAACAAATGTTTGTAATAGCACTTCTCTGTGCGTATGTGGAAAGCGTGTTTATGTTGATGTAAATTCATTCAACGAAATACTACATGTGAAGAATGGAAGAATAAAAAAAGAATTTTGCGGACATGAAGAAAAAGAAAACAGCGAGCGAAGTAAGTGAAAGCAGAAGGTTTTGCTTTTAAGTTGGTTTGTTATTTTAAATAATTTCTGACAGAAAGAAAATAATGGCCAGAAAAAACACAATGTACAGTGTGGCGAAATTGCCACATAAAAGGGTACAAAACAACCATAGCATTGACACAGTTTTGGATACTTTCTACTTTTTAGGTTGGGAAATTCATATACTAGTTGATATAAAATGAGATTACAGTGACATATCACATCATTACTGTCACGGAATATCTATTCATTATCGAACAACTTCTGCTCATCTCTGAAGATCCAATTCGTATGACTATCACCATACTTTGGGCCAGGTTTAAGGATCAAAATGTCTCAGATTATCGACGATTACTTTACATTCCTGTTTACATACTGTTAAAACTAAAAGAAATATACCAAATGTGTAGACAAAACTTTATTTGATCCTAAATTATGCGCCATCTTATAAATTATTCCCACATATTCTCCCAAAACTAGCCGACCTGACGTATAGAGGCTGCTAGTAGTTTGAAAAAAATATTTTGGTGAAAAGTGGCAACCTTATAAAACATATGTTTTAAGGCGCCACGCTGCTTAGTATTTTTATTTGATCCATCAAAAGTAAACGGTCTCAGTGAATTTGTAAACAGGGAAAAAATTTGTCACCGTTGTGTAATTCAATATTTCCATTTCAAAGGTCTCAGTCCAAGCAATATTAAAGCTAGATTATATTCTGGGGGGACAGCAGAGCTTAAACGATGCCGCACGAGCTGCCAAGATGAACACCGTAGTGGTCGACCAATTGAGGTGACCACTAGACCGGATCGGCTTCCATATAAAAAAAATACAAAAGTCGAGGGCAAATATTAAATATCACTTCAAGACCATTTCTAAAAAATTTGTCCTTTCCGAGCTCGTGAAAACCATGCAAAATCGTTTTTTAACGTAGTTTTGCTGTTTGTTGCTTGATCGTAACATACAACACATCGTTGTATAGGTCTCGACGAATACTGTATTGTCCTACATATGTCGCAGACGTACGACATTGTTTTGTAATGAAGTCTCATTTAATACACTTTTCCACCGCAAAAATTTAAAAATATTTTTTTCTAGGCTCAAAGTCCTTTAAAAACCAAGAACATTTTGCTGTTGAAGTATACAGTTTTAATACTTGCATACTTTTTAGCGCTATCGAACAATTTTAAAGGAAAAATTTTTTTTTTAAGTTGTCTCAAGGTGATCTTTAATATTTGCCCTCGACTTTGGACAATTTTTCGTAACTCTGTACAGTGTTCACGCCACACACGGTTAAGAAAATCCACAAAACGGTATTGCATGATCGTCGGATAAAGATGCGTAAGCTAGCTGAAGTGATAGGTATTTCAAAAAGTGCTATACATCGTATATTGACTGAAGATTTGAATATGAGAAAGCTGTGCGCAAGATTGGTGCCGCGATTGCTTTCAACAGAGCAAAAAAAGCGTCGTGACGATGTTTCAATAGAGTGTTTGGCGATATTTCATCGCAATAAGCCGAATTTTTGCGTCGATTCATAAACACGGATGTGATATGTGTCCACCACTTCACACCTGAGACAAAGGAACAGTCAAAGCAGTGGACTGGAATGGGATAATCGTATCCAAAGAAGGCGAATACGGTTGTTATTGATTATCTTCAGATAATCTAATTTATTGCAGCGATTAATTGATGAAATTGTGGAAAAAAGGCCGCATTTGGCGACAAATAATGTGTTGATTCATCAAGACAATGCACATATCCACTATTGCGACGGCAAAAATTTATGAACTAAAGTTCGCACCTTGTTCGCCAGATTTAGCTCCCTCGGACTATTCTCTATTTCAAAACTCGGTGGTAAAATATTTGCCCGCCCTCGTAAAAACCTTGCAGATTTCACTTCGATTTTGTCAGGTGAACTTAGTTTCGTTAGTGAAGTCGGTTACGAACCGTTACGTATTGTGAAATATAAAAGACACTGGATATATGACTGACATGACGAAGATTTCAAAAGGTAGATTCGAATTCGTCTACCATTTTCTAATATCGTTTATTCTTAGAGCAACAAAATGTGGTTTTATTTGTATGTAACGGACAAAAGCTTTACTCCACGATAGTTGGCACATTACTCGCTTCACCATTTTTAAATTCAGGACCCAGCACGCTGTTACTCCAATCGCAGGGTATGTATTCGCCTAATCAGATTTATACCTAGCCGGGTTATCGGGTCATCAGTTGTACCTAGCCGTTCGACTTGAACAGTATAGTATATCAGCAGTATATCAAACGGTAATACCAACACCTGTGTCTTTGTGGCTTTGAAGACTGGACATTTCTGCTCTCGCCGTCTTCTATTTTCTCAATTGTATATAATCCAGCTGGGATATATAATGTAGAGGAATTGTCTCTCGATATCCCTGACATTATCTGCACAACTGCGACAAGATTATCATCCTTACCTTTACAGATGGGGGCCCTGAGCCGTGGCTGTTAGTTTGGTTTTTTACGAGGGTCGATCAATAATGAAAATAATGGAATGAAAATTCAAGTTTTTCACAAATTTTTATTTATTCTCCTTTTAGTGCAATAGACCTTGCCCTAGGTTTCTGCTATTTCTTTAACACCTCCAAAAAATACTATTTGTCAAACTCTTCAAAATACGCTTCTATTACGACGATAACCTCCTCATCGGAGCTAATTTTTTCCCGCCGAGCCACGTTTTCATATTGGGGAACAAAAGTAAGTCGCAGGGAGCAGAGTCGGGCGAGTAAGGAGGGTGCACACTGGCATTTTCTGATCAGGAGATACACAAGTGGCCTTGTGGATGTATTTATGTTGGAATCTCATACTACTGCACGCTGAAAAATCTATATATTTTTTTGATATTTGGATGCAAATATTACGTGTTTGTAGCTTGTCGCAAATATACTATACTTGTGCCCAAACACATTGTATTTGCTATTCAATATAACATGTTTGAGACACAATGATTAATAGGTTATAATATATATTTTTGAGACCCAAATGTGGCTTTTTTGTTGAAAACCGCTAAAAACAAATACGAGACAGACAACAAAGAAACAAAAAAGCAGCAAATCTTCAATTCATGAAAACAGTGCTTGCAAACATGTACATGTTTTCTGCAATATGTTGTTGGGACCGATATTTTTCAGCGTGTGGCAGCATTGTTATTAAAATCCCAAATTTTAAATTTGTTTTTAAGTTTCTGGGTGACCTGTTATTTTTTTTTTTTGGTTTGCTCGTCGTTATTTACTATAAAGCAATCGGAAATTTGGTCCTTCCCAGGATCAATGTAATGTAGAGAGTTTTTTAAAGGATTTTGTATAGATGGCAACGGTATGATTGTTTGTTCCTGTAGCATTATGTTATTCTCATTGTATTCACTTGACATTTTAGTGTTATAGAAATGAATAGAAGCAAGTTTCTTTCCTCGCACAGTCTGGTTAAGTGTTGTTTATCTAGTCGATTGTTAGTACTTGTCTTAGCAACCGTTTAAAAGTTTTAAAAGATTTTATTGGATAGTCTGGCAGTATATTCTCGTAACGAGCCAATATTTTTGGTGAATTTCTAAGAATACGAAAAGCTGTGGCTGTCTTCAATGTTGTATGTGTGTTATCTAAGATCAATTGGGAATTAGATGAGGATACATATATTACAACCCTCTTGGGCTACCAGGAGATATTTTCTCACTCCTTGGCTAATTCTTAACAATATTTTCTTTCACGTCACACTGTAAAACACTTTGTTTTCGCTGAAAACGAAACCAACTAAAGAAAACAACAAAAAAAAGCTTAATTTGCTTTCTGCCAGCGTTGCCACAAGGCTGCTGGTGGAAAAGTGGTGGTTAGAGAAGCAACAAGAGTAGCTGAATTTGTATAATAAGCGAAAAAACAAAATGGAAACAATAACAAAACACCAACAACTACAGTTATTCTTTTAATGTAATTCTTTAGACGGGCGAAAGAGAAAGGTTTGAGACTATTTTTTGCTTTATTTCGTATTCAGGTTTACTTATTCGACTTAATTTTTATTGCACTGCTAAAGGATAACCGCAGGGGAAAAAAGCGGGCGAACAGATCCCAAAAAGGCAAGAGAATTTTGCACAGCTCTTCCGTTTACCAACACACAAACAAATAAACATTGTGTTGCATTATACAAAAGCACGAAACGCTAAAAGAAATTGTACAGAATCTCAGGATGTTTTGTAGTAAATTGCACAAAGTGTTTTTTCTATTGTTCCATGGAGCAACAGTGAAGAATGCACTTTACGCGGTTACAGATAATCATCACTACAGATAATCATCACGTTAGCCCGTTAAGCAAACCGCTTAAGATTTTTCATTATACGAAATTTATATATAAAGTGTAAATATTTGCACAGAAACAAGGTCAAGGTAAATTAAATCATTAAAAGGATAAATCACATTGTTTTTGGATGTGTTAAATCTGTTGCAGTTGCTTTTTCATCCTGTCCTGCTTCCAAGCGATTACTTTAATCTTTGGCTGTCATACACCCAAATCTTGTTCATTTTATTCGCTTTACTTTGCACAACAAGTCGTTGGCTGCTGGCTTCCGGTGGTGAATACGTAGGAAATATTTGTTATTGTCCTACACCAACAAATTTCTATAAATAAATAAATAACGGCACTGAACACCGGAGCACAAAGGTCACGCATACGGCTGCTGTGCGAAATTTTGTTGAATTTTCACCCTAGCTGTATGCTGTGACCACTACCAACATGACTTCAATCTGATGTGGCAATAAATATATATACAGAGAGGGAGAGGAAACCCAAACTCGTCAAAGGTCAACAAACAATATAATCCCTTGCATCCAAACAATATTAATCCTTAGGCAATATATTGTTCCGACAGCAAACACACATTACACGGAACACTCTCGGAGGGAAATAGGATATCCAAACAACAACGGACAATTGACAAAATTGGGTGACATTGGTTTTAGCCGAAGTGCTGCGGTTGCGTTCTGTGAATGTTGAAAGTTCCATACACAGGGGATGAATTGTTTGATAAAGATTGTTGCCTAAATAGAGGACTACAAAGTTCTCGTGGATTTCAGTGCTGTCAAATTCAAGGGTGTGCAATTTTCCGAAAATGTTGAAACCTGCGACTTTAACTCCCTAATTTTAAATTTCTGAACCCTTACTTACAAATGATAATGGGTTGTCTCTACTTGGAAAAGTTATTAAGAATGTGTACTCAAAGAGGCGAATATACATGCATAATGATTGTATACAGATTTATGATCCATGAAAATGAATCTAACACTTCAACACCAATAACCGGCTTAAAGGCAAAATTGGCTGTTGCGACAGAATTCGATATGTTTGCAATGGAATTGATAACAAAGTCGATTGATGCAACCCAATTGACTAGAACTTCGGTTGTTACAACATAACAAGAACTATATACTGTTGAGGCAACCGAAGTAGCACCAAATTCAGTCAATGCAAATGAATTAAAAGGAAATCAGTTGTTCCAACCGAAATTATACAAAATGTAGTTGATACAATGAATAAATACACTGTGATAGTTTTGACAAACATTTCTTCGACGAGGCTATAAAGGAGGGTTTTCCCCTAAATCGGGTATGATGAATCGAGCTGCATCATTAGTTTTTTGAGTTACAATTACGGTTTCATTCCAAAATATTTTTTTTATTTTTGTTTTTCATTTTTCGATGTTGTCTCATTTTTGACAGCCACTAACTTATATTTGGTTGGTTGTACTGGTAAACTTTCTTCAACAAAGTTATTCCAAACTTTTTGGGCTACAACTTTTGAGAACAAAGCTTACCTGTACAACCAGGGTTTTGGGGCCAAATTTCTGACATTTGGCCTGTTGTGATATGAACGTTGGATGTTGAAAACAATTGCTTTACTAATACCAGATAGAGGCAATGGTTCGAAAAACCAACCAGAAAACAACAACGTTATTTCGGTTTGTGTGTTAAAATTATTGTGTTACATCTAGAGTGTCCAAAACCGCAAAACCGGTGAAACCGGTTAACCGGTTTTTTACCCTTAACCGTGTGCCGGTTATTAAAAAAAAGAAATTTTCGAATAAACCGGAAACCGGTTTTTAGACATCGGTTATCCGGTTAACCGGAATTTAGTTAATTTGTGGTCATATCACTAATAATTTATATGATTTTCGAATTTTAATGAAATTTTGGAACTAAGAGACATGATTTCTATTCTCAAATATGATTTTATGTTCCAAAAAGTTCTAAATGACATTTCCAAACAATTTTTGTAATCAAATTTCAAAATAACATTATGACTTGAATAAAAAATAACTGCAAATTATATAAAAATTAGTTTAACTTTCCAAACAGTTTTTTTCAAATTTAAAAATTAAAATTATTTTATAAATAAATGTTTTAAACTTAATAAGATTTTCATACATGCAAATCTCTTACAAATTTGAATATGATTTTGGAATTTAAATCAGTTTAATGTAAATTTGAACAAAATATTTAAATTTTATATCAAACACGCATTTCAAATTGGAATATTATACAATTGTTTTATTTAAAATTAAAACGGAATTGTCATATTTAAATAGATTTGTGAAATTTTGAGTTTTAAACACTAATAAGTATATGAAATAATCGCCAAACAAATGTATTGTAAGTGCTACATGCGTAATTTAATTTAAAGAAGAAAAAACCGAAAAAACCCGGTTCCACCGGATTTTGCCAAATTTAAAAACTGAAAACCAGTTTCTTGAAAACTGGATTTTTCGAACAAACCGAAAACCGGTTTCTTGAAAACTTGATTTTTCGAACAAACCGAAAACCGGTTACAAAAAGTGACGCTTTTTTGGACAGCACAAATGTATGCTAACAATAACTGGTAATAAAAAAGTGTAAAACACAACTAAATTTCACAGTTTTTCACCAAAATAACATGAAAAATTAAGGTCAGAAGTTCTTGTAATTCCACCTGGTGTAAGTCACTTTCGTCAAACCGCACCACGAAGAGTATGAAAGGAAACGTCAGATGAGTCAAAATTTATCTTTTTAAAAATTGGGTTGCATGTAACGTTTTTGTACTTGGCCCCAAATATAGCTTACTTGAGAGTCCAAACACATTGTGTTTATGTTAACATATATGTTTTTGTGATCCAAATATAAAGTTATTTGTTGAAAGCTGCTAAACACAAAAACGTGACAGACAACAAAAAGACAAAAACGCACCAGATCTTCAATTCATGAAAACAATGTTATGTAAATAAATTTACCAAACATATGTCTTTACATTAGACCGGGTCACAACAAAATATTCCTTTTGTTCACCACTCAAAAAATACCTCGGTTTGTGTTATGATGATTCTCAAAATATTTCGTGTCTAGCATTAAGATTCCGTGAGCTGGACCATTCTTAAAAAAGGTATTTTTTTTTAGTTTTTCAAACAATTTTCTACTTTAACTAAAGATATATATACAATATTGGTACACGCTGAAAAAAGTCTCTGTATCATATTCTCCCAAAATATTCTGCAGGAACCATGTATATGTTTAGAACACACTTCAAGCATTTATATGTTTGAAAGTCCCAAACACAGGTGTTTTTAAATGCAAACATTATCATATGCGTGCTTCATCCCAAACATCCATATACTTACGTCGAAGCATTCGCATGTTTCCCCCAAATCTCCATATACTTCCGTGGAAACATATGCGTATTTTCTCCCAAACATAATTATATTTAGAAACGAATTATTCTTTCTTTCTTAATTTATTATAATTAAAATACATAATTAATACAAAACATTAAAATATTTAAAATGACCCATTTTACATTTACTTGCTGAATGCATTACGTTTTTAATGAAATGAGAATCTGCTGCTCTTTTGCTTCTCCGTTTTTTGCTGTCGCTCACGCCTTTGTTTTCAGAAGGTTTCAACTATGCCTTGGTTATCACTATGATTTGGTACACAAACAATATATTTATATACAAATCCAGTTCATGCAAGACAAGCGTGTATTAATTACTTGTGTTTTTCTAATCTATTTCACAAATGGTCCGCCGTTCCAATTTTCTCAGTATGTTTCTCTCTTGTATGCAGCGTATGAATTTTGAACGCAATACATCAGCCAAAATAAGAAACACTGACTTCATCTGTAATTTGCACGCACATTCAGGAATATTTATGAATCACTCACTGAGAGAATAATGCAAAAATACAGTTATACACTTACAAGATATTTATACACTCGTTGCCCCTCTTTTATTCTCTTGCTCTCCAGAGAGCATAAACAGTGCAACAAACACGACTGTATTTATATCACAAACACAAATATATTTGGGTAGCAAACACATATATTATAAGGTATTAATCGTTGTGTCTCAAATATGTAATATTGAATAGCAAACACAATGCGTTTGGGCACAAGTATATTATATTTGCGACAAGCTCCAAACACATGTTATATTTGCATCCAAACAACAAACAACTACAGATTTTTCAGCGTGTACTGATGTATACAAGCAGGAACTGATGAAGCAGGAACAAATGAAGCCTTTTTATGCGGTTAACAAATTTCATAACGACTAAAATAGTACACGCTAGATTATGCTCATTGCCCAAACATTTCTTTGTCAAAAGTGACGGCGTACACTTTTTAGCACCAATGAGTATGTTTATACGAACGCGAGATCTATCCTCGATCTAACCACCTGTCGTTTCTTTCGGTGACATTTTTCCTTTCAACAATTGGTTAGTTTGACGCTCCGTTTCCGATATCTAGGCATGAGGGCGTACTATCTTTCTATTCGAAAAACTTTCGATTTAGCGATTTTTTTTTAAGTGATACTATATTGAAGACACCCATTGGTTAAAGCCAAATATAAAAAATAATAATAAATTTATTTATTTTTATTTCAGCGATTATCTTATATTGGATATTTTTTGAGAAAAAAAATTCTCATACGCATTTGACCACTTTATGGCAAACCTTTAGAATCCCCAAAATTTGGTTACTTTTTCGATTGTGCGCTCCGTTTCCGAGATGTAGACATGAGGGTGTTTTAGCTATTTTTTTTATTCGAAAACTTTTAGTTTTAGGGTTTTTTTTATTTAAAAAAATTGTTGCATATTGAAGACATCTATCTATTGGTTAAAGGAGGTAAAAAAAATTATTATATTTGCCATTGGACGGACGCACCGATTTCGAAATATACCCGCTTGTTTATTTTAGCGATTTTCCCATTTTGGCGATTTTTTGTAAAAAAAAAAAAAATTCTTGCATAGACTTGGACCACTTTATGAAAACCCCTTCTAAAACCTTCAAAAATTAAGTATTTTTCGATTTGATGCTCCGTTTCCAAGATATAGACTTTTTCCTAATTTTTTCATATTTTCGATCAAAAATGTTAATGGGTGACATACAGATTACAAACCGTTGTCGGTAGCTACCTATTACTTTGCCCATAACCCTGTGGGTAATGAGTAATTCCCCATTTTTGTATGTAGCTACCCATTATTATCCCCATACCCTGTGGGTAATGGGTAATCGTTCATTACACATTCCCCACGGCGATGCGTATGTGTTACTCTGATTTGTTCCTTTCTCATAAAAGTTTATCTTTGTTTGGAATTATCATAAAGCGTTTGCGATAATCGAATGTACTGTTAATGGAAAAGTTTTTCATTCTCGTAACGATTTCAGTTTACATTATCGTTTGTTGTAAATGTTTTTCGGTTATGGAAACTATTTTATTTATTTATCACAAAGTAAATGATATGTTGGGCCATGTCTCTAAGCGAAATTTATTCGCTTGGTAGTAACGATATATTTATTTGTGTGCGTTAGGGTGTTCCAAAAAAAGTTTTCTGCTTCGATTTTCATGGTTGCTCAAGCCTGATTGGAAAGCTTATAGGATAAAGTATTTTTGTGATGATTTCCAGATTTTTCAGAAGGGGTTTGGGTGTCGCGCAAGTCGAATTTCCCCCAAAAATTGGGTATTGAATTTTACTTAAAACTCGGTCAATGAACACGATTTTGTTAGTTTGTAAGTCATCGCTTTTAAAGCAAAACGTCCAAACTTTTATTGTATATGCATAAACCACCAGTTTCGGAAATGATTATGCTCAAAAAGGTACCGTGTATTAAATTTTTTTGTAAATTTTGGATAAACTTGGTAAATAACGCTTTATATCTTTTAAAATTTCTATGAAAAATATAATGTACTTTAAAAGACGTATAAATTCCAAGCAATTTTGTAGAAAAAAATTTTGAATTTGCGGTTACTGTTCCAGAGTCAAATTGTTTACCCAGTGGATGAACCTAAAAATATTATAAACTGTTTGCCATTTTTGCGTCGGATTTGCTTTAAATTTCTATGAAAACTTAAAACACTAATGATGCACTTTAAAAGACGGATAAATGCCAAGCAATTTTATAGAAAAAAATTTTTAATTCTTAGTTACTGTTCCAGAGTTATGCCATTTTAAAACTATTTACCTATTGTATGAAACTAATAATACTATAAACTGTTTGCCAATTTTTCATCGCATTTGCTTTAAACATTGTAGTCATGAAAAAATCTACATGCGCTAAGTAACGACAAAGAGTTATACGCAGAAAAAACGGCCCCAGCAACATATTGCAGGAACCATATATATTTTTCCAAGCAATCATGTATATGGTTCCTGCAATATATTGAATACTTTACCCTTAAGGTTTCAAATAAAATTTGAGCAAAAAAATTTTTTTATTGATGGGACACCCTACCGTGTTCTCCATTTATGTGGTGTTGCTGTACACACTGAATAGATTGTAACTGTCTTGGCTTACAACTGGAATGCATTAGTCGTGCTTTTCAATTTGGCTTCCTGTACAAAGTGATCGTAAAACCAGTTAAGCATAGGATAAAAAACAGGCCTATTGTGTTCACAATGTACAATTCCCATCAAAATGTTTTTGAGATGCTGCTGCATTCCGATGCACAATACAGCAACGTTCAGCATTAGAAAATAATTCTATCCATCAAGTATCAAAACTGGAAAATACATTTCACATAATCAACACTGCAATGATTACAGTTAGGACTCTGTATAGGGTACCAGCTAACCCCTCCGGATATACATATAAAAAAATACACCAACACTGACAAATATTCGCGCGCACACACACACATTTTAATGTTGTTGTTTGCATATCCTTCAGCGTTAAAAGTGTCATGATGAGTTAAACAAATTCCAACGATTTCACATCACATACACGACAGAAAGCATGACAAACAGACGGACAGACGGGTGGACGGACATGACAACAGGCATTCACACAGTGGGAGTGATTTGTTGAATTCACTATACGCATTTTTTTTTTTGTTTTTGTTCGCTCTTCAATCTGTTCATCATGAGTTGTGCCTCCTGATTTTTGACTCGAGCATTTTCATGTTAAATGCTGTCTCACAGAGGCACTCGCAAATGTCGTGCTACAGCTTTAGTGTTTCGGTTTTTATTCTGTTACATTAGGGTGGGGTGTTTTTGTGGTGTGACAGTTGACGCATCAATCCTTTCACATGCACAAAGGACACAAAGCCACAAGTGAATGAGTGTACAGGAGAATTACAAAAAGTAGTCATAGAAGGAGAGACGGTGTAACTTCATCACATATGTTGCGATACACACATATATTACTTATAATTTCGACCTGTGGTAGAGTGATTAACATGATTATTGTGCGTGTTCCAATTCTTTTTCATCCACCACAATCCTCCGAATGTTTAATATTACAGGTAGATGTTTGACTAGTGATAAGATATTGTCCCATTCCCACTGAAATTTGGCCATACATATGTATTAAATTAATGTTTTCTTTGACGATGGAGGCCTTTGGTAAAAGTGCCATGGTAACAATAACCAAACAAGGGACTTCAAGTTTAAATTTCGAATCAATTCCAAGTCTTAATATATAAAAGCTTTGGTCTCCATTACCATTTTTTTAGTTCTTTCAATGAGTATATAAATAAAAAGCGCAATAGAACCACCTCACAGATTGTCAGAAGCTGTCTTCATAAGATTCATAGGACTCAGAAGTTTTTTGTTTTGTAGCACGTACCCGTTGGCCTATTTACACAAGAACCGGGCCTCAATTCCTGCTCTGTCCACCTTTAGTTACATTCGGCGACGCATTGTAGTCTATTATACGACAAGGCTACTAAAAATTATTTTTGCGGTCAGGGATTTTAAAATTATATTATTTATACACTCTGGAAAAAACAGCCCCAGCAGCATATAACAGGAACCATGTATACGTTTGGAAGCATTGTTGTCATGAAATGAAGATCTGCTACTTTTTGTTTGTTTGTTATCTGTCTCGTTTTTGTTTGCAGCAGTCTTCAACAAACAAAGCCACATTTGGGCCACAACAACATATATTATAACCCATTAAGCATTGCGTCTACAACATGTTATATTGAATAGCAAACACCATGTGTTTGGACACAAGAATAATATATTTGCTACAAGCAACAAACACTTTATATTTGCCTGCAAGCCGGTTTTGGGGTTGTTCGAAAAATCAAGTTTTCAAGAAACGGGTTTTCGGTTTGTTCGAAAAATCAAGTTTTCAAGAAACCGGGTTTCGGTTTTTAATTTTGGCAAAAACCGGGAGAACCGGGTTTTATTCTTTAAATTAAATTACAAATGTAACACATACAATACATTTGTTTAGCGATCATTTCGTATACTTTTTAGTGTTTAAAACTCAAAATTCCACAACTCTATTTAAATATGACAATTCTGTTAAAATTTTAAATAAAACAATTATATCATATTCCAATTTGGAATGCGTGTTTAATATAAAATTTAATTTAGTTAATTTTCATTTAATTTTTTTTTTCGGTTTGGGTTTTACACACTCTAGTTGTGATGGATCCATGTTTCGTCCAGGGTTACGAAGCAGGGCAAAAGCTCCTTCGGGTTACGGCCGAACATTGTCAAATATTCCTTTGAAGTCGTTACACGGTTGCGCTTATGGTCCAGTGTGGAGAATCGCGACACCTGTCTTGCGGATAGCATTTCATGTACAAGCATTGGGCGCCCAATGATATCGATATCATCAGCAAACGCGAGCAGCATGTGATATTGGCTGTTGATGGTTTTATTCATGTTGTATGTAGCTTTTCTCAGAATAATCTCTATTAAGATGTTAAAGAGATCGCACGTTAGGGTGCCGCCTTGTCTGAGGCCGAGCTCAGTTTCAAAAGGTTGGATAAGATCCTTACCAACTTTCACTGCGGATTTGGTGTTCGTCAAGGTCATCCCGCAATGGCGTATGACTTTTGCAGAAATACCAAGCTCAGACATCGCTCCGTAGAGTTTCATAAGTATCCGGATATCGAATGCCGCCATAAAATCGACAAATCGATGATAGGTGTTGATATGTTTTTCGTATTTCTTCTCCAGAATTTGGCGTAGCGTGAAAATCTGTTCAGTTGTCGATTTTCCAAGCCTGAATCCACACTAGTTGGTCCAATCAGGTCAGCGATAATTGATTTTAATTTTTCGCAGATTATACTTGATAGAACCTTATATGCTATGGATAAAATGCGTATTCCACGGTAGCTGGCACAGAGACTCGGGTCACCTTTTTTAAATATGGGGCATAGTACACTGAGACTCCAATCGCCCGGCATGCATTCATCTAACCAAATTTTGCTAATGAGCGGATGCATGCACCTTATCAGCTCATCGCCGCCAGCATTAAACAGCTCCGCCGGCAATACATGGGCTCCTGCGGCTTTGTTCTTCTTAAGCCGGGAATAGCTGTCGTCTTGATTAGGAGGAGGCAATCGACGACGTCGTCCATATTGTGATCGATTGTTCCAACGTCATTGGCTATCTCAGGTACCAGTAGCGCAGAGAAATATTCCCAACATGCTCTGCACAACTGCGATGACATTTCCGTCCTTGTCTTTACAGAAGGGGACCCTGAACCATGTGTATTAGTTCCATTTTTGACTTTTTGGTAGAATTTTCGGGCCTCGTTCTTCCTTCTGAATGTCTTAATGTTCTCACTCTCGCGCTTTCCCCACTGCCGTTTATTACGCCTAAGGAGCCGGTTTACCTCCTTTATTTGTCCCCTATACCGCTCAGTCACAGCTCGTGTTGCAATTCACTGAAGCATTGCCATACGTTCAGCTTTCTCTTTATTATTTGCTATGCGACACTCTTCATCGAACCATGGTTTGTTACGAAGTGGTTTTACAAAACCAAATACGGTTGTTGCGCCAGTTTTTATATTTTTATAGAGTTGGAAATGGATTTCCACTGCGCTTCAGGACCGTCAAGGGTTATGTGCCAAAAGTTGCGTAGGCTGTGGATACCTCTAGTAATAGCAACCTTCCAATGTTTAGCTCCGTCTGCGTCTGATTTCGTACGATTTTCGACATACTTAATTTTGTGTGAACCCTTGCTGCTACCAGGTAGTGATCAGAATCGATGTTAGCTGTTCTGATCACTCGTACGTCCATTAATTACAATGGATGAGTCCCTTCCATCAATTAGCACGTGATCAATTTGGTTCTTAGTTCTTTGATCAGGGGATACCAAAGTAGAACAGTAACCCAGTGGATGTTTTTTTGCTGCAATCTTGTACCACTAATGACCATGTTTTTGTCGCGGCGAAGTCAATCAGTCTCATACCGTTGTCGGCACTGTCAGCATGTAGGCTGAAATTGCCAAATGTTGGATGAAACACAATCTCCCTGCCTACTTTAGCATTAAAATCTCCTAGTACAATTTTAAGGTCATGGCCTGGGCAGCGGACATACGCGAGCATCTAGGTGCTCATAGAATATGTCTTAGGCATCATCATCATTCTCTTCTGCCGGGGCATGCACACAAATTAGGGAAATATAAAAATATTTCGCTGTTATGCGGATTATGGCTATAGGTTCACTCACAGGACTAGATGTCGCCGTATTTTGGCAACTACAAATCCGCAACCAAATTGATGTTTTTTTCATGGCAACTGTAGTACGAGGGCAGATCAATAAGTCCGCGACTTTTCGAACTTCCCTCGTAGTTCTATGAAATACAACACTGCTCCCATCAAGTACCACCTGTTGCTAATAGACTACTATCAAATTTTGAGCAAGTTCCGTCATTTACTATGCGCTTAACAGCTGTTCAAAACGTACAACCTCGTCCATTTTTTTTTAAATGGAAAAAAGTAAATTTTTTTTTTTTTTTAACTTTTAAAGTATTTTTTTCATTAAACATTATTTTTTGCGAAAAAAAAACGCCAATCAAACCAAAGAAAAGCTTGATAAATACTATGGGGACTCTTTCAATGGTAAAAAGTGCTTTACTGACTTTCGTTGTGTTCACACAAGTACAAATGACGCTGAACGTTCTGGACGGCCAATTGAGGTCAATACACCCGAAAATGTCAAAAAAATCCACGAGATGGTGTTGGCCGATCGGAGAGTAAAAGTGCGTGAGATTGTTGATGCCATAGGCATTTCACATGGCAGTGTGGTTTCGATTTTTAATGATCAGTTGGGTTTAAGAAAGCTGTCTGCAAGATGGGTGCCGCGTTTGCTCTCAATTGACCATAAACACACCGGTGCACACGTGTGGTCTCAGTGGCAAAATTCCATGAATTGGGCTACGATTTGGTACCTCATCCGCCATATTCTCCGGATTTAGCCCCCAGTGACTACGTCCTATTTCCAAACGTAAAGAAATGGCACGGTGGAAAGAGATTTAGCTCCAACGATGAAATTATTGATCAAACAAATGCCTATTTTATCGACCTCGAAAAATCCTATTTTTTTGGAAGGGATACAAAAGTTGGAGAAACGTTGGACTAAGTGTATTGAGCTAAAAGGAGATTATGTTGAAAAATGAATTTTGTTTTTTCCAAAAAAAAACTGTATTTCATTCAAAAAGTCAATATGTCCGCCTCGTATATGTGGCAGTTTTCCTTGCGCAGCCATGTCCTGTCCATCGCATTTCCTGGATAGCGGCAATGTCAGCGTTATTACTTTCGAGGACAACTGCCAATTGTATACTTGCACCGGATATATGTAGAGTTCTTACATTCCAAGTGAATATCCGTAAATCGTGGTCCTAATCACGTTTGCGGGGGTCGTCAATAAGTAGGAGTTGTTTATATTTTCTTTTTCGGTCTTGTATATTTATATTGAACGATAGCGGGAAGCAAACCCAGTGCACTGGGTTTTTGCATTTTACCTACTGCCGGGATATTTGATTGCAGCCGCCCATTATGGACGTTATAGATATTCTTCTTTAGCTTTCTATCCGCCGTTGGACCAAATGTTGGTTCATCCGCCATCTAAGGACAAAAGAATATGACCGATATCTTGATGAGCGTCAGTGGCATCAGTCACCTACTAAACTTGAGAAATATCAGTGATCACATAATCAATCAAGCTGCTCATTCGTTTCGCCTTCCCACTGTAGCTAGTTGACGGAGGTTTCTGATAAAGCCAAACCGGTTAACCGACGTCAAAAAAATAGTTTTCGGTTATTTCGCAAATGTTTTCGGCACACGGTTAGTGACCAAAAAACGGTTTTTCAGTTCGGTTTTCGACACTTTAGTATGTCCACAATCGACTTCAATAAACCAATTTTGGACCATTGAAATTGATATTGCAGTGTCGCGTTGTGTGTATCAAGACTATCCTTGGACGCAAAAAATAGTGCTTGATGGGCAAACGAAATTCCCTTTTTTTCGTTTTTCGTCGAAATTCGCGATGTTGGTTCTCTCAATGGCCGTCACAAGCAAACTAAATGTCGCAGCTTCCTAAAAATTGTACAGTAGTCTATGAAAACATGGCAGTTGACAGGAGCTGTGTTAGTTTTTAAGTAACTACTAGGGAAGTTCGGAAAATTACGGAGCTTTTAAACCGCCTCGTAAGATGTTTATAACTTTGTTTTGATTTTTCCCATTTTTAAATTATTGTTGCGAAAACATAATTTTCAATTAAACTTATTTAATATTTGTAATTATTCCGCCCTGTTCTGTAAACAGAATCCTGACAAACATAAAACGTTTTAGAATATTTGGGTTTCTGTAAAACAATTCAGAAGAAAATTATTGGTTTTGAATTTAAAGTTAAACAATTCAGAAGAAAAATAACACTGTGACACAAATGAAAGGAATTTGTTTCGGGCCTCAACCAAAACAAGAAATTGAAAAGTACTTGGACGTGGTATCACAAAACCGGGCTCGGTTTTGCCACTATACGTAACAATTTTTTTTACAGGCCCAACACAATTTTGGGTGTGGGTCAGGCCCTATTTCAGATTTTACTTCAATAAATCCTAAACAGCTTGAAATATTGTATTACAACATTTGACAATATTGTAGCGATTTTCCCATTTCACAATTCCGTCTAATGTATTTCTAAGGAAAAGTAAACTGTGAATCGATTACTTCGGGAAACGTCATGAAAAATTTCACATATTTTATGTTTTCACATTTCTTGCTTAACGGTAACTAAATTGCGGTAGCTGTCGTCAAAAGAAATGTAGCTTATAAATTTCTTGATAACTTTTCTAAATACACTAATCAACAAAACTTATATTTAGAGCTCCGTAATTGGTGTAGAAATGCTGCGTTTAATCATATTCTCTAAATTTTCACCCATATGTTTTCAATATTAAACAAATTACAAATTGATATCTTCTACGAAGTTGTAGTGCTTAATATACTTAACAATATTGTCAAATACACTAATAAACAAAAATGGCATTATGGGTTCCAAAATGATTATACCAATTCTGAAATTTAAATTTTTTTAAAATTTTCGCTTATAATTTCTATACTATTAACACAGGAATTAAATAATGTTCTCCAAAGTTGTACAACTTAAGGCTATCGATAAAATTGCCAAATATGTACATCAACGTCCTAAAATGTCATATATGATCTCAAATGGTCGCAAATACATTAGAGGAAATTGTGAAATGTGAAATTAGCTACAAAATTGTGAGAGGTTGTAGTGCAATATTTCAAGCTGTTTATGATTTATTGAAGTAAAATATGAAATAGGGCCCTGACCCAACTCCAAAATTTTCATCGGCCTGTAAAAAAAATTGTTACGTATAGGGCAAAACCCAGCGGGGTTTTGTGGAACCACGTCCAAGTACTTTCACAATTTTTTGGTTTGGTTGAGGCCCACTGTTGCACAGTGTAATTCATGTTTTAAGAACATCTAAATTGTAGACTTTTTATTCTGAAAGAAAATTCTGATTCAAAATGCTCCTGTATGCAGAACGGGGCCGAATATTAATTTAAAACTATTTTATGTATTTTGGAATGTATAAGTAAGATGTAAGCTGGTATACTGAATAAATAAATAAAAGATGCGTTATGGAACCTATTAATGAATCTATACCTATAAATATAAATAAATAAACCTATAAAATATCTATAAATATCTATACCTATAAATATTTCTATCTTCTAAATTAAAAGGTATTTTATCCTATATTGTTTTCTGTTTAATACACACCTTTAAGGAGAACCTCCTAAGAATTTTAAGAGAATCTTTGCTCACCCATACAGACCCAAACACCTACCTTTACCTACCATACCCATTTACAACACATATTTCCAGACAATTTATGTTACTGTTGTTGTTTCAAGTATTGAATTCTAACACTTACAAAAAGGAACAGCAACAATAAGTGTTTTGTCTGTTCCTTCCATTGTAACGTACTCGTATAAGATGAAACTGTAGGGCTATGGACTGGGTACACAGGTCATTGTAGCAAAACAACAAGAATAACTGAGACCGGAAATAGAAACACTTACACCCTTATATTCCTTATGGAATTCCATCCAAGGATTACAAAATTTGAAAGGAAAAGATACTCCTTTTTTCCTACGTCTGGTACAGGTACAGTTTTCAGTTGTGCTTTAACTTTCTTTGTATTGTTAAGATGTGAAAATTTTGTCTCGTTCAAAACACTTGAACCCGAGGTCAAAGGTAGGTATCCTGTTTCGTATTCTAACTTGCAATTAAATGCAGAATGTCGTCGGCTTAATGTGGAAGAAGGTTCATTTTCCAATACCAATTTCATAAGGAAACAATTTCAAAATCAATTTGAAAAAAACATCGTACAAAGAAAAAATGTCAAAACGTTTGCAAAATTTAGGGATTGTCAGACAGGCCGGTAACAGAGTCACATACAGGCAGTAGATAATGGAAGGCATACATATATATCTAAAAGCGGGATAATCCCGCCAAAGTGGGATGGTTGGTCAGGTTAACCAAGAAGGATAATGTTAAAATGATAATTAGATTTACACACAATTAATGGTTATGATACGCTGAAAAAAACGGCTCCATGTATATACTTTGAACATCCATATACTTACGTGCAAGAAGTTTTTTCTTGAATTGAAGATTTGCTGCAGTTTTCAACAAACAGAACCATATTTGGGGCACAAAAACATATATTATAACATATTAATCATTGTAATATGGAATAGCAAACACAACATGTTTGGACACAAGTACACTGTATTTGCGACAAGCTAAAAACACGTTATATTTGGATCCAAACAACAAACAGATTTTTCAGCGTGTGGAGGTTACATTTTTCAAAGTTTAAACATTGCAATTTGGATGGCTACATGAGGATATTTAGAAACAATAGTTTAAGGGTTACCAATGGTGCCATGAGGTGAGAGAAAAATCTTTGTTTGTTGTAAACAAAATTAATTCTGAAAAATTACAATCTAATGGTCAAGATTTTGAAAAAGAATGCAAAAGAGCAAAACATATTTTATAATTCACATAATCGAAATAAAAGAAAAAAAACATTTCAATTTAAAAATGTTCAAACGAAAAAAAATCAAATTCTCCTACTGTATGCATCACCCTCATATCGAAGATTAAAGTATGTCACGGTTGACAACTGCTACCATTATAAATCCCATAACATTAGTCACATGACTCATATGGGAACAATTTAATGCATAATCTAGTATAGAATTGCACAAATTGATATTAAATGAAACTATCATTTAGTTATAATCAAAAAAATTCAAATATTTTGTACAGTTTAATTTAACATAGAAGTGGCTGACATAATTGTAATTGTTCTTATCTAACATCTAAATGTAATATATTCTACATAATGACACACAGGTAGACAGTCAGCCGAAATATAAAAAAAACGTCATTACCCTCGATAAAATTGCTCCACATGAGAACACAGTGGATAGTGGAAATTGCAATAGCACATGTATTGCATGTTCAAATGAAAACTAACAACATGTTGTTGTTTCAATCGTAAAAACCGTTCAAAAGAATCCTAAAATATCAATATCTGCAAAATAAATAAAAATTTATATTTGTCATGTCTGCATTTCTCATGCTAGTCTCATATCATGCTAGTAGATAGAGATGGTGTCAAGGATCAATTATTTCAACACGCTGAAAAAAACGGCCTCTGTAAAATATTCTCCCAAACATAGTCTGCAGGAACCACGTATATGTATACTTCAAACATTTATATGTTTGCAAGTCCCAAACTCAGGTGTATTTAAATGCAAACATTAGCATGTTTACTGACAACTATGTATGCTTTTCCGTCCCAAACCTCCATATACTTACATGGAAACATATGCGTATTTTCTCCCACACATAATAATATTTAGAGACGAATTATTTTTTCTTTATTTATTTATTTATTATTAATAATTTTATCAATATACAGGGTGATTCAGGAAGTTCCGGACAAATTTCTCCAGCGTATTCCTTGGCTCATTTCATGATGAAAAGTCCACTAGGACCATGTCCGAAAATGCAAGGGTGCGAAATGGCAGCGTGTTCAAAATTTTCAGATTGGCGGTCGGAGGGTAGTAGCGTAAAGTTGCCTTTATTCAAATGAACCCAAAAAAATCACATTTTTGGACTTGTTTTATAAATTGCTCAAAAAAAAGTTATTTAGTTAAGAAACCACTATTGTCATGATTTTTTTTTATCTCAAGCTGTATAGCTTCCATTTCCATTTTAAAAGTCTGCAATCGGTTACAAATTGCAAAAGATACAGGCTGCTGAATATGGAATTTTTAGTGCCTTTAAATAAGTGAACCGGAGTGTGTGTTATAACATATTAATCATTGTGTCTCAAACATGTAATATTGAATAGTAAACACAATGCGTTTGGGCACAAGTATATTATATTTGCACCCAAACAAGAAAAACGATAGTGTTCCATGGCTTCACGTATCTATTTACTTCACATATATCAGAACAAACCAGACAGTTGCCGCCAGTGACCGTTTCATACCAATTGTTTCAATGGTATAACGTACAGAGGGTTTCGATCCAACAGCTTAATGACCTCGTAGTTGCAAATGTTATACAGGATACAATGTGAAGGAGAATGAGGGTTGGGAGAATTGTTTCAACCAAAACAAACAAGTGAGTCCGACTGTTAAGGGTTTGTTCGTCTACAAGCAACCTAAGCAATGTCTTAGTGGAAAGACCAGCAGATTTGAAATGATAGAGACTGTCTGCAACTCTCTTTCAGGGAAAGCGTTAGTGCTAAAATAAATTTTGTGTTTAAAATTCAATAAAAGATTCATATTAATTAGAATGCACTTCCATGCAAAGTGAATCTTTTCCAGTAAAACATAACACGTTTGCGTTAAACGAAGTACAGTTTGTCGCAAACATTTTGCTTTTATGGTAAAAGGTTTGCAGGGCATTTGATAATGAACTTGTGACGTAGGTCAAAGCTAGTGTGGCAGTGAGTGAGCTTTTATTTAATGGTCTATTAGCCCAAATAAACAAATTTCTCATGTACGCGAGATCAGTGAAAAAAACACAAATGAAAAAACTCTAGATCTAGTCTACATCCCTGAACTGTTTACATTTTCTTCGGTTCTTATAAACGATTTTATTTAATTTTGCCTGTAAATCGTATATTATTGATAAAATGTATGTAAAATTCAGTACTATGATAGCCTTAAAGCAGAAACGGAAAAATCCCTGAACTCTTTTAATGAATATATTATAAAATATCAATCTGTAATGCCATGATGAACAATAAAATTGAATTGAATTGAACAAATAATTAGTAGATCATAGTGTCTAACCGAAAATCACTAAGACACAAAGTGAATGCTGTTGAACCTTGCGGAATGTCTATCCGAAATTGA
This sequence comes from Phaonia tiefii, assembly GCA_963931995.1. Classification (NCBI taxonomy): domain Eukaryota; kingdom Metazoa; phylum Arthropoda; class Insecta; order Diptera; family Muscidae; genus Phaonia; species Phaonia tiefii. The sequence goes on along the minus strand of OZ008367.1, from coordinate 149,810,696 downwards.
AATTCTAGATATGTCTGTAGCAAATTCATTTGCTACAAAGTAGCAGCAGACTCTTTACGGAGTAGACTCAACAATATGTCAAAAATTGTTAAACAAAGTGATGAAACTTCCTTAAAATATGACACTAAGATGTTTCATAGGAAGTATAACGGAAGCAGTACTGCATTTAAAGTAAGAGAAGAGTCGTTTGAGTCTACCCCCTAGTATCTCACAAACTTTAAGAGGAAAAGAAAAGTCCATATAACTTCTAAATTCGAATTCATTTTTGGCTGAGAATAATAAAATAATATTCCTATAAAACAGTTGTCTAGTATTAGATTATAAGCATGTCTCAGTAAGATTGCACTTTTTAAATTTATTGTAGTTATTTTGGTTGTCAAAGTAGCAACTCCAAATTTGGCTGATGTTACATATAAATGGAGCGCGTTACGAAAGAACAACGACCACATGAATCTCTTGACGAGGTCGGCGAAAACCCGAAACATCAATTTGAAATGCAGCTTACTCAGGAGCTCAAACCAGCAGACCATGGAAAGCCCCAGCAAGTCGTTCAATGGGTACTGGAGCAAAGTGAAGTGTATGCCAAATTTTTCAAAAAAAAAAAAATTTTCTCCGATGAAGGTCATTTCCATTCGTGAATACAAAAAATTTTCGAATTTGGGGCTCAGAAAATCCTCATGCTATCCATGAGTAATAAATGCACCCACAACGTGCAACTGTCTGGTGCGGATTTTAGTCAGGCATTGTGATTGGGCCTTACTTTTTTGAAGATGAGGACGAAATTGCAGTGACTGTGAACTGCATTCGTTACAGGAACATTTAACGGAGTTCTTGTGGCCTAAACTGGACGGCATGGATCTGGACGACATGTGGTTTGAAATAGACGGCGCCACCTGCCACACCGCGCAAGAAAAAATCGATTTATTAGAGCAACGATTTCCAGAACAAATTATCTCAAGAAATTCCGATGTCTACTGGCCACCAAGATCATGCGATTTAACACCATGCGGTTTCTTCTTCTTTGGGATGTAGTGAAATCTAGGGTTTATGCGAATACACCAGAAACAATTCCTGAGCTCAAATTCGGGATCCAACGCGGCATCGGTGTGAGACGCCCACATCTCTGTGAAAAAGTCATGGAAAATTTCATGAAAAGGGTAATGGCCTGTCATAAGAGCCGCATTTGACGTATATTTTATTTCATACTTAATCGGGACATGCCTTCCTTACAATCCAATAAAAAAAATCACAACTATCTCAAAAAATACGTGTTTTTATTTTAAAATTAAAAAGTGCATTCTTACTGGAACACCCAAATTCCGAATTGCATATGCATACATGTTCGTTTTCCCAGCCAAGTGCTATTTTAACAACCCACCAGTGTTATCCTAGATGTAGCTATATAGATGGCAGCACAGCCAAGAGTCATAGTAGAAAATTGACATAAATGCACTGTTGTGTCACATATCATCGTAATAATCTGAAGTATAGAAGAATAAGTCATTATAAAGCACTTGTAATAGTTTATTATGTGACACATATACATGTTCATATATTTATAACAAACAAAACAACAACAAAAAACTACATTTGTATAGATGAGTCCCTCGTACTCCCAATATCTATATGTACTTCCCATGTGAGCATTGCTGGCTGTCACAAATGCTTGTGGAGACAACAGCAAAATGAATAACTAAATTGGTAATGCTATCTTAATTATTGATCATCATTACATATCATACGTATGTGCAAACGTACACAACAACAATGGCACACAACTTTTCATAGACAACAGACAGTCTGCGGATATTTATAAGTTCATATGTGTTTCATATACATCATTTACCCATACAAACAAGTTCATAAGTTTACACATCCATACTCGTACAGGACCTACTACAAAATATGTACACTTAACAAGTGCGGCGAAATAAGGCACGTAACAATATCGTATTCTCTTTCATTCCTGCCAGAATACTCGTATGTATGTGAATCCCTGCGATTGTAGCGTGTGAATCGTCTATGAGAATGTGTGCGGGCAGGTTGTTTCCAAGCTGAAGTGATAGTTTGATGAAATTTGTTTAGATTTATCACGTACAGTGTGACGCGGCGAAGAAATTGTGGCAGTTTGGAAACAAGTGTTCCATGCTAGTTTTGTATATCTTACTTAAAAGGTTAATACTTAGTGATCAAACAATATTCTCGGATATTTATCGTCATTTAGACTGAGACAAACATGTCCTACATGCAGCGAAATTGAAAGCGTTTGTAATATTCTTTGCAACTCAGTAAGTCGAACCATAGACTTGTCGTTCATGAGCATGAACATCAGTTATCGTTGATGTTTAATGTCGTTTTACCCCGCCTCTTGATACCAAATACGAATGTCATCGAAGTTGTTCGCATCACTATTATAATCTTTACAAAATTTTATGGTAATATTATTACAAATTCATCAGCCCGATAAAAAGTTATAGATCAAGTTAATGCTCCTGAATGACAAGTCTGTGGTTCGCTTAAGTCGAATGCAGTCTCATCCGTCAAATAAAAAAAATCGAAATGGAAAAGTGACTAGAACATATAAAATTGGAAGAAGACATGCTTGACGTTAATGTTCATACCGAAAATTGTTACGGGTCAAAATATTCGATTTAGAAAACATTTCACCCGTCTAAACAAAAAAATTTCTAACCCCACTTAAAGGCACTAAAAATTCCATATTCAGCAGCCTGTATCTTTTGCAATTTGTAACCGACTGCAGAATTTTAAAATGGAAATGGAAGCTAGACATCTTGAGATATAAAAATCATGACAATAGTGGTTTCTTAACTAGAGAACTTTTTTGAGCAATTTATAAAAAAAAAGTCCAAAAATGTGCTATTTTTTTTTTTTGGTTCACTTGAATAAAGGCACTTTAACTAATTTTAATGAAAAATTGTTTTTCTTGTTTTTTTTTAAATTTATTTTACTTTATTTGAGAACTATTGGTAATGGGTAAAACCGGGTTTTCATTGAGAGATAAAGAGAATTTATGTATTCCAACGAAATTTGATTCCAAGCATCCTTAATGGCCTGAATTAGTGACTGCTTGTCATTAAATTGTCTACCTCTTTCATAGACCTTACGAGATAACCAACCCCAGACATTTTCGATAATGTTTAGATCTGGCGAATAGAGTGGTCAGTCAAGAATATTACCATTTTGGCTTGCAATGATCTCTTTTACTACTCTGGCGTTGTATATAGGGGTATTGTCCTGTTGCAATATCCAAGATATGGGACCAAATAGTTCACTGAACTGCGGAAAAGCCGATTCCAATAACGTTTTATAGCTTTCACCAGTCATTTTTGCACTTTGAAATTCAAGATCGATGGTGCCACAGTACGTAATAGCACCCCACACCATAACGCCGCCCTCTCGGCTGTGATGTCGGTTCAAAAAACGATTTTCTTTGAGCAGATCATGGAAATAATAGTTGTAGCCATCAGGCCCATCCAAATTAAACTTCTTCTCATCCGTAAATACAACGGTTCTCCAGTCATTTACATGACCTCTTGGCTGCACATCGCATACCATGTAGTCTCTTGCGAATTGAAGCCACTTTTCCGTACGAGGAGCATTAAGTGGCGGCTTTTTTTAGTAATTTCAGATATTTAAGATACTTACAGCTATTAATTACTCTGCGTACTGGCGACTTGCTCGCTTCCACTCTAGCTTGAGCTCTTATAAGACAGAATTAGACGCAATTCTGATGATTTTACTTTTTGTACGTAAATAAAGACACTAAAAAACCCTTCTTTTAAATTTTTTCCATACCCCTCGGGGTCCTTGATGTAATTGTCGACAACTGTTGGGCTCCCTCCAATTTCTTTAGCTATTGCGCGGTTAGAATATCCTTCAGAACGGTAAACATAGATTTTAGTTTTTTCCGATAGATTTAAATTTGTTGTTTTCCCATTTTGACTCGTAAAATGATTAAGATGTAATAAATTGTAATAAACAAATTAACGCTTACTTTAAAAATAATAAAAAAATTATAAAGTGCATTTATTCAAGTGAACCAAAAAAATAGCACATTTTTGGACTTTTTTATAAATTGCTCAAAAAAAGTTCTTTGGTTAAGAAACCACTATTGCCATGATTTTGTATATCTCAAGATGTCTAGCTTCCATTTCCATTTTAAAATTCTGCAATCGGTTACAAATTGCAAAAGATACAGGCTGCTGAATATGGAATTTTTAGTGGCTTTAAATAAGTGAACCGGAGTGTATGTTCTGTCCCGACAACTCTCGAATTGGCCGGCAGAAATTTTCAAATTTCTGAATTAACGTTATAATTTCTGTATTACAAAATATAATAAGGTATTAAAGTCGTTTAATAAAGGGTGAATTTGTTTGTTATTTGGTTTTTGGAAATTAAAGACAACACAGAAAATATGTACAAGTGAATGAAATATTCAGTTGGACAGATAAATAAATGCCTGGCATTTACTTTTTAATGATTGTACGAGGATAATGAAAATGTTACGGAATGGAATATTTCTGAAAACACCACTCAATTGGAAACACTTTAGTACATAATACACTGTAAAAATTGTTAAGTTATCTCAAGCCGTTTGGAAATACGTACTTCGCAAATTTGGATTTTTTCACCCTGCAAAAAACACAATATTTTCCCGAAAAGGAAAATTTCAGAATTTTCAATAGTTTCGTTCAAGAAAATTATACAGATTTTAAAATTTTTCTGAGACAGGATTTTGATGAATATATTTAATGTAAAATTATTATCAGCTGGAAATGCACCCTACAAACAGCATTCACTGAAAGTATGCAATTTTTTAACAAATTGTTCAGTGTCGATGTTGGCAAAAATTTCTCTCGCGGTTTTTATATTTTTTTTTAATTATAGACTGATATGTACTTAAGTATAAGTACACGCCAAAAAAGAAATAGATGCAAAAAAAGAACAGCATCAAGGTGGTCAACTTTGAAGCCCTGTATACCCAATTGTGTTGACACAGGGTAACTCTGAATGCAATATTCTGACAGCCTGACCCCTCCGCTACAAATGTCTAGTACATTCGAAATTGATCAGAATAATACTTTAAAAGTTGTGATATTATTACCGTGTTTTTTCTAAACGGCCCCACTCTGCACCGTTCTATTGAAACCACATGCCAACCAAGTCCAATTCTTCCACTTTTTTGGCAAAAAAAAAAGTCTGTGATCAGCATACTGTAACTTGCTCCATTGACCGTAACGTTGTGGTCATTATCTTCATTGAAGAAGTACGGCCCACGGATGCCGCCAGCCCATAAACCGCACCAACCGGTTAATTTTTCAAGGTGCATTGGCAGATCTTGAACAGCCTCTGGATGCTCTTCCGACAACATTCGGAAAATCTGTTTATTGACGAGCCAAAAATTAACCACGTCGCTGAAAAAAAATGTTTGGTTAAAAATACCACCTTCTCTAAGGCCCATTCGCATTCACCGAAAAGACGACGCATCAGCGCCTCACTGTTGGGACCTATACAGTCCTAAACCTGTTCCGAAAGGTATTTTGAAAAGGTTTTTCATGGCTAAATAATAACTCGGTAGTATCGCAGTCACTAAGTGAGCAAGGAGGTCAGAGCAGAGTTCGAGCCCACGATCTAATGTACAAGATCCGAGCACACTACATGCTGAAACATACTGCAGGAACCATGTACAATGTACATGTTTGCAAGAATTGTTTTCGTGAATAGAAGACCTGCTGCGTGTTGGTTCGTTATTGTCTGTCACGTTTTTGTTTTTAGAAGTTTTCAACAAACGAAGCGACATTTGGGACCTAAATACATATATTATAGCCTATTAACCATTGTGTTCCAAACATGATATATTGAATAGCAAACACATTGTGTTTGGACATAAGTATACTATATATGCGACAAGATGCAAACACGTTACGCTTCCGTCCAAATAACAAAAAAAGTCAAATTTGTCAACGTGTACCATTGCACCACCGACGACCAATGGCTTTACTTCAAAAATAATTTTATGGTTTTAATTTATGAGTATGATTGCGGGCATGTGGTCCGAATCTGGCGGTAACATTTTCGCACAACCTTGGCATTAATGCTGCAGAATTCAAGAAATCAAAAAAATATTCCTGATTCAGTATTAGTATACATTTTGATAAACGATAAATCGGGTAGTTTTTCTTGGTTGTCTGAGAATCAAGAAAAAATGCAGAATTTATTTTATGCAACGCTGTTTTATCTCACACTACGCATCAAAAGTACGTTTGTTTACAACCATTTCAGTCACGGTGCATTGATGTGAAGGCACCACTAGAATTGCCGGGTTATTTATTTTTTTCATTTCTTAGGTATTTCTTGTTTCTTTAACCCAAGTATATTATTTTTCTCCTTTTTTGTTTAATTTTATTCTTGGAATACATTTATGCTGGATTTGATTGTGGAAAAATACCAGACAAAACAAAATTCCTTTTGTTATGGGCTTGGCATGTTTGTTGTCGTAATAACACCACCTCATCAGTGCGCCTTGACCGCCAATCAAATCTAGAAAAAAACCAATGTTAAATTTTGTTAGGACTTTTTATACGAAATCAGGAAAAAAATTAAAGTGCGAATGAGCTGTCAATCAGGCCGTATTTCGGCAACAACGCGTCGAATGTTGGATTCCAAGTGCTCAGTTGTTTGTAGTTTATTGGCGATTTTACATATTCACAATTAAGATAATGGTAATTTAACGTGTCCATTTCTCAATCGTTCGTCAAATGTTTCTTCCAATAAATTAATTATACTGCGCGCTGCGTCTCATGTGGCGCCGTCCTGCTAAAACCACATGTTTGCACCATTAGTGCCTTCCAACTGAGGTATGAAAGAAATTTGTAATCATATCTCTGTACCGCTCACCGTCAACTCTTACGTGCTGACCACCATAATTGTTGAAGATGTACGGATCAAACAGTGACTTTTGCGGGATATAATACTGTTTCGACAAAGGCTTTTGGATTGCCACCGCTCCAAATGCGGCAAATATGCTTATTGACATCGTTCTGATGGACAATTAAGAGCCCCATCAAATGCACGTAATGACCGATGAGTTTCTCAAATTAAACCATAATTTTCAAAATAAATGTTAACAATTTACAAATCTTGCTCCGGCGTGAGTCTATTTATTATGAATTACCGACTTAACCTTTTCCCAAAACCCACGATAAGTGTCAAATCGGTTGGCAGAGAAGTCTGTATTGCTAACTTAAAGTTTTGCTCCTCCGAAAAAATACCCGTTATTGGTTTAACTTGAGGCTCCAAAATAGATCCAGGTGTTTCCACAATGTAGAACTTTCAGTTTGACGTACATTGTATTCTGCGTAATCGCGAGTTATAATATTCAGTGTTTTCCAACTATTCCCAAAATGTTGACGTGTTTTTCGGCAGTTAGTTAATTGCCTACCAGGGTTTTTCGGAAATACGAGGGTTTTTCGGGAATGTCGAGATGTTATATATCGTCGCTGAATTCCGAAAATCACTACATCGTCCATCCCGGGAATAATTGAACTTAATCCAATCCAGCGCGACATGACGCCCCCTCTAGTTTATACATCCTTCATATAAATTATAAAAAAAACACTTTATAAACGAAATATATGCATCGCAACAATGAAACATATTCATCGCAACAATGACCCAAGTTTCGTTGCAGGGATGAACCAGTACGTCGAACAATTTCACTTGTATGACGAATCTTTCCCTTTTACCCGTTCCTGTTCGTTAAACTTTCATAAGTTGACACTGGGGATGCCAAACGGGAAATCCCGAATCCCGCGATTTTTCGAGATTGATGAATCCCGAATGCCGGGATTTTAATAAGTAAATCCCGGGATTTTTCGGGATTATTATTAATTTTGAAAAACACAAAACTAAAAACAATGTCAAAAGTTCAGTGTGGTGTTATTTTTTGGAAGAGTTGAAAAAGGTGCACCTCAAGCAAAATGCAAATTGTGCAAAAAGGGTTTGAAAACCAATGGCGGCTCTACAAAAGATTAAATAACACATCTTAACGTAAGTTAATTTGTCTATTATACGGCTTACTCTCCAAATATTACAAAATTTGTTGCGTGTTCTACCAAGTTATTTTAAGCAAAGAAAGTAAAATACCAAAATCGGGGTAAATGCATAGTTTCGGAGTTATGGACCCCGACATTTCGGAAACTTTTTCCAGTATCGTACCGTGTAACCACGTACCGTGTAAAGCCATTGATATCAGTTTTTTATGAAACAATTCAAAACAAACTCATAAAATAATGTAGCATTTTTCGATAAGTCGCTTAGTTATCGAGTTATCTGATGTTTTGCGTTTCTCAAACAAAAAATTAAAAAAAATTTTAAATTAATTTTTGGTTTTGTTTGAAAAAAAAATATTCGAAAAATCGCGCGATGTTTTTAAAATAATTTGAGAAATGTAAAAACAATCGATAATTTTTCTAAATGTCAACATACGATAACTCGGTAACTAAGCGACTTATCAAAAAGTGTTTCATTATTTTATGAGTTTCTTTTGAATTGTTTCATACAAAAACCTGATATCAATGGCTTTACACGGTACGTTAAATCCATAACCCTCTCACATATGGGCATTTTCACAGAAAAGTCCACCCTGACCGAAAAATTAAAAGTTATCTACCAGTTTTTTTACATGTATTATTAAAGAGAAGTATTATTTACCTTAAGTCATTTTTAAATAACAATTTTAACTAAAAATTTTCCAATGGAAATTTAAGTAACGTAAAGTAATTTAACGTCACGTCAGATACTAAGGTAAATAAAAAATTACAGCAGACAGTTGTCCGAGGCCTTCGGCCACGGACTGTCCCTGCAGGCTGTGTCAGAGACACGGCCATTAAGTTTAACGTAGAATACGCCATCCGATAAGACAGAAAACATATATAACAATAAATTCATTTGCTTATATTATTTATCATTTATTGTTATATATGTTTTCTGTCTTATCGGATGGCGTATTCTACGTTAAACTTAATGGCCGTGTCTCTGACACAGCCTGCAGGGACAGTCCGTGGCCGAAGGCCTCGGACAACTGTCTGCTGTAATTTTTATATTTACCAACGGCATTTGATTCAAGTCCGTTTAAAAAAAAAATATTATGTTCAATTTTTTTAAACTTAATTTAATTTATGTATTTTAATTAATATTTTTATTGAAATAAGTTCTGCGAATGTTGAGAGGGCCGCCCTAATATTAAAAAAGGTTTACCTTATCGAGTCTTCGCATTAGCATTCGAGCGTTGTGTGAAAGCTTTACGCTTTACAAAAAGCTTTATTACGTTAGCTTACTGTTTGTTTCACTTTTTACTAGATACATGTTGCCAAGCAACATTAGCTTGCTGTTCGTTTCACTTTTTACTAGATACATGTTCCTAAGCAATGTTGAGCAACCAAAAACACTCAACCAAACACCACACATATGTTTGAGTGTATGTGTTTAAACAATTTTCATTTGAGAAATAAAATACTAGAAATATATCAACCAATATGAAATGTATATCAAACGAAAGATAACATCTTCATTTACGTACAAAAAAAATTTTAAAAAAAAAATCCAATGAGTGTTCGAACTCACGGGCGATGTGTTAACACCTTTTTGCTACACGGTACCTGTTCGATTTCTATGAACACATTCGTAAATGTTACATTGGAAAATAAAAAACAGCGTTCAATCATATGATGACGTTACAGTTAAATAATATTAATACTTAAAATTATTTAAAGACCCAGTGCAAGCACATGTGTCATTATTTTCTTGCTCAATACTTTTTGTTTTATTCCCACAAAAGTCAATGAATGCAAAGCAACAGACACTTGTACATACATACATACATTGTTATATACGTACGATATAACCGAAGATCAACATAAAATACTTTTTTAATATTACTCCAAATTAAAACACTTCAATCTCGGCTCGCCGATATCGGATCGTCTTAATTTTTGGAATAAACTCTTCGTCGAAACCCGCACTAGCTTTTTAATCCAGAAATTAATAAAATCGGCTATGAATTTCCGGAGAAAATCGCGTGGGAAAATTATATGAAAATTGCCCAATAATCACTTTCAATACCGACTGCCAAGCAACGAACACACAAACGATGATTTACTCTTACAAACCTAACACTTGCGTATGTATTAAATTTATAGTTTACTGCCCTAGAGGCGCGCGTATAGATGTTAACACATCAAAAATTCATCTAGCCGTTTCCTCAAATTCAATGAAATAAAGATTACAACAATAAAAACCTGACATGACTCCTCATTAAGGTGGATCGAAAATCATTTTTTTTTTCAGGTAAGAAAGAATATGCTTCAAGATGGGGCCCAACCGATGAGTTTAACCCGCGCCGCACGGGCAAAAGGAAAATTGTTCAATTTAAACAAAAAATTTGTTATGAAAAGTTTAATAACTTCGTCAATTACTTACAGATTTTTAATAACGAAAATGCGTTTTACTCTACACTAAACGGGCTTTTTTAGTAAAGGAACACCTGGTAGACCCTTCTTACAAAATAGTGCATTTAAAAATCGCCAAAGTTGAAAGTGTAACAAACAATTTAAAAATTTTTGAGTTTTCTCGACAATTACTCACAGTTTTCTTAAGTTTCCTTAAATGAAATATACATTACTCGAAAGGCCAAACTGTTTTCTTTCTAAATCTTGGAAGAAACTAGAAATTAGTTAATAACTGTCTAAGTTACAGCTTTATAAGTGAGCGAAGATTTGTAAAACCGTCACAGTGTTATTTATTGTAATAATCACAATAATAGTAGGACTGGAAATAAAAGTCAAAAAATTAATTAATTCATACCAGTCTTATTTCAGATTGCGAAGAAGTCTCATCCCTGCCCAAGTTGTGTGTGAAAATTATTGTTTTAATTTTGTGTGAAATTCAAGCGCCTTGTCGGAAAGAAGGAAAATTCAAGAAGATGGAGTGGAATTATTTTCTTGTTCTCTTTTTCTTAAATAATGCTGTTTCTCATATAATTAATATATAATATAATATTTTTATATAAATTAATGGTGTTTGTGTTAAGTTTTTGGCTTTGGTGTGTTCTGACACATATAGTAAAATTTGATGGCTAACAGTTTTGTAGAAGATTTCATCACCGCCCCGCCCCGCTTTACGGGTGTTTTTTACGATTTGTTACAATATAGGACAAAATTAAAAAATTACCGTTATGCGAAATCTTGTATGGGGAATGGGAAGCTCTTGATGTGGAATTTTAACAGATCGGGTTTGAGAAGGGACCCTTGGGCACCGCTACCGCACAATTCTGGGGGCCTGCAAATACATGTCAGCACAGCAAGCTCGAAAAAACACATCGCTGCAGTATAAAATATGATACAAAATGGCTTCAGATGACTCCCACAAGTGGAGTATGCCCATTGTTGGGCGCATTATCGCTGGTAAACTTTCAGGTCAGTATGAACTTTCGTTAGAACCTCATATACAGGAGTTCGGTTTACTTCGCTGTGATATATAGGGTAACATTCAAGGAAATCGGCCAAAATTTTCTTTTGCCCTTGCGCTCCGGGTTAAAGTCATCGTTTGGGCCCCATCTTGAAGCATATTCTTTTTTACCTCAAAACCAAACTTTTTAGTCCCGTTTGGACAAAAAAAAAAATTTTCGATCCACCTTACTCCTCATACCGTAAGGTAGGACGTATTCTACGTCAAAAAAATTAGAAAACATTTTTGAAGTTTATAACTTGGAAAAGAAACTTATATATTTATTTAAATGTTACTAACAAAAGTTTCATAAAATAAGTTTTGCCAAATTCGCAGAGTTATGAAATTTTGTAATCCAAGTCAAACACCCACTTCTGTTTATTGTAACGTCACGCCAGCTCAAATTTTTGCTTCTATTTTTGAATCCTCCGTGTTGATTGTTCTCAATTTCTTTAATGAATAAAGTGTTACTTAATTACTACTCAAATATACAAAAAGCTTTTTAAAAATATAACTTTTTCATATTTTTTTATATACTTTTTCGTACCAATGTCACGTAACGTCAAAATAGAAATGCCATATCCGAAATTTCGGGGCCCGAATGGTCTAGAGTCGGAGTTGGTGTTGGAGTTGAGGAGTCGGAGTTCAGGTAATTTGGCTGGAGTCGGAGTTACAGTCAATTTATTTATCCCGACTTCGACTCTACAACAAATTTGAGAAACACTAAAATTGGAGTAGATGAACGAAAGATTGTAATCGTTTGTTTGTATTACTGACAGTAGTCTCATATACCTTGGTTGGAGTGGAATGCCCGAGTTAAGTATACCACGATAATATTCTTTGTCAAAAATATCACCAGAAACAATAAAAAAACAGACAGAAATGGAAAAAAAATATGCATCTAAGAAATAATTTTAGTTTGGTTCAGAAGCTTTATTCCAGAAACAGTTACACTTGAAAAATATCTCAAAAAAGTGGTACCTTGAAAATTGCACATAAGTGGCTTTACCATTTTAACACAAATATATTGCTCTATGCTGAAACTATAGAGAAATATAGGGTTTTTCAACAGAGACGCTACAAAAGTAAATCGATAGGGACAGCGAACGACGCCATATTTTTTCCCGCTCTTTTGACATTTCTCTTCAGTAAGGTTTGCCATTTCATCATGGAAACATATACGAGCCAACAACGAGTCGAAATTATTAAAATTTACTACCGAAATTTGGAGTCAGTGGCCTCAACTTTAAGAGGCCTCAACAATCAGCGATGAGGCTCATTTCTGGCTGAATGGCTTCGTCAATAAGCAAAATATGCGTTATTGGTCAGACAGCAATCCACACGTAATCCATGAGTCATCATTGCATCCCGAAAAAATTACGGTTTGGTGCGGTTTATGGGCGGCGGCGTCGTTGGGCCGTACTTCCTCCGTGATAATCAAGACCGGCACATTACTGTGAATGCGAATCGCTACCGTTCAATGATATCCGAATATTTTTGGCCCCAATTGGATAATATGGACTTGGAGGACATGTGGTTCCAACAGGACGGCGCCACAAGCCACACAGCGAATGCCACAATCAATTTATTGGAAACCAAGTTTGGTGAACGTGTTATCTCACGAAATGGCCCTGCCGATTGCCCGCCTCGGTTGTGCGATTTGACGCCGTTAGATTATTTCCTGTGGGGCTACGTCAAGTCTATGGTTTATGCCAACAAGCCAGCGACGATTGATGAACTTCGTACGAATATCGAACGTGAAATTGCAGCAGTATAGGCCGATTTATGCTTTGAAAACCGTCGAAAATTGGGTTCAGCGTCTGGACTTCTGCAAGCGTGCCCGTGGTGGCCATGCAAAAGAAATCGAGTTCCATATATAATGGCATCGAACGTACTTTCACAGGAATAAAGAATTTCATTGGTATCTAAAACCGGTTTTGTTTTATTTAAAAAAAACTTTTGTAGCGCTCTTATTGAAAACCCCTTTACATGTCTAGAGAAAATATCTCGCTCAGAAAATTTCTGACATTTGGCCTGGTACGATCTGAACGTTGGATGTTGAAAAGAATTGCTTTAATAATACTAGATAGAGGCAATGGTTCATACCAATAAATAAATAAATAGTTTCCCATTACATCCCATAAAGGGACTGGGGAGAACTTCTCACAATCACTGAGCTGTGCGCTTTCCAGTTTTCACTCACTGATTGGGACCTACAGTTTTACACCGATTCCGAACGGTATTTTGAGAAGCTTTTTCATGGCTAGATACTCGATAGTGTCGCCGTCACTATGCGAGGTGACCGCCGCGAAAGAAAATTTGAAGGTGGTCAGAGCCGGGTTCGAACCCAGGATCTCATGTACAAGAGCCGCGCACACTAACCATTGCACCACCGACGGCCAACCAACCAACCAACCAACAAGAAAACAACCGTGGCATTTCGTTTTGGGTGTTGAAATTATTGTGTTAAATACAACACAAATGTATACGAGCAATAAGAGATAACAAAAATTATGAAATTGAGTACCTCAACAAAACCATTTTAATATGAGCGAAAAATCACAATGAGCGATTTTATGAGCGAAAAATCACAAAAGCACCAAGCAGGAATTGAATTCATTTAGTCACTGGATAAGTTTTTCCGAGATATGGGACAACAAAACTCACTCGAATCAGCTGTTAAAGAGTCTGCCAAAGTCTTGACTGAATACGTTTTCTAAGCCAATCAAGTGTCGCAATGGACACAAAACACAAGAATTACGTAAAGGAAGAGTTATCCTAGCACAGTCCATTACATACAGTGCATGCATAATTTGTTGGGCAAACAATCCGATGAACAGAAGTTTTTTTTATGATTTTTCTGCACGCTGACTACATTTAATGGCAAAATCACAAAATTGGTAAAACACTGCCGAAAATGAATCTACAAGTATCTCACTGATATGACCTTTCACATTTCCAAAACAACCCACTGTATTGCCGTGTCTTCGTAGGTTAAAAGCGTGTGTGTTTGTGTGTGTGTGTGGCTTAAGTACAACATATGTGTAAATGTATTTACATTCACATAAATACATTTCAATGTATGACAAAAACAAAACAAAATGTCAATGTCATAATATTTCTGTCAAAAAGTAATTGAAGAAGGTAAAAGCGCGGGTTGGTGCTGCAAATGGAGTGCTTGCGTGTCACAAGTGTGTCATTTCATTTGTGCTTGTTCCACTTACGCACTCCCGCTCATGTCTCGTTGACGTTTACTTTTGTGTCAAATATCATGCGAATGTATCTACATATGTATGTTGGTATGTTAAGCGTATCGTAGTCATTATAACGTTCAGTTTTCTTCTTCTTCTCCTTCGTTATATCTTGATAAATGTACGCCGTACTACGTGTTGTAATAATGTAAAGTGTAATCATGATTTAAAGGTTTTTGACACTGAGCTCAGTCGTCAGCACAATGATTGTACATATTTTCATTGCATTTTTACGCATCAAGATATTAATTAGATTAGTATTCTAGAAGTTAGAAAGGGCATTTTACGATGAGAAAAATTTGGTATTCGAGGAGGGAGAATATAATTTCCTGTAAAAATATTAGCTCCGATCACTATTTAATAGCTTCGCCAGGGACTATTATACGATTCGTCTTTAGCGTGGAATAGAGGATTATGGTAACATATGGCTTTAATTCCCACTTAACCATACCTGGTCAAATTATAGGTTCAACGATGGGACCAGAAGCTGACGTCCCGTGGAACTCCTATCACAACGGTCCTTACTGGATAAGTTAAGGTAGCAGCCTCTTCCATCTGAAGTTCTATTAGTACTTCCCGCATGCTCTCCACTTGGCAATCGACTGTCACCGAGGGATAATTGTCCAATATCTTAAAGCTTTTTCCGCTATCTACGAGATATTTCCAAAGTAGTTTCTGATATAGGATTATGTAGTCTCCGATATAGGATTATGTAGTTTCCAATATAGGATTACTCCTAAGTATTTGACCCTTTTGGGCATCTGTACAGTTTTCTGAAGGACCAAAGGTACCACGAAATCGGATATCTTTGTCTTTCTTGTAAATACACATATGTATTTTCGGGTTCACGTTTAGGCGATTTGTACAATTGCGCCTACGTTTACCCAAAGACACATCGCCACATCGTCTGTCTAACAGAGTGGAATCTACCATTCTTCAAAAACCTTAGTAGACTATTTATGGTGGTGATCCGAGATAGTAGTGAAAGTATTTTCGTTGTGGCCTGTCACGTTGTGCCTTTGTGCCTTCATGATGTCTCCAGCAACAACTCATCCTACCAAATTGTCGCTGTATTACAATATTTGTCAAGTGTGATACCCAATTTCTGGGAGGTTCTGTATCTTACGATATCCATGTTCTAAGCGACTTGACATTTGTAGATTCAAGGAGGTGTAAGATTTTCTGTAAATACTTTAATAACTGCCTACAATTCATCTATTGTGTTATGTGGCGATAAAACTTTTTCAAAACTTTAATAGCAAACAAAAAAACTGACGAGAGTAGGATGAAGGTTGGAATCCAGTACTTGTTATATGATTTATGTTAATAACACCACTCACCTGAAACACCACCTCACCCCTTCCAGTAAAAAACCAAAACCACAAAATTTGTTCATAAGCACGATGATTGACCATATTCCTTTCAGGTATTTCTCCCACTCAATGATGTCAGTCGTATTTATCAGCACACAATTGTTAATTCGGTCTCAAATTTGTTTATTATTATATAATCGTTAACTAAATACACTTGAAAAAATTCACAACCCTTTTCAATCATGCATAGATCTCCTTAACTCAAGAGCAAATACTGAACAATAAATTGCACAAATTTGAAATAAGATCCCCACATTTAGACCAACCATAAACTCATTCGTATACCGCACTTTAGTGTTATTCATGTAGAATAACCCACCCGCACTTACAAATAATATTATTGAACAAAAAAATATAAATGCAACTTAGAAAATGTTGGAGTTAACTTTTCGTTTTAACTTGTCTTAAATATTTTCTTAACTTGTTCACAAGTGATTCTTTTCGATTTTTCAAATAAATTTTCTATTATTGTTCGCCGGAAGATAACAAAAGGGGAAGAAGTCAAACAAATCGCACAAAGAAAAGCAGAAGAAAAAATGAGAATAAAAGGGCTAAAGCAGCGTTGTACTTGAACGTTTAGTGTCCTTAAAATGCACACACACTTGCAAATATATGTATATATGCACAACAATCAGTATGTTAACTCAGAGGCAATAGAAAACATTGGACAGGCCTTAGATCATGATGCATTTGACAGATATTATACAGTGATAAAGCTATGAGAAAAAGCCATCTGTTCTAACTTTAACTAAAAGAAGTTGTAGACAGATTTGTTACAGCCAGCGTTCCGAAATGGCAATCAGAACGGATGTTTCAAATTACATCTTCCACACATATAATATTTTGTAGAGCCTCCCAAACTCGCCTCACACCACTTGTTGTGTGCCGTCCAGTGCTGTGATGACCACAAAAACACGAGAGTTAGGTAAACGAAGAAAGCCCTCATCCGAAACACGCTGAAAAATCGGTCTTTTTGTTGTTGTTTGGATGCAAATATAAAGTGTGTTTGGAGGTTGTCGCAAATATAATATACTTGTGTCCAAACATATTGTGTTTGCTATTGAATATTACATGTTTGAGACACAATAATTAATATGTTATAATATATGTGTTTGCGACCCACATATATTTATGTTTGTGATACAAATACAGCTGTGTTTGATGCACCGTCTATGATCACTCGAGAGCAAGAGAATAAAAGAGGGACAACGAGAGAGTCTATCTTGTAAGTGTGTACCTGTATTTTTGCATTAATATCTCAGTCAGTGAGTCATAAATTGCAGACGTGTCAATTGCAGATGAAGTGTTTGTCATTTTTTAGATTTTGCGTCTTCAGCCTGCGATAATCGATAAATTCTCTTTTGAACACCCTTCGTACATCACGACCATTTACACTCTGCGTTCTACCCATGGGTTCTTTATCGTCTAATCGGCTGTTCTGCTTCTTAGTTCCATTCGTAATAATTAATTTTTCAAACAAAGGTGACTGATTTTCACGTTGCTGATATTTATTAACCAAAATGTCTACGAATTATTGTAACTACACATTTTATTTAATATTTTTCGATTTATTTATGTTCATATTGTACAAACAATCAGAAAGTAATATACGCAAACGATGTTCTCCCTTCAAAATTCGAAAGAGTGTGAAACAACGTGGCAGAACAACGAAAGAGAATAAAGAGAAATATCAAAAATCCTCTCGAATTCTAGTCTCGTGCGTGTTTGTGTACCCCTCTTGCTTCTTCCCACCTCTCGCCAACTGAACTCGAAAGTCGTCGGTGAAAGCCACGGGTGAAACGCATAATCTAAAGGGTATCTTTCTTATTTGGCCTGATGTATTGCGGTTTAGTTTCATATATTCAGTCGTCAATGGTTCATCGGACAGAGATTATCAAAAGCGGTTGACAGTGAAAAAAGAATAAACGAAGGCTCGGACGGTTAAATGGTTTGTGATGTTACTTTAGTTTTTGTGTATGTGTTTCGTATATATGTATGTGTGCTACGCAAGTCAGAAACGATTTTGAGGAAAGAAACTTCAAAGAGCAACAACGTGAAGCCCTTTGTCTTGCCGAGCCTTTACTGAAAAAATCGGAACGGCAGCCCATTTGTGAAATATAATAAAGAAACACAAGTAATTAATACACGCTTGGCTTGCATGAACTTGATTTGTATATACATAAATATCTTGTTTGTGTACCAACGCATAGTGATAACCAACGCATAGCTGAAACCTTCTGAAAACAAAAACGTGAGCGACAACAAAGATAGGAGAAGCAAAAAAGCAGCAGATTATCATTTCATGAAAACAAATAAATAATGCATCCAATGCAAATAAATGTAAAAAGGGCCGTTTTAAATCCAAGAATTTTTTGTATTAATTATTGAAAAATGTGGATTTAAATTGTTAAAATTAATTATAATAAATAATACATATATATTGAAATCGAAGAATAATTCGTTTCTAAATATTATTGTATTTGGAAGGAAATTCGCATATGTTTCCACGTAAGTATATGTAGGTTTCGGGGAAAAACGCAAATGCTTCCACGTAAGTATATGGAAGTTTGGGATGAAGAACACATATGTTGCCACGTAAAAGCATACATGTTTGTCAGTAAACATAATACATTTTGCATTTAAATACAATTAAGAGCTTCTCACAACCAGTGAGCTGTGTGCTTTGTAGTTTTGTACTCACTGATTGGGATCTACAGTTTTAACACCGATTCCGAACGGTATTTTTTGAGAAGCTTTTTCATGTCTAAATACTCGATAGTGTCGCCGTCACAATGCGAGGTGACCGCTGCCAAAAGAAATTCAAGTTGGTCAGAGCAGGGATCGAACCCAGGATCTCATGTACAAGAGGCGCGCACACTACCCATATGAGTGCCAGTCATACAATTAATATTTTGCGCACCAAGTTCGGTAATCACGTTATCAGCCGTCGTGGCTATGCCAATTGGCCGCCTCGGAGCTGCGAGTTGACCCCTTAAAATTTTTCTTGTGGGGTGAAGCTAAAGACCGATGCTATGCGAACATTCTAGAAACGATTCACATCCTTAAGACTAAACCGTCGACAAAGTCTAGTATAATTTAACTGACAGGATGACCTCCAGACGCGGCAGCCACATGAATGAGATCGTAATCCATAAATAATGGGAATACTTGTTATTTCTAATAAAGCCATAATACAACAAAAGATATGAAGTTTAGTTCATTTTATTTAATTTTTAAAAAGATGCTTGTGTTTGGATCAACCTGTATAGCTGTTGTCCGCCCGACATTCATCTATGGTATTGTTGTTTGGTGGCCGGTACTGGAAATCCACTTACCTAAGTCTGTTGACAAAAGTCCAGAGAATGGCAATGGTGACCCCTATAGGTATCATTCGATCAACCCCTACCGAGGGGTTGCCTTTCCAGCACTAGATTTACTGGGAAGGCAAATGTCTACAATGTCTTCATTCCGCCTCGGACATTCCTCGTAATGGACCACCAGTCCATCTCGTAATAGGTCAATTTTGATGGATATGCGGCTATGTACATTAAAAGTCGACAGCACAATACCCACTTCAACACACTTCAGGCAGGATTGAAAGGAAGGCATACCAGTTTATAGAAAGTATTTAGGCTTCTACACTGACGGTTCCAAACTAGATGGTCAAGTAGCGTTTGGAGTCTATTCTAAAGAGCTTGGTCTAGATATTGTGCAAAGAAAACCGTGCCATTGTAGTGTCCTTCACGCAGAAGTCATGACAATCGGAGAAGTTACCCTTTGGCTTGAACGAAACATCATCATCGCCTGGGATATTACGAGTAACATCTACTGTCACAGTCAGGCTGCTACAAAATGTCTGAAAACTGTATGCCTGACTTCAAGAACTGCCAAAACTGCCGAACATCTTTTAATGAGAGTAGTTCGATATTCAATTTATATGGACGCTGAAAAAAACGGTCCCCGTAAAATTATGCAGGAACCATGTATATGATTGGAACATCCATAAACGTCCACGCCGAAAAATATCCGCCCCATCAACATATTTCAGGAACCACACACATGGTTACAGGCTTTGTTTCCAGGAATTGAAGATCTGCTGCATTTTGTTTCTTTCCTATTAATTATTGTGTCTTAAGCATGTAATATTGAATAGCAAACACAATATGTTTGGACACAAGTATACTATATTTGCGACAAGCTGCAAAACACGTTATATTTGCATCCAAAAAACGACCGATTTTTCAGCGTGTACATGTAAGCATTGTTTTCATGAATTCAAAATCCGATGCTTTTTTGTTTCTTTGTTGTCTACCACGTTTCTGCTTTCAGTAGTTTTCAAAAAGCAAAGCTAAATTTGGGTGACAAAAACATGAATCATTGTATCCCCAGCATATAATATTGAATACCAATCATAATGTAGTTGGACACAAGTATACTATATTTGCGACGAGCTACAAACACAATATATTTGTACCCAAACAACAACAAAATACAGATTTTCAGCGTGTGGGTACTGGGACACAGGAATATTCCTAGGAACCACACAGTAGATGGCTAGGGAGTACCTTACCTGTTCTAGTGGATATGGAGCATGTGGGTACAGCTCATTATGCATGCAAGATCGTGTTTAAAACCGGAGCCCTCAGACCTGCGAATGATAGATCTCTTTATGTGATGATAAGATATCTCTGGGAAAACAATATAATGGGAAAACATTTTTTTAGGAGAAAACATCTAGGATCTTACTTTATGTTGGATCTAACAGGCATTCAGCAAGTTGAGATGAATGATCTGAGGACCCTTCTGCAGAGTTCTAATTGGTTGGCCTTAAGTTGGCGTTTCATTTTCTGCAACATCCTGGAATATCGGACGGAAGTATTATATGGTTGAAATGCTCCATAACAATACCAGGTAAATACAGGTTCAACAATGGGGACGGATTATGACGTCCCGTGGTGTGACAACAGTCCTTATTGCAGTAAGTGTGTCAGCCACTACTGAGTAACCAAACCTTACACATTCTGTAGAAGGGCTTTTGAAATGTTTTTTTTTACGAAGACACTGTAAAATTGTTATCGACTCAAATAACTGACCTCTTTAAGAAGGCCTTTGGAGTGTTCCCGCTGGAGATGAATTTAACCTTAAATACACATAAATATACTTCCACATATGTGAAATCTCTGTGACTCACACATAGAGAATTTCTGTGATAAACTTGACTACTCGAACCACACTAAAAAAAAGTATTCACCAACGAATATCGTTAAACAAGTAAATCCTACATTAGGGTGTAGTAAAATCAAAAAGAAAAATGCGATAGCGAGCCATATGTTCAGGTACACCGGGATTTCACAATTTTCGGGATGTCATTACCATAAACTGCTGATTTTTGTATGGAAAAACATATGTGTATGGAAAAACAAACTTCGAAATCGCGCTATTATTAAGCCAGTATTATATACTCTTCACACCGACTCTTCCGCTCTTTTCACAAACTCAGAAATATAGATTTTGATTCACCCTATTCTACGTTTTGTAGTTTAGAGATTTTGGAGCATAGAACTCAAGAAAACAATGCAAAGAAGGGGACAAATAAACTCACAGAATCAAAAGAAAAAAAGAATTTTGTTTAAAAAAATTTGATGGCAAAAGAAAAAGCCATTGACAATATAAGATGCAGTGAAGGAAAGCGTGCAGAAAGCCCTTTGGAAATTTGTACAATGAACGATGCGAAAGTGGGAGGAGAGATGGAGGAAGACGTGGAGTACAGGAAGCAAAACTTTTGGATTGTATTGATGAGTGTACTTGTCAATGAATGTTCGTGTTTTACACTGGTTTTACACACAGTAACACATACATGGGCGAAAGTATTGAGATAAATGTTTTGATAAGTTTGATTTTCTATTTTCAATATTGTCGTTGCTAACGCTGATGATAGGAAATTTAAAAGGACACAGTCCAATCTAAAAAGTGAGTAAAAATTAATAATTATTAACAAAAACTATTTAATATGTAAAAAATCACTAAAACACTATACAACAGTCAAAAAGTTCCCAGTGTTTCACACTGGTTTCTAAAGATTTTGTGTCTGAAGTCACATGTTTCTAGTCACCCTAGATTTTCTCAACAGTGTGTGGTTTATCCACAAAGGAACACAAAACGGAGTAGATAAAGGAATCAGAAAAAGTAGAATCTCATATTTAGTTTCAGATTGTTACTGTATTTTCTACTAATTTAATTTTAAAAACCAAATTCATATTTTTTATTCTGTTTTATTTTCGTTTATTTCTTATTCTGATATGCTATAGATTTCAGTAATTTTAAAAATATTACAAATAATTTTTATATCAACAGACTGTAGAGAAAATCTAGGGTGTCTCGAAAATTCCGACTTCAGGTTCGGATTCAGCCGACCCAAAAACTTTAGAAACCATTGAGAACCCGGAATGTGATTTTCAAAAATGTTAACCTTGATGTATCGGGTTTTCCAACAGAGACGCTACAAAAGTAAATCGATAGGGACAGCGAACGACGATATTTTTTCCCGCTCTTTTGACATTTCTCTTCAGTAAGGTTTGCCATTTCATCATGGAAAGATATATGAGCCACCAACGACTCGAAATTATTAAAATTTACTACCGAAATTTGGAGTCAATGGCCTCAGCGATGAGGCTCATTTCTGGCTGAATGGCTTCGTCAATAAGCAAAGTATGCGTTATTGGTCAGACAGCAATCCACACGTAATCCATGAGTCATCATTGCATCCCGAAAAAATTACGGTTTGGTGCGGTTTATGGGCCGGCGGCGTCATTGGGCCGTACTTCCTCCGTGATGATCAAGACCGGCACTTTACTGTGAATGCGAATCGCTACCGTTCAATGATAACCGAATATTTTTGGCCCCAATTGGATAATATGGACTTGGAGGACATGTGGTTCCAACAGGACGGCGCCACAAGCCACACAGCGAATGCCACAGTCAATTTATTGGAAACCAAGTTTGGTGAACGTGTTATCTCACGAAATGGCCTAGTCGATTTTCCGCCTCCGTCGTGCGATTTGACGCCGTTAGATTATTTCCTGTGGGGCTACGTCAAGTCTATGGTCTATGCCAACAAGCCAGCGACAATTGGTGAACTTCGTACGAATATCGAACGTGAAATTGCAGTAGTATCGGCCGATTTATGCTTGAAAACCGTCGAAAATTGGGTTCAGCGTCTGGTGGCCATGCAAAAGAAATCGAGTTCCATACATAATGACATCGAACGTAATTTCACAGGAATAAAGTAATAATAATTATCTAAAACCGGTTTGTTTTATTTAAAAAAACTTTTGTAGCGCTCTTATTGAAAACCCCTTACTGGACCGCAAATGTTTGTCACTCTCAACAATTTGTAAAATCGAAAGCGATATAACGTACAGTTTCATCGACGCAAGGGAAATGTGTTCATCAACTGAAAATATTTGGTGTCTATGATCAAAGTGTGAATAAAATCGGTTCGCTGATGCGGCGGCATAACTTGTTGCTCCGGTGAATACGTTTATTGCTGTAATGAATATGTTCCATTGTTGTTCATTACTTTAATGAATATGTATCATTGCTGCAACGTATATGTATCATTGTTGTCATGAATATGTTCAATTTCTGCAATGAATATGTTTCATTTCTGCAATGAATATGTTTCACTGCTGCGACGAATATGTTGATTGCTGTAACGAATATGTTCGTCACTGTAATGAATGTATTTCGTTGCTGCCTTGAATATGTTTCATGATACCACGAATGTCCTTCATTGCTCTCATGAATATATATCATTGTTGTAATGAATTTATTTCATTGCTGCTATGAATGTTTCATTGCTACAACGAATGTGTGTCACGAATTGTATTTGCTTCAA
Source organism: Phaonia tiefii (assembly GCA_963931995.1). Taxonomy (NCBI): domain Eukaryota; kingdom Metazoa; phylum Arthropoda; class Insecta; order Diptera; family Muscidae; genus Phaonia; species Phaonia tiefii. The sequence goes on along the minus strand of OZ008367.1, from coordinate 149,786,649 downwards.
TAATGCACTTAAAATCAAAATTATAGTTTTCCATTTACTTTTTAAAGATTACTTCCTGCAAATGCGGCCCACGGCTTCGCTTCACGTGGTCCATTCTGAAAGTCCACTTTTGGCATACGTTTTCCAATATTTAGTCTAGTGGGGTCAAAATGCACGAACGACGCAGCGTATTGGCAGCGCCACAACGTGAGATTAATTGCTCACCAAACTCGCCTATCAATTGAATATGGCACTAGTTGAAATAATTACCCAACCAAGTCAAATTCTTTAATTTTGGGCCAAAAATTAACTGTATCCTTGCTTCATCATCATCGCCTTTGACGACGTACTGTCCAATGATGCCACCTGCCCATAAACAGCAACAAACAGAAAATTTTTGGAGTGCGTTGGCAGCTCTTGAACAGCATCTGTCTGCTCTGCGGACAAAATTCGCAAATACTGTTTATTGACGTACCCATTAAGCCAAAAATTACAATTTTCGATAAAAAAAAAGTATCTTCTTCCAGCTTCTCTAAGGCCAATTCTCTCAATGATTTGAAAGCGTTGTACGTTTGTAAGCCGTTTAATGACTGGACATTTTTGAGTTTGGCATATGTCACGAGTCACGAAACCCCAAATAACAAAAAATACATGAGGTGTCAGGGAACAACCGGTGGGAACGAAGTTCCTTTCGCTATATAACGGGTCCGCCAAATAACTTTTTTTTTTGAAAATGCTATAAAAAAAAACTACTGAAGATTTTCTCGAATTTCTTTTTTTATTTGAAAGTACAATCCTTCCGGTTAATAATGGAAAATAATTTCATTCAAATGGCTGCCTCGGCTGGCCATGCAGTAGCCTATTTAAGCACATTATGGATTGTGTGCAGCTGTATTTCACCAATGGCTTCACGAATACCCTTTATTATGTACTTGTTAGTTCCAACACGCCTAAGGCGCCCGTTGAAAAATACGACAATTTAAATGGATCTTTAAGAAAAGATACTTTTTTAAAATGATAAACTTTGTTAAAGAAACAAATTTTTTTTATAATTATAGAATGTATTTTTAAAAAAAAAAGTAAATTTTTCAGTCTTTTTTGCAAGAATATGTGTTATATTTTCCCGAAAAGGTCCTTTTTTAAAGAGGTACTACTTTTATTAAAAGCTAATGTTTTTTTTTTAAGAAAAAGTACTATTTTTAAGAAGAAGTACTACTTTCTGTAAGATAAAGTCATAATGGTATTAACTTTTTTTACAAAGAAGTACTTTTTTTAAGAACACTTACTTTTTATAGAAGTGGTACTCTCTTTAGGAAAAGGATACTTTGTTTAGAAAATGTACTTATTTTCAGAAAGGCTACTTATCTCAAGAATAGAAAAGAAATGGTATTATTTTATTTTTAAGAAAATGTACTATTAAGAAAATGAATATTTGTAAGAAACGGTATTTTTTTAAGAGAAGGTACTTTTTTGAAGAAAAGGTTTTTTTCAAGAAATGCGCATTTTTTTAGAATTGGTCCTTTTGTCATGAATAGGTACATTTTTAAGAGTAGGTACTTATCTCAAGAAAAGTTATTTTGTTTCACAAAAAGGTACTCTTTATAAAAAATTTAGTGTTTGAAGAAAACTAAATTTGTTGTAAGAAAAAGTACTTGTTTCAGAAAAGGTACTTATTAAAAAAAATTAATTATTTTAAGAAAAGGTACTTTTTGTTAGAAAATTTAATTTTTTTAAGCAACGGTACTTCTTTAAGCTAAAGTATTTTCTTTAAGAAAATGTTCTTTGTTTAAGAATATGAATAGGTTTTTTTTTGGGAAAATTTACTTTTTTAAGAAAAGACATATTTAAGAAAATCTTTTTTAAACTTCTTGCACTTTGGCTTTTCTAAATTTACTTTTTATTGTGTTCAAAATAACAATATGTATATACTAAATATTGTTTATAGGCTCCACCTAGTGTTTTTCACGGCAATTCCCGGGACGGGAAATCCGTATTTTGGTAATATGCTGTTTTTGATAAGGGTGGGTTTACGTGGCAAAAGTCGTTGCTTGGTAGGTGTATTGTGCTTCAATTTTATTCGGTGGTTAGGAATCGATCGGTTCACAGCAGAACGTTGGAAAACCATGTCGTTGTGTCGGTTATTCCTATTGAGTTTTCGGTTATCCTTGGATGCAAGAACAGCTGAGGGAAAGACGGACTGGAGGGGCTGAGGTGGTATATTCGGTCTGTGTTGATTTGGTCTGCTAAGGATGCTTTTGTCTTGCAGGCAGAGACAATGTCTGGATAATATGCCATTCTTCCCACAGTGCAAACAAAAAATTATACCAGGGTTCGGGCAATTCCAAAGGTGATGTCCCTTCCTTTTACACCGCCAACAATGGGTACGCCTAGTATAGGATTCCAGGACGAATGAAACCATATATGAGGTTTGAAGTTTTCCGAAACTCGATTCTTCTGTTTTGAGTAACTCAAAATGCTTAGCGAGTGTGATCAGTTCGTCCAATGACACAAAATCGGACCTTCGGATATAGTGTCGATATTCTGGCCGCAGACCATCATATATTTGGTCCACGTGGTTTCCTGTACGGAGACTTGGGAGTTGACGAGCGGCGGCGAGCATTTCTAGAATGTAATCTTTGGCTATTTCGCGGTTGTGTTGTCTGCGGGTAAAAAACGATCGCTCAAGTTGGGCAAAATGATGGGCAGACAAGAAAAATTTCTCTGCTTCCTTTCTGAAGGAGGACCATGAGCTTATTTTAGATTTAGTTACCCGATACCACTTAAGTGCATTCCCTTCCAATACTCCAGGTAAGGTGTGTAATATTCGGTGGACTGGCAATAGGTAACATTCGGCTAACTCCTCGAAGCGGTCGAGGAAATCTAATAGGTCTCCGTCGCCGGTATATCTTAGCTTCCATTGAGTAATGGTGTTCATGATTTCGGAGTTAGGTATCTCCACTCCAAGATGTCTTTCGGGTACACTTATGTTGGCTTAAGACTCTTCTGGGGCGCTTATCTTGGCTTAGGAATTTGTGTCGTTTCCTTCACCACAATTTTTCGCTCTTCGGCTCTGATTTCGTCTTCTATATCGCGGAGGAAATTCTCAAACAAATTCGCTCAACAGTTTCCTTGAATGTTCCACAGTATAACCTTCGGTTAAAATTCCATGCTTCCGACACTGTTCTAATAGCTCGGTCGCCTCCGAGCGAACAACCACACAAGATTATAGCATTTTGCCTGGGGCTCTAGTTCTGCAAAGGACAGGAGCACATTTTGGGATCTGTTCTTTAGTAAAGACGGTGAAAATATATTTGCTACACAGGAGTTTCGGCTCACTGTTCCTACACAGCGGCTTCGGCTCACTGTTCCTACACAAGGGCTTCGGCTCACTGTTCCTACACAGGAGCTTCGGCTCACTGTTCCTACACAGGAGTTTCGGCTCACTGTTCCTACACAGGGGCTTCGGCTCACTGTTCCTGCACAGGGGCTTCGGCTCACTGTTCCGATGTAACTCACCCGATGATAACCGATACCGAACCGTTCTAACCGAAGATGTAAAGCATATACCGATCCAGCATATCCAATACCGATCACCTAAGAATCTACCAGTCCGCACCCTGCCCCAGACGATTTCTCAAGCCAATGCTAGTATTCCCGGAAGGGTGTTGTCAAGCCGAGACAAGTGCCCCCAGAAGATTGTTGTCAAGCTAAAACAAGTGCCCCCAGAAGAGTGTTGTCAACCAAGACTAGTGTTCTCAAGCTAAGAGGAGTGTTCGCACCGAGTGAAGCAGTTGATGTTATTCCTGTAAATCAAATTACGTTGTAAATAAAATATCAATAAAGAATCTGAATTCGAACCCCCCAGAAAGGGTAAACTATTCTGTTCTTATTTCGAAAAGTTTGGTGGATCCTAACGAAAGACTCTGGACATGGCTGAGCTTACCTCAGCCCTAGACAAAACCACGTTTATTATAACATTTTGCCTGCAAAGGACAGGATCACATTTTGGGATCCGTTCTTTAGTAAAGACGGTGAAAATACATTTGCTACACAGGAGTTTCGGCTCACTGTTCCTACACAGGAGTTTCGGCTCACTGTTCCTACACAGGAGTTTCGGCTCACTGTTCCTACACAGGGGCTTCGGCTCACTGTTCCTACACAGGAGTTTCGGCTCACTGTTCCTACACAGGAGTTTCGGCTCACTGTTCCTACACAGGGGCTTCGGCTCACTGTTCCTACACAGGGGCTTCGGCTCACTGTTCCTACACAGGGGCTTCGGCTCACTGTTCCTACACAGGAGTTTCGGCTCACTGTTCCTACACAGGAGTTTCGGCTCACTGTTCCTACACAGGAGTTTCGGCTCACTGCTCCTACACAGGAGTTTCGGCTCACTGTTCCTACACAGGGGCTTCGGCTCACTGTTCCTACACAGGAGTTTCGGCTCACTGTTCCTACACAGGAGTTTCGGCTCACTGCTCCTACACAGGAGTTTCGGCTCACTGTTCCTACACAGGAGTTTCGGCTCACTGTTCCTACACAGGAGTTTCGGCTCACTGTTCCTACACAGGGGCTTCGGCTCACTGTTCCTACACAGGAGTTTCGGCTCACTGTTCCTACACAGGAGTTTCGGCTCACTGTTCCTACACAGGAGTTTCGGCTCACTGCTCCTACACAGGAGTTTCGGCTCACTGTTCCTACACAGGGGCTTCGGCTCACTGGTCCTACACAGGAGTTTCGGCTCACTGTTCCTACACAGGAGTTTCGGCTCACTGTTCCTACACAGGGGCTTCGGCTCACTGTTCCTACACAGGAGGTTCGGCTCACTGTTCCTACACAGGAGTTTCGGCTCACTGTTCCTACACAGGAGTTTCGGCTCACTGTTCCTACACAGGCGCTTCGGCTCACTGTTCCCACACAGGAGTTTCGGCTCACTGTTCCTACACAGGAGTTTCGGCTCACTGTTCCTACACAGGAGTTTCGGCTCACTGTTCCTACACAGGGGCTTCGGCTCACTGTTCCTACACAGGAGTTTCGGCTCACTGTTCCTACACAGGAGTTTCGGCTCACTGTTCCTACACAGGGGCTTCGGCTCACTGTTCCTACACAGGAGTTTCGGCTCACTGTTCCTACACAGGAGTTTCGGCTCACTGTTCCTACACAGGAGTTTCGGCTCACTGCTCCTACACAGGAGTTTCGGCTCACTGTTCCTACACAGGGGCTTCGGCTCACTGGTCCTACACAGGAGTTTCGGCTCACTGTTCCTACACAGGAGTTTCGGCTCACTGTTCCTACACAGGGGCTTCGGCTCACTGTTCCTACACAGGAGGTTCGGCTCACTGTTCCTACACAGGAGTTTCGGCTCACTGTTCCTACACAGGAGTTTCGGCTCACTGTTCCTACACAGGCGCTTCGGCTCACTGTTCCCACACAGGAGTTTCGGCTCACTGTTCCTACACAGGGGCTTCGGCTCACTGTTCCTACACAGGGGCTTCGGCTCACTGTTCCTACACAGGGGCTTCGGCTCACTGTTCCTACACAGGGGCTTCGGCTCACTGTTCCTACACAGGGGCTTCGGCTCACTGTTCCGATATAACTTACCCAACGATAACCGAAACCGAACCGTTTCCAACGGACATTCGAAGTACATACCGAGCCAGCATCCCGCATATCCCATACCGAGCTACGCAGCGAATGAACCAGCCTGTCCCAGAAGAGTGCTAAGCCAAGATAAGTGCCCCCGGAAGACTGTTATCAATCAAGACGTCTGATTTCAAGCTAAGGGAGTGTTCCCACCGAGTGAAGCAGTTGATGTTATTTCTGTAAATTTGAATTATATTGTAAGTTAAAGATCAATAAAGAATCTGAATTTGAACCCCCGAATAGGGCAAATTATTCTGTTCTTATTTCGAAAGGTTTGATGGTTCCTAACGAAGAACTCTGGACATGACTGAGCCTACCTCAGCCCACGACAAAACCATGTTACAAAAAAAAACCATGTTTATAAAAAAATCGGTAGACGCAGCAACATGCAAATTGTGCTCAAAAATAATTTCATGCAAAGGTAAAAGCACAAGTGGACTTTTACGTCATTTAAAAGGAATTCACAAAAAAGAATCGGACAGCGTGCACCAGCAAGAAGAACCCTCAGAAAAGGTCAGAAAAACCCAGCCAACATTATATCACTATTCTAGTAATAAAATGGAAGATATGGGTGAAGTTGTTTCAAAGCTTGCTACCATTGACGGATTGTCCATAAGAACAATCACAAGAAGTAGTTTTATAAGGGAGTATATGCTTCTTAGAAAAATGCATCTGCCAAAAACTGAACGCGATACACAAAAATTGATTGTTAATCAATTATTGAAAGTTAAAAATGAAACAAAATAAAAATATAATATTGAATATAAATTAAATGAAAAATCCAGATTCTCCTTGGTAATGGATGAATGGACAAGCCTAAAAAATAGAAGATACTTAAACATACGTTTGCTTGGAAACGAGAATACACTTTCCAATTTAGGAATGATTTTTATACCTGGAAAGTGTGGAGCCTCCGAAATACGTACCTCAATGGAAGAAAGATTGGAGGACTACAACATCAATTATGAGAATCACATTGTAGCCACTCTAACTGATGGCCCCAATGTGATGAAGAAATTTGTTAAAGAAAGCCCAGTAGAAGGTATATTTTGCCTAAGTCATGGCTTACATTTGGCTGTTGTTGATATTTTCTATAAGAAAACGTCATTTGTACCATCCACTGCTGATTTAGAATCAAACGATGAGGATGATTTTCAAGACGATTTCGAAGATGATTTTAAAAGCAACGATGTTTTCATAATTAACAAAAGCTGTAAATCGATAATAGAGGAAACACGTAAAATAATAAAATTATTTAAAAGAAGTCCAACAAAAAACAGCATATTACAAAAATACGTGTTTGAAGAACACAACAAGGAGATATGTCTTGAATTAGACATTGTAACGAGATGGAACTCTATGGTTCCAATGCTAGAAGAGTTTTTGCTTTTAAGTAACTCCATTAAAAAAGAGTCTTATTGACTTAAAAATTGACGATCTTTGGGTAGAAGATAATATCAATGTATTAAAAAACTTAATAGATATATTAAAACCAATTAAATTAGCTGTGGAAGCACTTTGCCGACGAAATACAAATTTATTAACAGCTGATGTTATAGTTAATGAACTATGTCTACAAATTGCATCACTACGTACAGGACTTGGACAAAAAATGTTGGAATCTCTGAAAAATCGTATAGAAGAAAGAAGAGACACACAATTTTATTGTTTATTAAAGTATTTGATTAGTCCGGACACGTATAATGAACAAAACATATTCAAAAATGCTTCAAAAAGCGCAGTATCGTCATATGCAGAACATATTTACAATCGTCTTCCTGCGAAACTGACTTAGAACGTACTGAAAGCTGGGATGATGATGCAACTGTAGCCGAAAAAAAGTTCGAGGAAAAATTAAATGCTGCAATAAATAGTGTTAATGAAATTAATGATTCGAAGTCAATGGCAACATGTGAACGAATATTTTCTCTTGCAGGACTATTTTTAACAAAAATCAGAAATAGACTTTCTGATGAGTCTATAAATGCATTGTGAGTATTAAAAACTCATTATTTGAACAAAGACGAATAAGATTTTTATATTATTTTATATATTTTTATTGTAAGCTAAACATGTTACACTTCATATGAAATTATATATTTTTTCTTTTGATAAAAGAATTGAACTAATGACCCTTTTTTTCTTTTGAACGTTTGTCTGTGTTGTTTTAAACGAATAATTTACTGTCTGATTTATCGATTATTATTTTGAATAAAATATAACCACAAAATTAAAATAAACATTGTTTTCTTCTTTTTTGGTTTTGTGGGAAATCCCGGGAATTCTCTGGAATTTTAGAAATTATTCCCGCTTTTCCGGGAGATGAATAAGTCCGGGAAAAGAAAAACACTAGCTCCACCTAGAAAATTTACTATTAAACAAGAAATTTCCCAACATATGTTAGCCTAGACACAAACCCAAGCAAAAGTACCCAATTTAGTTGATAATACTGGGTTGTAGCTAGAGTGTCGAAAACCGAACCAGATAAACGGGGAAACCGGTTAACCGGGTTTTTGCTATTAACCGTGTGCCGGTTTTTTAAAAAACGTAATTTTCGAACAAACCGGAAACCGGTTATTTGACGTCGGTTAACCGGTTAATCAGAGTTTACTTAATTTGTATTAATGTCCTTAAAAAAACTAAAAATAATGATATGATTTTCGACTTTTACTGAAATTTTGGAATTCAGAAACCTGGTTTCTATTTTGAAATATGACCTTATTGTTCAATAAGTTCTAAATGACATATCCAAATAATGTTTTTTCAAAATGATTTTATGACTTGAATTAGAATTAATTTAAAATTAAATTTGAAATAAAATAAATAGAAATTAAAATTATTTGATAACTAAATGTTTTAAACTTAATAAGATTTTCATACATGAAAATCGTTTTCAAATTTGAATATGATTTTCGTTTTTAAATCAGTTTAATGCGAATTTGAATAAAACTTTTAAATTTTTAAGTGTATTAAACACGCATTCCAAATTGGAATATGATATATATTTTTTTTAATGTTATGATTTATTCGATCTTCTGTATTATATTTAAAATTAAAATGTTCGAGCGTTGAGTCTATTTTAAATTATTTTATTCTTCAATATCTCGCTACCCATTGGGTAGCAACGTCAGGAAGATAAACACAATTATTAATTAAAAATTTCAGTTTCATTTTTAATTTCATTATTTTTTTCATTTAATTTTTAATTAATAATTGTGTTTATCTTCCCGGCGATGCTACCCAATGGGTAGGGAAATATTGAAGAATAAAAGAATTTACAATAGACCTAACGCTCGAATATTTAAATTCTAAGTATATAGTTTTTATTTAATACTAAACCGTAATTAATTAAATACAGTTGTGAAATTAAGAGTTTTCAACACGAATAAGTATATGAAACGTTCGCTAAACAAATGTACTGTAAGTTTAACATGTGTAATTTAATTTAAACCAAAAAAATTAAGCGAAAAAACCGGTTTAACCGGTTTTTGCAAAAATTAAAAACCGAATGTCGGTTTTTTGAAAAATTGATTTTTCGAGCAAACCGGAAACCGATTTCTAAAAAAATAGATTTTTCGAATAAACTGAAAACCGGTTTCTATAAAATTCCGGTTTTTTTTAACACTAGTTGTTTTTTCAGTTAGCCCCCATCCCGCAACGTGCGATAAAGAACTTCGTTCCAAAAACGCCTGTTAAATTAATAACACGTCACTTGACTTCTGTTCAAATATCCTACCATACAACCACAGAAAAATTCGGTTGAGGCTACCGACTTAGCTGTAACGTAATCTAGAGGATGCCACAACTGAATTTAGAAGTTATCCCAACTGAAGTAGAGGTTATCACAACCGAATTTAGAGGGTAGCACAACCACATTTAGTAGTTGTCAAAACCTGACTAGATGTTATCACAACCGAATGATAGGTTGTCTCAGTGGTATTAGAGGTTATCACAAACAAAATACAGGTTTCCACAACCGAAGCAGATGTTGTGACAAACGAATTGAGAGGGTAGCACAAAAGAATTTAAAACATGTCACAACCGAATTTAGAGTTTGTCACAACCGAATTTAGAGTTTGTCACAACCGAATTTAGAGGGTGTCACAACCGAATGTAGACTGTGTAACAACCAAATTGAGCGCCAAGAATATGAAAACTACACTAAACTCTATTATTATACAAAGTATAAAGCTCCTATTATATCAAAGACGATATAGATTTTATTAGGCAACACTTGTCAACAAGCCTCACTGCAGTTTCCACATGCATCGTAAATGTACCAACCGAAAACACACTTAGTTCAAAAATTCATTCGATGAACAAATAGTCATTCGACTCGCAAGTAAAAATTGTCGTATATCAAAGTGTAGTTTTTTAGAAGAAGAAAAAACGCCATCTACACATAACGAGAATACTGAGTTTTCCATGGAAAATGTCAATCCAATGCTGCTTTAATCACACAAACTCACACACAAACTCAACAAACTGAAGTTGCACATTTTTTTTTTTTTTTTTTTTTAATTTATTTGACGTGAAAAACGTTAGTTAAGTAATTTTACAAGTGATTGGAACACTAGTGAAAATGCAATGTTGCGATAAAAAGGGCATTGAAAACTTAAACTCCAAAGTTATCGAAACAACAGAAACAAAGAATCCGTACGAGTAATAAAGTTAAAATGTTAAACTATTTTTCTTCCTGCCATTTGTTCGACATTAAGTCGCTACCAAGTTCTGGGTGATATTTACTACACCACCCTGGCAACAATAGATAGATATCGAAAGGAAAAGAAATGTCTAATGAATATGCAGGGTGTATGTATGTAGTAGAAGTCGGGCCAGGCAACGCAAGAAGAACCAATAGGAAACGATGAGGCAACACGTATAGAAAACATTTAATTCTATTCCATAAATAAATTAAGAGAATTGTTCTTGTGCATTTTCTATTCTTAAATACATCCGACTGTATGGCGCGCAATGAGCATGTTTGTATAAAAGATAGACACGTTGGTATATCGACGACATGTTAGTATATCACCAGATATTTTAAATATCGATACCATTCACTGTTAGGTTAGTTTTTTTCATTCTCTTTTGTTGTCTGCATTCCAAAAAAAAAAACAGCCAGGTAAAATGTGGTGGTGTAAAGGTATTCAGGACAATTGAAGCGTAACCCTGTAACGTGACAGAAACACATGTGTTTCTAATCGAGTGCAAAAGGAAAACTTACAAAGGAAGGACATCTTTGCACAACACAAAACTGAGAAAAACGTGAAGAAAATTCTTCCATAGGACGATAAAGTTTTTAAACTAAATGAAAAAGAAAACAAATTTTAAGAAGAAATCGATTTTAAGTGTAATCTCCTTGGAAGGAATCGCACTAAGTATTACAAAGCAACAAAAAAAAAGAAAAACACCACCCACAAAATCCCATGTTATATCAGAAAAAGCGAAGCAAAATAAACTAAAGCAAAGGATACACAGTTGAAAACATCGGAACAAAGGCAATTTAATTTTAATCAAACTTGAAATCTTTACCTCGTGTTTAATAAAATTTATTACATCAAATAATTATACACATTTCGTGTTTGAATATTTTAAGACCACACCAAACCATTAAATTCACAACGACCTCGTCGTACCGGTTGCTATTGGTTACGTTTACAAATTTGTGTTCCATCAAAAGCAAAGTACTATACGCATATGGGACGACGAGCTCTTATTCCAACGAAAAAAACACAGAGGTGCGTGTTTTTCTTTAACATCGTTCGTTTAATCACGCAATGCGTTTTCCTTGGAGTCCCAAACAAAAACAAAACTCAAAATTCAATTATTTCACATCCGAATTGAGTGAGAGTCGTAAAGGTTTTAAAATGAGTTTTTCTAAAATTCATGAAAGTAGCCACATTAACCTAAATGTATTAGCACTAATAGAAATAACTTAACTTCATATTCAAGTACTCTGAACGATTATATTTAGTACCAATCGGAAAATATCTCATGGAATTTGTTAATAATTTAAACGGAAAAACTCAACAAGCTGATTAGGGGAGATAAAAACCAAGATGTTTGTGTTTGAGGAAACGTGACCATTTGTGGTGCAAAGGCCAGTATGCGCGACGCTTGTACATAAAAACGTGGTTGAAATCGCTGCTCTGACCTCATTTAATTTCTCTCGGTGACGCACTGTGGTTCAGAATCGATTTCCATTGGCCAAAATTCAATAACTTTTGATCAAGTAAATATTTTTCAGTTCTGTAAAAACCCGATTGTATGCAAAGAGTGAATAATTATTTTGAAAGAAGATCGGACAATGCGGTATATTTTAGAAGTTAGCCCAGAGTTGACTACATTTCTTATTCTTCGATTTCAAAGAAATCGACATTTTTCAATATTATTTATCCAAGCTCAAGATAGTGCGGTATGTGATGAAAATCGATCGATTTAAATCGAATACGATTTGACATAATAATGATGTTTTTGTGCAAAATGGCTATCAATTTATATATGTATATTCATCTTTTGTGCATATACATATATAAATGGAATGAAGACGGGCCCAAGAGGAAATATCACCCCAATTACAAAATGAAAAATGAAATTGGGCTCCAAACCAATACACAGGTTACAACAACACGAAATGTTCGGGTGTTATTTCGTACATTTGTGGTCAATTTTCGCTTACACTTGGGGTGGGGTGTTTTTTCATTACACTGGTTTACAGCCAAAATATACCAAGAACGCCACACGCCTAGATAATTTTATTGGGACCTCCTGAACACGAAAAACGCTGTAATTTTTTTTTTATAAGTTTCGATTTTTAGATAACGGTACTTTTGTGTTTTTGGTGTATGGTTCCAGTCAAACCATTGTGGAGCCCAACCGAAAATTCCGATCGAGATAAATGTCGTTCGAAAGGTAATTAAATGCCCTTTCCGTCGATATGCTGTAAATTTCTATCTGATAAGAAATGGCTGAGTTATGGCACATCCAAGTTCAAAAATTGCCTTTCAAAATTCAATTACCTTTCCAACGTTTTGCCATTTATCTCGATAGGACTTTTCGGTTGGGCTCCACAAAGGTTTATCTAAAAATAATGGCACTTAGAAAAAAAATTACAGCGTTTTTCGTGTTCAGGAGGTCCCAATTAACTTATCTAAGCATGTGGCATTTTTGGTATTTTTCCAAAGTTAAAATTTTTTGTAAAGCAGTGTTATGAATGTGGACCCCAATTATTAAAATGAAAAAAAAAATCCCAAAAAAAAATCGCGCTTCAACACACGATCAACAACAATTTTAATGAACTATATTTTACTGTTTTAGAAAGAAATGAAAAAAAATTATCCAAAAAAAAATCATAATAACTATATTTTACGGTTTTAGAAAGAAATGAAAAAAAATTGCAGAAACTCTGATATTGACACAGAAAACAGCGACGTCACAAAAAGGGGAGACAAATATTTGAAATAACTATTCTATTCTATGTGTGTATTGTATATTCATTCTGAAATTATCAAATCGACAGATAAAACAAAACCTATTGGGGCCGATTTATTTACCTGGGGTGCAATTGCTGTTCTTTAAAATTACATTTCAAGAAAATACACCCCAAAGAGTCAATGAAATCTGGCCCCAAATTTTATCAGCATACAACAAATAATTATTTTGGGATCCTCTTGCGCTTATTGGGGCCTTATTTTTAAACGGATTGAAAAAAAAAAATTAAAGCCGCCCCACCGAAAATATTTGGGGTCGAGCTTCACAATTTTTTGGGGCCCTTCATTATTGCTTGGGAGGCTATTTCATTTTGAAATATGTGGCCCACCTTCATAATGAAAACAAACCCTAAATTTGGGGCCCACTATTATTTTGCAATTGGGGTGTTATTTCCTGGGGTCCGTCTTCCGGCCGCATATACAAATATATACATATATAAAAAAAATTTATTCCCCAATATTAGGAATTATGCCAATAAAATTCGTCAAATCGTATTCGATTTTGACTCGAATGATTTCCATCATAGTTTTTTGAAAACGATAGTCGACCGTGTAGTCAATTTTATTGACTGTATGAATTGTGTTGTCTTTCAGGCAACAACAAATATGATTACTAATGGAGACCGATGGTTCAGTGAAATGAAAAGAAGTTGTTGCAAATGTTTTCTTGTGTGTTTTGCTTGCGATATTTTTCTAACTCTTGCAAAGTGGAAAATTCTCAATTGACATGAGTTTTCATTTCCATTTAGTTTGATGAATTTTTCTAAAGCAGAAATCCAAACAGCCGCTGATGAAGATCTGTGGTTAGATATCAAACAGCTATACGGTTTGCATGGAATTATGAGAATGCATTTTGCAAAACTTCTTTTTTTAACTTTATCTCTATTAATAGAGATATAGAATGCCCTTGAGCTTGTAGTTATAACTCAAATAAAATACATAAATCTAATATAAAGTCCGAATAAATAAATATCGTCCCTGATGAAAATTAAAATTTTAATATATTTGTCTCTCTGTTTTTCGAAATATTTTGGGGTAATCGTTCATAACACGTACAACAAACTTTCAGTTTTTCCGCGTTTTGAAGTTGATTTCTTTTTTCGTCTATATTGAACTGTATCTCTCGAAGAAAATGCAGTCAAAATCAAGTCAGAAGTGTCACAAAACCTCATTACAACAATAGTATTAAAATTGTTGTTTTCTTTGAAATTTAAAAATAAGAAAAGTACACAAATCTTGTTTTATTTCTAATATTTATCAGATCACCCAAATTTCTATTTAATCATATCAAAGTAATCCTTTGAAGTTTAAAGCCACTCCTTACCTAATGGCGGATTTTACACAACTCAAAAATGTTTATTGGCTCAAAAGTTTCTTAAAAATCGGTTGATTTACACAGTGCAACTACGTGATAAAAGACCAAAGTTTTGCCCAAAGTCATGCACTTTTTTTATGGGCCTCCAAAGATTTGAGGCCTCGGTGTCATTTTTGCAAAAAAAAGTGAACACTTTGTCAGGCTCATATCTTGCAAACCGTTCAGAATTTCGATTTACTCTCTACCTTTTTCCCCTGTTCAGGTCCATAGGTATCAAACCGTTCTAGATTCAAGGAAACAATCAACTACAAAAATGTACCTAAGATCTCAATAAACAACTTTCTAGAACATATGAACTTCCTAGGAATGATTCATATAAAATATATACATATATGACAAGAGCTACAACTTTCCCTCAGAGAGTAAATCAAAATTCCGAACTATTTGCAAGATATGTGGCTGACAACATGATCAATTTTTGGCAAGAATGACACCTACACCCAAAATCTTTGGGGCCTAGTGTCATTCGCAACACAATGCCCGACGTTCCAGGTATTCTTGATTACACTTTAGCATAACCACTCGTTACCATGTGGCCGTCGGTGGTGCAATGGTTAGTGTGCGCGGCTCTTGTACATGAGAACGTGGGTTCGATCCCTGCTCAGACCACCTTACATTTCTTTCGACGACGGTCACCTCGCATAGTGATGGCGAGACTATCGAGTACTTAGCCATGAAAAAGCTTCTCAAAAAAACCTTTCGGAACCGGTGTAAAACTGTAGGTCCCAATCAGTGAGTGTAAAACTAGAAAGCGCACATCTCACTGATTGTGAGAAGCTCTCCTCAATTCCTTCATGGGATGTTATGGGACACCATTTTTTTTTTACTCTTTACCACACTCTAATACCCGATAGATCAGAATGGAATGGTTGCACCTCTGGATATAAGAAATTCGTGAACTTCTATACAGATGGTGCAAGACTTGACGATAAAGTAGGTTTTGGTGTCTTTTGTAAGGATCGAGGATTATCCACCTGGCAGAAATCTTAACTAAAATCTGGTTGCCCATTACATCCCATGAACGAATTGGGGAGAGCTTCTCACAACCAGGGAGCTGTGCGATTTCTAGTTTTATACTCACTGATTGGGACCTACTGTTTTTACACCGATTCCGAACGGTTTTTTTTTGAGAAGCTTTTTCATGGCTAAATACTCGATAGTGTCGCCATTACTATGCGAGGTGACCGCCGCCGAAAGAAATTTAAGGTGGTCCGAGCAGGGATCGAACCCAGGATCTCAGGTACAAGAGGCGAGCACACTAGCCATTGCACCACCGATGGCCACAGAGAAATCTTAACTACACGGTGAAAAATAACGGCCACAGTAACATATTGCAGGAACTATGTAGATGTTTGCAAGCATTGGTGTCTTGAATTGAAGATCTGCTGCTTTTTGTTTCTTTGATGTCTGTCTCATTTTTGTTTTCATCAGTATTCCACAAGCAAAGCCACTTCTGGGTCACATAATCATATATCAATCATTCTGTCTCCAACATGTAAGTAATATTGAACAGCAAACACAATATGTTTGGACATGATTATACTATATTTGCTACAAGCTACAAACCCGTTATATTTGCACCCAAACAACAAAATATTCAGATTTATCAGGGTGTAATAGAGACTGTTCTGACTTAGGTCGGAATCAATATTTACTGACAGTCAAGCAGCCATCGAAAATTGCTCTCGACTTTCACAGATCTCTTATTGAGAAGACTGAACAGTTTAATAATCACCTTATTTGGGTGCCGGATCACAGGGATATACCAGGGAACTGCAAAGAAGATGAACTTGCTGGACTGGTGACCACTTCCATGATCCGGTAGAACTATAACATGCGGACAGGCTCTTTTTGAGGAATTGTGCCCCTATGGCAACTAACGGTATGTGGCCATTAGTAGGGAACTATGTATATTCCAGGCAGATTTGACCCGCCTAAACTTGAAAAGCACTAATGACATGTTGTTAGTGAGACTGGCCGTCTCACTTATCGTGTCTGCCTTGAGTAATTACTTTTGCTGAAGTTGTGGTGACGAAGAGGAGATGGAGTTAAGATAACACCTTCTGTGTTTGTGCCTCGCTCTTTCCAGAAGGCGACAGACTACACTAGGCTCACATTTCTTTGGCGACTTACCAAATCTACCCTTGAGCTGTTTTAAAGCAATCAACGGTTTAACGGGAAGGTTTAGGAAAATCGTATCTCCTCCTTTTGTCCTGGTGGTACCGCAATGAACTACAAGGCACTTGAACTTCCAACACTTGTGGAACCTGTAAGGTAGTCCCTAGTGGATGGTCGTCATCACAGTCGCGCTGTCATTCTATTTTGTTTAGGAGCTGGTGTTATATAGTATCGTCGCCGTTTGCGACCGTTTGCGTTGTGTGACGAAGTGAAAATTTCGAATTTACTTCATGAAGTCAAATGTATTGAGCACAATTGGGCAAGTATAATTTCCTGTTTCTGTGCGGAATTGTCACAGCATCTGACATATGACTGAGAAGATGCGGTTATGCCAATAGGCCGTTTCCTGGCCGCCTAGGAATGTTATCCAGGTTTTACTTTTCCTGTTCCGGGGACCATCTTATAGATTTTGTATGTTACTTTACTTTTACATTTATAGTCTTAGCAATCCATCGATCGTCGAGTGAAGAGGGAATTTTAACCGGAATCTTAACCTACCCCAATCTATATTCGTTTTTTAAATCACTATTTAAATTTAAATTTAAATTGATTTCCTCCATATTCTGAATTCACTTTATGTTCTTGGCCCTAACCATAGAAAATTGGCCAATTCTTCTTGTTCAATATACTGTCTGCCAGCTGCTTGTGTTACTTTTGTTACGATACTGTCGTGATTTAAAAGCATTTCCCATTCAAGAAGAACTCTAAAAACAAAAAACAAACAAAGAAATTGAACAAACTAAATACCGGTGTTGTAGGAAAGTGCTAAAATCAGTTGTACATTTCTCTTGGCATTTCTTTTGTATTATTTGGCTTCATTCCGACTGTTGTGCCATCCATGAAGTAACAACATTTTTGAAGAAGAAAAAAGAGAAGTTACATTTATAGACATATGCGAATGTGTTGACATATGCGAATTTTTATAGACATATGCGAATGTGTTGGACGCTACAATCGGGTTACAAAATGAAAGGAATCAAAGGAAATCAAATGTTGTTACTTAAATTTGTGAGACATTTGTCATTAATCCTATGATGTTTTTTCGTTAATTTCAGAGATGTTAAGAAACCCGTTCATAACAATTTTACGAATTTACGAAACCTATTTACAAAAAAGTTTTGATTGATTGATGGAAAAAAGTTCATTGTCGGTATCTTGGGTTTGGGTGCTAGCGGCAAAACTATCATGGCATTTATAGTTTCACTAACATACAGGAAAATTAATTTGCTTAATAGCGATATTGCTGTGAGGATCTGTCGCTATATTTGAAACATCTATATGGTTTGCCATAAATCTTCAAGTTGTACTCGTATTCTAAATCTACATGTTTCATAATATCAATGCCAATGCTTCCCTCATGTGACTGCGACAAACTCTAATGCGGTTGTGACAACCTCTAATCAGGTTTTGACAACCTCAGAATCTCTTTGCCAATGTTTCTCTCGTGACAACCTCTAATGTTTTTGCGGCAACCTCTAATGTGGTTGACTTCTATTGTGGTTGTGAAAACCTATAATGGTTATGACAACCTATAATGCCGATATGACAACCTATAATACGGTTGTGACAACCTTTAATGCGGTTGTGACAGCCTTTAATGCGATTGTGACAACGTCTACTGCGTTTGTGACAACCTCTACTGTGGTTGTGACAACTTCTAATGTGGTTATGACAAGCTCTAATGTGGTTGTAAAGACCTCTAATGCGGTTGTGACAACCTATAATGCCGTTGTGACAACCTTTAATTCGGTTTTGACAACCTTTAATGCGGTTGTGACAACCTAATGCCGATGTGACAACCTATAATTCGGTTGTGACAACCTTTAATGCGGTTGTGACAACCTTTAATGCGGATGTGCCAACCTCTAATGTGGTTGTAACAACCTCTAATTTGGTTGTGACAACATCTAAAATGGTTGTGAAGACCTCTATTGTGGTTGTGACAACCTTTAATGTGGGTTTGACATCCTGTAATATGGTTAGACAACCTCTAATGTGGTTTTAAAGACTTCTAATGTGGTTGTGACAACCTCTAATGTCTGAGGTGGTTGTGACAGCCTCTAGTGTGGGTGTGACAAACTCGAAAGTGGTTGTAAAGACCTCTAATG
Source organism: Phaonia tiefii (assembly GCA_963931995.1). Lineage (NCBI taxonomy): Eukaryota > Metazoa > Arthropoda > Insecta > Diptera > Muscidae > Phaonia > Phaonia tiefii. The sequence continues at coordinate 149,767,876 of OZ008367.1, read as the reverse complement.
TTGTTGCGACAACCTCTAATGTCCGATGTGGTTGTAACAACCTCTAATACGGTTTTGACAACCGCTAATAGGGTTGTGACAATCTCTAATTCGGGTTCGGATGGCAAACATTTACTGTGTTTACGGCGACGGCTAATTTTAATATTATTTCCATTGGCATAGATAGAGACCGGAAGTGCACACGAGGGCGGGTCAATAAGTCCGTGACTTTTTTAACTTCCCTCGTAGTTATATGAAATGCAACACTGCTCTCATCAGGTATCACCTGTTAATAGACTACTGTCAAATTTTGCGCAAGTTCCGAAATTTACTTTTCGTTTAACAGCTGTTCAAAATATACAACCTCGTGCATTTTTTTTAAAAATGGAAAACAGTGCATTTCGAGTGTTCATTAAACATTATTTTTTGCGAAAAGAAACCGTCAATCAAACCAAGGAAAAGCTTGATAAATACCATGGGGACTCTGCACCATCGATTTCAATGGTAAAAAAGTGTATGGCATTATGTGTGGAGTATGACATCGTTGAAATGGTTGCCTCGAGAGATTAAACTTCGATAGCTCTGGCGCATATGTTGGTCTGAGTTTAATCGGTGGCACTGGTTATGTAGACTTCAAGGGCACCGGACTTACGGAAACCTCACAAGAAAAAGGAAAGTATAATGGGATCTAATCCCACGATATCCGAGGCTGTCGGTGGTGCAATGGTAGTATGCGCCGCTCTTGTGCATGAGAACGTGGGTCCGATCCTGCTCTGACCACCTTAAATTTCTTTCGACGGCGGTCACCTCGCTTAGTGACGGCGACACTATCGAGTACTTAGCCATCAAAAATCTTCCCAAAATACCGTTCCTAACCGGAGTAAAATTGTAGGTCCCAATCAGTGAGTGTAAAACTAGAACGCGCACAGCTGACTGGTTTGTGAGAAGCTCTCCCTAATCCCTTCATGGGATGTAATGGGAAACCATTTATTTTTATTTAATCCCAAGATATCGATGGCTAGTTTAAGCCACAGATATCCACGCCCTTAAATCGTTCGTGCAGAATGGCCCCAATGTCGCATCAGCTGTTTGGCACGAAGCGCCGTCTTCTCGAAACCACATGTCGTTCAAATCCATATCATCCAATTTCCATTGACGGTTTTAGCAATGCTATCATCGCTTTCGAAACAATATGGGATGATGATGTCGCCGGCTTAGAAACCATCCCGATATGTCTTGAGGAAACCCCACAAGCAAAAGCCTAATGGGTGTCAAATCGCACGATGTTTATGGTCAGTTTAAGTCGCCTCCGCGTTAGATAACCATGCCCTCAAATCGTTCATGCATAATGTCCAATGTGGCGTCAGATGTCAGATGTGTGGCACATAGCGCCATTCTGATGGAACCACCAGTTGTTCACATCCATATCATTAAATTTTGGCCAAAAGAAAATGGGTATCATCGACCAATAGTGCTCTCCGTAGCCGATTATAGCAATGTCATCATCGTTTTCGAAGCAGTGCGGACCGATGATGCCGCCGGCACACAATCCACATCGAACATTGACTTTCTACGGATGCATCTTCACTTGGTGGAACTCTTGTGAATTGGTGGAAATCGAAATGAAATCGTAATGTGTTCCAGCATTACACTCACCGATTGGGACCTACAGGTTTACACCGGTTCCAAACCTTATTTTTGAGAAGCCTTTTTATGGCTAAATACTTGTAATGTGGTTTTGTTAGGTCTGTCCAGACTCTTTCGTTAGGATCCACCAAACCTTTCAAAATAAGGATAGAATAATTTACCCTTACCGGGGGTTCGAATTCAGATTCGTTATTAATCTTTAGTTTACAAAGTGCATTGATTTACAGAAATAACATCAACTGATTCAGTCGTTGAGAACACTCTTCTTAGCTTGAAAACACTCGTCTGGATACAACACTCTTCCAGGGGCACTTGCCTTGGCTTGACAACACTCTTCTGGGGGCACTTGTCTTGGCTTAACAACACGCTACTGGGGGCACGTTGCCTACTGGTTGATTTTACGATGATCGGGGACTGAGTGTGTTGCACACGCGATTTTTCGGATTCGATGTGTAGATCCAGTAAGCCGCTTTAATCGAAAAGTCCGCCGAAGCCGCTATAATCTGATACTCAGCCTTAGCCGCTATAATCTGATAGCCAGGCGGAGCCGCTATAATCAAATTGTCATCCGAAGCCGCTATAGTGGAATAATCAGCCGAAGCCCTTATAATCGAATGGTCAGGCGACGCCGCTATAATCGGTAAATTTATTTAAAACTTCTTGGTAAAGATGATCTTCAAAAAATTACTCTTGCTCTATGCAGAACTATTTCAATGATATTTTCTTGTTGTCCCATAGGGAATTAGACAAGAGTTTCTATCCCTCTCTTTACGGTCTCTCGATGACATCGAGCTGGTAGTAGGTCATTTCATCGAGTGCTTCTGAATTTTACTCTTCTGTTGGACATAAAACGGACGCAAATAAAAGGGGATATGTATTTTCGATGCAACCAACATAAAACATAATTTAGCTGTATCAATCAAACAATATTTAAAGTTTGTATACTTCTGGTTGCTTATCGCTCTCTCGAATGCACTCTGTTCTCTATAATTTTCCTAGTACATAGTCGATCAGCTGTGTCACGGATACCCCCTGGTTGTGCTCACGGAAGCGACTGGCTGGTGGCAAGATTATCATTAAGTACCCACTGTAACTAGAGAGCTGCTGCTATGTATACAACGTTGACAGAGCTTGTGTGTTTGTGAGTGAGTGTGCCCAGCGGCGGAAGTCATGACCTGGAAGGCCTGAAATCATGACCGAACAGGCCTTCTTTAAAATACGACAGGCCTTCCCTACACCTTACCTCCTCCTTTCTTTTTAACATTGCATGAGATTGGGAGCAAGGCCTTCCATCCCTCTCTACTAGAAGGCCTGCAAAAAGAGTAGTTTTAGAAGGACTTACGTAAAAATAAAAAAATATATATGGAAAATAGTTTCATATTTCAGATTTGTACTTTAACCAATTGTATTTCTTATACATGATTTTTTTAAATTCTGCAGCCACAGGAATCGAACACACGACCTTATAACTTACAATCGGACGCTTTATCTACTGGGCTATCCGATGTTATGATTTTGCAACGACGAATTGCGAACATGTGGAAAGACAGGGAAGCCTTATAAAATCATGCATTTCGCAGGCATTATTAAAGTAGGCATTACCAAAGAATGATTCCGCATGCCTTATTCGTGGTAGGCCTCGCAAATTCCGCCGCTGGGTGGTTGTCGCGAGGGAGACAGACGTAGGTATGTTGGTATGTTGTGTCGCTGACTTCAAAGAGAGTTAGTGTTGTGTCGAACTCGTTCACTAGTTCTCGAACTCGTTCATTTAAGGTGCCAAGACATAACAATCACGAACATACTTGCCATTTCGAACGTGTGCATTATGTTCGTAAGGGTGCTGTCTGGCCACCCTAAATGAACTATGTATATAGTTCATGAACGACACAACTCTAGTGTTTGTACGTTTGCCCGTAAGAGAGGTTGCATGTATGCTTATATGTTAATGTAAGGATGGTCAAAGGGTAAGTGAGTGTACTTTTAAATATGTACTGATAGTGTTGATAGCGTCGCGAACACTAAGTGAGTTGACCGCCGTCGAAAAAAATTAAAGGTGATCTGAGCAGGAATCGAACCCACGCACTGATGTACATGAGCCGCGCACACTACCATTGCACTACCGACGACCACCAGCTTGTATTTACAATAAGTTTAGTATACTGTAAATAAAAAAATAATAATTTAGTGAGTTCTTAATCGGTATGAATCAAGTGGTTAATATACAGTCCCTAATATAGTTCTAAATCTAAAATAGTTTGTATTTTACTTCAAAGAAAACCAAATCTATTTTCATTTAGGGTATTGCCAAGTCTTAGAGATTCTCAATTTATACTCCGTTAGTCTGTATTTCTTCACTGTTTTCAACACAATTCCTTAGTTGACAAAATTCTATCCTTGTTGCTTTATATTGTTGTTCTTGTTGTTGCTGTTGCTGCTGCTTCTGCTTTGTTACCGTTTCCTTATTTTATTTAAAAGTTGTTCTTCTTTATTACGTTTGCTTGAAAAATTTAACAATATTAATGGCTAAAATAAACGAAATGTAAAACAGCACAAAAAAAAGGGAAACGGAAATTTTGAATTTCTTTTCGTTGTTGGCAATGTCGTCGCTTTTTTCTTCTAGAAATAAATTAAAAACTGTTGGCAATTTTTCTATAACAAAAACATATTTCGATTACTAAGGATATCCTTATTACTTTTTGTTTTTTTTTCCTTGTTGCCTTTATTAACTATCGCAAACGCATGTAGTTAACCCATTTTTGCTCAATATAGAATTTCATTTAATTGAACTTTCCATAAATACTCGAAAGCTTTTAAAGTTGTTCTCTTTTCCACTTTTGCAGGATCAAATAAATATTTATCTACATAATAGAAATTATCGAAAAATTAATTTTGTTTCACAAAACTTTAGTGCTCTACATACATTAATGCAAATATCGTTTTCAATATTTTATCAACTATTGATTTTGATATGATTCAATAACACACACACACACAGCCACACACCCAATAGCACAACCCTCTTCCCTTAGATGCCATGAGAACTCTCAAAACTAATTGTGAATTGAGTTGATTATCGGGTATAATTAATTAGTTTTATTGCAAAAATCTTTGCAAAATAAATTAAGAACATCTACTACTTGTATAGTTGTTAGTAGAGTAGTAGTCGCAGTAGCAGTAGTAGTAGGAAAAACTTTTACCAAACTTTTTCCTTTAGTTTTTGTTTTTTTTTTTTGTGTGTAGTTTTGCATCCAATGACATGTTGTAAAAGTCAATTAATGAAATTTGAAAGGGTAATGAAAACTTTCTTTACCCAATATTTTACAATCACTGATACTTCACGTTGATTTACTATCGGCAGTGAAAGAAAAATGAAACTTTGTTTGTCCTGGAAGTCGATAGTTGGTAGTTAAATTGTAGATACAATTTAACACAAATAGTTATGGCAATCGTTGAAAGATTCATTAAAGGAAATTGGGGAATTGTGTCAGTTTTGTAGTTATAATTTGTAGAGTGAATTTGTTGCACCCAAAAATTTTCTGATACCTCACCAATGGGCTTTCATCATTTTTCATCATAGCAAAGAAACCGAATTCGAACAGTCGTAAATAGGAATTTAAACATAAGTGAGTTTTCTTTGGTTGATATTTTATTGTTGTAAACTTGACGTAGATTCATTTAAAAAAAATCAATGTATATAGAATACTTCGTGGAAAGTGACTAAGTAAAGATGAAGGGGGGAAAATTTAGGATTTTCATGATGTAGGACTGTCCAATCAGGAAATTTCGAGGCGATTGAAAAGATTTAGCTAAGTCATTCTCAATTTTATATAATAGGGTAGTCAATATGGAAACACAAAACGACCAGGAGGGACACCTCGGATCAGTGGCAGCGCCAAAAGAGAGATACAAATGGTTGCTGTTAAAGAAAACTTCAGCGATAAGGAAATTATTGCTGAATTGAGCTTGGGAGCAGGGTTGCGTTGTGTTCAACAAATATTGAAATACGACTTAAAAATGTCATATGGGAAAAAGTATGCAAAACTTGGTATCAAACCAAGACACGAATTAGCCAGATTCAATTCAATTCAATTCAATTTATTATTTCATTAATATACAATATTACAAAACAAATTTTATACCACTTGGAGTTTAAGAGTTGTCTCTTCTTCTTCCTTATAATTAATTACAAATTTATGAAAATTAATATCTTAAATCTAATATATTGTACATGGAGGCAAAAATTCAAAAAAAACCTGTATGAATCAGTTAAAACTTAAATACTACTTAATCTAACTATGAATACAGTTCATTGATATGATGGTAATTAGATGATATGCACCTCACATTAAAATTATGGGTTAGTTTATCTATCCTATCATGAATTAGTTCCACATTTGCGAGTTCGTGAAGTCGTTTCGTAGAAAAGAAAAACGGGAGATTATAGATTAATTTAAGCAACTTATTTTGGGCAACTTGCAGCTTTTTCAAGTGGCATTTGGCACTGTTGGCCCATAACGGGGCTCCATAATATAGAGTAGGGTGAAATATGGTTTTCAAAATTAACATTTTATTACTTAAACTTAGGCAGGATTTCCGATTTATAAATGGGTAGAGTGATTTGATGAGAATATTTATTTTCTGAATGACATAGGGAAAGTGATCTTTGAATTTCATTTTGGGGTCCAGGATAATACCCAAGTATTTGACTTTCTGCTCCCAATGGACTGCTCTGTTATGTATGACAATGTTACTTTGAGGAATAAAGCATTCCTTGCGCTTCCTACTGAAATATATTGCCTGGCATTTATCACCGTTCACTAATATTTTCCCCTTGCGGAAATATGCCAGAAGCTCGGTCATTCCTCTTTGTAAGTTTGAGATGACATCCGAAGCCAAAATATCAGAGCTGAGCACTGCAGTGTCATCTGCAAAAATGGACGTCACACAGTTGTCCAGTTCTGGGAAATCTGAAGTGTATATATTATATAATACAGGGGACAAACAGGATCCCTGAGGACAACCAGCAGCAATTGGAACAGCTGTGGAACAAACAGAGTTAATGTACACTTTAAAAGTTCTGGCATGTAAAAAGCTCTGGATTATTTTAATGAGTGCATTTGGAAAATTGAGGTTGATCATTTTATATATTAGGCCATCGTGCCACACAGAGTCAAATGCAGCTTTTACATCTGTTGGTCGAAATTAGATTTAACTATATTTTCTATCCTTATTAGGGGATGAACTGTGTTGTGCTCTTTACGAAACCCAAATTGCTGTGGTGGTAATATCTCTTGGACTTCTATGTGTTCCGCAAGTTTTTCCTTTATTACTTTTTCCAGAATTTTACTGACTGAGGAAAGCAGACTGATTGGTCTGTATGAAGATGGACAGTGATTTGGTTTGTTTGGTTTTTTGATTGGAATAACTTTCGATTCCTTAAATTCCTGAGGAAAATATCCTAACTTTAGGCAGGAATTTATGAGAATAGTCAGGTATTTAATGGCTTTCTTTTGGTTTGGGAATGTATGAGTTATAGAGTAACCACCCCAATATGATTCGTTTCTACAAAAATGGACTCCGAGTATTAAATTCGAATATTAAATGTCGTCATAGGTAATTCTGGAGAGGAAATGTGTGTCCCAGAATTTATCATCTAGCAGGACAACGCAGCAATAAATCGGTCTAAGAAAACTTCAAAGTTTCTGGAGTCCAGAAATAATACCACGTGCACTTAGTTCTGATCTTTATCCGATCGAGAACCTCTGGTCTTTTTACCTACCCAACTTTACCACCCAGGGAGCCAAGTTGAAGAATGTCAAGGATCGAAGAGTAGCAATTTAAGAAAATGGAAGATAATTGATCCTGCGCATATTCATTGGTTGATAAACGCAAGGCCAAGATGCTTAGTAGAAGTTATCAGCGATAATGGAGATCATACGTCTTACGAAACTTTATAAAATATTTAAATAAAGCGTTTGCCTTTACAAATATTTCGCACTAGTAATTAGTTTATTTTTGTTTTATTTACCTTGAAGAAGTCATAATCGAAGTATTTTTGCTGTAAAGTATTTAATTTTGAAAGGACTAATACAAAATTTAAAAATAACAACTTGAAAATTCCTTTCAACATTTGAAAAAGACAAAAAATGATGTTGCCTTTATACGAGTATTTATTTCGTTGGGTGTATTTAACCCGAAATTTTCTTGCATTATTATAGACGACAAGATTCAAAAATTTAGCAGTAATATATTTTGAATAAATGCAACATTTGAAATGGAATAATTTTGTTTTGACGCGGCCGATTGGAATAATCTTGTTTTGATTCAAACCACTGTGGATTAATCTTCTGAAGTTCTGAGTGTAGAATGTAGGGATAAAACATGTTTTGTTGCAATTTAGACTAAAATAGTTAATTAACTTCAGGATTAATCATATTTTGTTCCAATAGTTTATATTTGAAATGGGTAATGTCATTTTGAAGTCGAAAAATCTACTTTTGATGAAATCATGCAATTTTATTTTTTTCCTGGTGTAATTATAGAGATTTAACAAAATTTTGTTTTCGCTGAGTTTTCAATTCAGTGCTACCAACAAAAAAATCACTTTTGTCACAAGTGGAATAATCATGTTTTGAAAAGAACCTCATCACTTATCGAACATCGCAATCGAAGACTATACTATTTCTTCTCCCAAAAATGTCTTAAGTGCTCTTAGATCGAAATTGAGTTAAGGGTAGCACGATAATCTCCTAGATCAAAAGTACCACCTGCCAAATTCGGCCAATATTTGCGGACTTTTGAGTTTTGTCATTTACTGTCACAACTTCACGCGGACTAATAACCTAACTACATATAAGATTTCATACACGCAGAGAAAAAATGTCTCCCCCGAACATATTTATGATTGGCGAAATTGTGAAATCATTTTTATAATTACAAATTGCGAGGATATTATGTTTGGATCGAATTAAAATATAAGCATATTATGTTTGATGAGAATTTTAATGTATTTCATTAAGTTGTAACAATTTTACGACCAGTTTTCTCAATGTCCGGTTAAAGTACTAATCGGAACTTTAATTTACTGAAAAGATATACTGCCTGTTAAGGTTTTTCATTTTCATGTACCCGGTTAATCTAACAGGATGTTAGATGTTTTACACTGGCAACTCAGATGAAATGTCCCAGCGGCGGAACTCATGACCTGGAAGGCCTGAAATCATGGCTCTCTTTAAAATACCGAAGGCCTTCTCTACACATTATCTCCTCCTTTCTTTTTAACATTGCTCGAGATTGGGAGGCGAGGCCTTCCTTCCCCATTGCCTAAAGAAGGCCTTTGAAGGCAAAATCATTATCCACTTCTACATATTTATTTATAAGTATGTATGTATCTATCTTAGAAAGTTGTATCACGCTCAACTTCAAATTGAAAATTTTAAAAATACCCTGAATAATATTAAATAAAAAATATAATTTTAAAATTTGTATGAAATTTTCTAATTAAATTACGGTTAAAATGAATCGAAAAAGAAATTTCTCAAAATTGTTAAATTCTTCTTGGTTATATCTGATGAAAAAATGCATGCATTCCGCAGGCCCTATTTTAGGAAGGCATTACAAAAGAACCATTCCGCATACCCTATTTGTGGAAGGCCTTGCGACTTCCGCCGCTGGGGTATGACTATAGTTGATATCAGCTGTTTACTTTATTGTTGGTCTTGTGCAGAGTGTAATTTATTCAAATTATGGCAGGAAAACAATCAAAAACACAGCGTGGGAAGAACCTCTCAGTTACCGAGGAACATTTACTAGCTGACATCTACACATGTTCCGCAACAATGTTTTGATTTGGGAGTAAATTTGACAGTTGAAAATATTTGTTTCTAGATCGAGTACTTTACAGGCACAGATTTTCTCGCATTTTTCCAGAGTGGCATAGAGAAATACATAAGAGATTCGATTACTCTAGGCCATTTCATCGAGTTCGATTTGCTCACTGTATTTTACAAATGTTACACTATATTTGGACATAAAACGGACAGAAATCAAAGGGAATGCGCATTTTCGTTCAATGCAAACAACATAATTTAGCTGTCATTAGTATCAATAAACACTATTTAATTTCGGTCTTCTTTGGTCTCTCATTCTACATCATTTCCGTAGTACCTTTTCGATCAGCTGTACCATTGAAAGCCCCTGAGTGAGGCGAGAAAAATTGACAGATGACAGAAATATTTCAATATTTCAACAGTTCAATGTGGGAAACGGATTTTTGTGCTAATCCACCATGTTTCTGTTCATTTCACATGTTCCATGCGAGAGTTTCTCGATATGAGAGTTACAGAACATGAGTACTGGTGGCAGAACGCAAATCAGTTTTAGAAAACCAAATACTTAAACCATAACAATATGAAAACAAAACAGCTGTTGCCAACAATTGTCAGCTGTTTGCATTTATCGTTCCGATAATATTTTAATGGATTGTAAAGAAGATATGTTCCGATTAAGTATGGAATAAAATATCCCTTAAATGGCCCCACGGCTCTAATAACAGGCCATTACTCTTTCCATGACTTTTCACAGAGATGTAGCTGTGTCTCACCGATGACGCGTTGGATGTCGGATTTGAGCTCAGGAATTGTTTCAGGTTTATTCGCAGAAACACGAGATTTCACAAACACAGAAATCGCACGGCCTTAAATCGCATAATCTTTGATATTAGCATTTCTTGGGCTAATTTATTCTGGAAATCGTTGCTGCAATAAATCGACTGTTTCATGCGCGGTGTGATAGGTGGCGCCGTCGTGCTGATACATGTCGTCCAGATCCATGCCGTCCAGTTGAGGCCACAAGAACTGCAATTTCGAGCTTATCTTCAAAAAAAGTAAGGCCCAATCACGCCGCCTGGCCAAAATCCGCACCCGACAGTTGTTCGTAGTGGATGCATTTGTTTAAAGAAAATGTGTTCTTTAAAGATAACTTGGTTTTTGAAGAAAAGACGATTTGTTGTAAGAAAATATACTTTTTTAAGAAAGTGTACTTATTTTAAAAAAATACTTTTTTTAAGAAAAGTCACTTTTTGTAAGAAAATTTACTTTTTTAAGCAAAGGTACTTCTTGAAGTTTTTTTTTAAAAATGTTCTTTGTTTAAGAATATGAATAGGCATTTTATTTTTTTTTTTTTGAGAAAATGTCCTTTTTCTAAGAAAGGGCACTTATTTAAGAAAATGTTCTTTTTCCAAATTTCTTTCACCTTGGCTTTTCGAAATTTGATTTGTATTGGGTTCAAACCTACAATATATACGAAATATTACTTAAGGCTCCAGCTAGAAATCTCCTCGTTAAACAAGAAATTTACCAACATATATGAGACATCTAGTTAGTCTAGACACAAACCAAAGCAAAAGTAAACAATATAGTTGATATTATTGGGTTGTGCATAATAGTGTTAAAACAAAAGTTGTTTAATTTTTTTCATTTAGCCCCCATCTCAAAATCTTCAAAATCCTAAAATTTTATTTAATTCAGCTGAATTTGCCTTTTCGCCCTCTGTACTGTGGTCTGCATTTATGTGTAAACATTTCTAAACTCAATTATCCATCCCAATTCAAAAACGTAAATTTTTTGTTGCATAGTGTTAATGAATATATACTAATTTTATTTTTCTTTTACTTTCAGGTATGTTGGAATGTAATATGACGTGATTTGAATCGCATGATGGAACACTGAAGGTAACAGGTTAACAAAATCATATGCGTCCTTTGACCCTGGTTGTTGGTGGGTGGACAAGTGGTCTCACGTGACAAATTATAACAAACTTCAATTGCATCACACCCTTTAGCAACAACTAATCAAATATTCAAAATTGTATGGTCCGTTTTGATCTGTGAAAATCGATTTCAGTCTTTAGTAAAGTGTCAAATTAATCGAACTTTTTGATTTTTTGATTAATCGATTGTCAATGTTAGCAATTAACTGAGCAAATAATTATTTATTAATTTGGTAAAGCTTCTTGTATTAAAAAAGCTGGAGCAATAACAACATGCGAGGGCGGTCCCAAAACTAGCCGACCTGACGTATAGATGGTGCCAGTAGTTTATTTTGGTGAAAAGTGGCAACCTTATAAAACATGTGTCAAGTTTCAAGGCGCCCGTTATTTAGTATTTTTATCACAAGTAAACGATATTGTAAACTGGAAAAAAATGGTCCTATTTATGTAATTGAATATTTCCATTTGAAATATTAAAGCCGAGCTAGATTATACTCTGGGGGAGTCTGCTCCTTCGTTTACGACTGCTAAATATTGGGTAGCAGAGCCTAAGTGTGGCCGTATGAGCTACCAAGACGAACACCGTAGTGGTCGACTAATTGAGGTATCCGCGCCAGACATGGTTAAGATAATCCACAAAATGGTATTGGATGATCGTTGGTCGAAGGTGCGTGAGCTAGCTGAAATGATAGGCATTTAAAAAAGTGATATGCATCGTATATTGACCGAAGATTTAAAGATAAGAAAGCTGTGCGTAAGATGGGTGCCGCGTTTGCTTTCAATAGATCAAAAACAGCCTCGTGAAGATGTTTCAGTAGAGTGTTTGGCGATGTTTCACCGCAATAAAGCCAAATGTTTGCGTCGATTTATAACCATGGGTGAGACATGGCTCCACCAATTCACAAAGGAACAGTCAAAGCAGTGGACTCGAATTCGGGAATCGTGTCCAAAGAAGGCGAAGACGGTTCCATCTGCAGGCAAGGTCATGGCGTCTTTTTTTTAGGATGCGCAGAGGATAATGTTTATTGATTGTCTTCAGAAAGGCAAAATCATCAATGGCGAATATTATGCTTATTTGACGAAATTGTGGAAAAAGACCGCATTTGTCGAAAAAGAAAGTCTTGCTTCATCAAGACAATGCTCCAGTTCACACATCCACTATTGCGATGGCCAAATTTAATGAACTAAAGTTCGAATTGCTTCACATCACGCACCTTATTTGCCAGATTTAGTTCTCTCGGACTATTTTCTATTTCCAAACTTGAAAAAATGGCTCGGTGGTAAAAGATTTGCCAACAATGAAGAGGTAGAGTCTGCGGTTGATGGCTAATTTAAGGAGTTTGATAGTTCTTACTATAAACAGGGTATGGAAGCTATTGAATATGGCTGAAAACAGTGTATAGAGCTAAAAGGGGATTATGTTGAAAAATAAAGAAAATTTTTCCCAACTTTTTTGTGTCTTCTTTGTTAGGTCGGCTAGTTTCGGGACAGCCCTTATTTTACCTATTTAAAAATAAATATTTTCCCATAATATCTCATGAGGGCATTGGGGAGAGCTTCTCGCAACCAGTGAGCTGTGCGCTTTCTAGTTTTACATTCACTGATTGGCACCTACAGTTTTACACCTGTTCCGAACAGTATTTTGAGAATCTTTTACATGGCTAAGTACTCGATAACGTCGCCATCACTAAGCGAGGTGACCGTCGTCGAAAGAAATGTAAGATGGTCAGAGCAGGGATCGAACTTACGTTCTCATGTACAAGAGCCACGCACACTACCCATTGTACCACCGGCGGCCATACCATAGTTACAATTATATGGAAAAATAACCAAACAATTGTCAAAAATTTCATGGTATCCTTTAAATCCGAATGCCGATTGTGCTCATTTTGCACACCATACAGTCACAGAACAAATTGTTTGAAAAGACGTTGTAGGAACCGTATATTCGGTTGTTGCCATCGAAGTGGTTTTGACAACTTCTAACTTCGGTTACGGCTAATTCGGTTATTTTTTCTTTGAATGTGGAACAAAAATCCGAAGAATACGGCGGCTGAGGTAGAAGTTCGTAGTACAAATTATGGATTTTTGCCACGACGACTAAACACCTGTGAACTGGTGCGTTGTCATTGTTCAATTAGTCCCACAACTGAATTAGTCCCGGTTGAAGCAACATCAACTGTGGTTGTGACAACATCTAATTCGGACATCCATGACATCCACATTCGGTTATGGCTAATTTCATAATTTTTTCTGTGGACGTACATCTGATGATATTAACGAATAGAATTGGAAAAAGTCAGGCATCACCATCAACTATTATGGACGTGATCATAGCTTCCCCATATATTTAAATCGGATGGTCTGAGATTAAAATTGTTGTTGAGAATTTTGAAGAAGTAAATGAATTGATCTCGAAAATCTGGGATATACGGGTACTTTATTTTTTGTCCTACTTTCAGAATCTGTTTGTTTTTTTTTCACGTGTACACAAAAAGTAGAATTTTATCGTAATGTGTCATCACGACTGCAGTTACTCAAAAGCTATTTCTTTGGCCACAGTCAAAAGTTAACTCTAATTATGGCACAATGCTTTAAATTAGGTTTCTAAATATTTTAGCCCTGCATCAGTTCCCTTGCGGGAGTTTTTACTCGGTCTGTTTTCCAAACTTACAATTTTCTAAATTTATTCAAGCTCAACTTCTAAATGTATTCAAGGTCGACTTTTTTGAAAGTAATATAAAGCCAATAAATAAACTTTATATTATTTGAAAAGGTCTTGAGATTGAATAAATTTAGAAAATTGTAAATATTCTAGCACCTACATTTATCGCAAACTGATAACTCATTCATAATGGAAAATTTTTTTATTCTACCATTGATCCTAATCTTAACAAATTCATTACATATTTCTAAGTAGAATGATAACATTTAATAATAATATCCAACCAATGACAACAAAAAGGACGACGGCGACGAGCAAGTTGGCGGGAAAACAACTGCATACAATAAAAAATGTTAGCAACAATTTGTTAACAAAATAAAATCTGTTTAGAGAATTCATACGTAGCCGAAAACGAAATGAAATATTATGAATAAATCATATGCTGGGAATATGAGGGATGAACAAAGGCTGTTTGTTTCCATCATCTAAAAGTCAGTGATGGTGCTGGTGTTGGTGCCGGTGCCGGTGAATAGCGCTGGTATTGGTGCTGTCGTTGGATGGGTCCTGGGGTCCTTGCAGCGCATTCGTGACTGGAGGTGAGCGTAGTGCTGCAAAAAATATGAATTAAAAAAGGCCGAATGTTAACTGAAAAACATTCAAATTCGTTTTTCACACCCGTTTTTTTTTTGTTTGCCTGAATCCAAAGCCTTCTTCTGTATTGTTATGAATAATAAATCCTTTGTTTTATTATTTTACATTTTCATATTCTCCCATTCAGTAGAGCATCATACAAAGAGCCCGAGTACAGCGACTTTAAAAAGTGTTTTGCATTTTATACACAAGTGTGTTTTACATGTTAAAGAGCACACTAGTGTAGTAGTATTTTGGCCAAGGTCGATACCTCAAACACCCTGCATTTAAATATTGCCTGAATGTGTGCAGCATTTTAAGAGAACTAAAAGTGTTGTCACGCTGTTTTATAGTTGTAGGATACAGTTTTGAAGCAATCCTAGGAGATACTGTAAAATGTGTTCTTAATCTGATTTTGTGATAAAAAGACTGAAATAACGATTGTGTACACCATGAAAGAAAGGTCCCAACAACATATTGCAGGAACCATGTAGTTATATGTCTGAAAGCAGCATTGTTTTCGTGAATTGAAGATCTGTTGCTTTTGTTTCTTTATTGTGACAGACATCAGTGTTTTCAGCAGTTTTCAATAAATGATTCCACTTTGGGTCACAAATAATATATTATAACCCATTAATTATTGCGTCCCAAACATGTTATATTGAATAGCAAACACAATGTGTTTGGACACAGGTATACCATATTTGCTACAAGCTGCACGTTATATTTGCATCCAAACAATAAAAATTCCTTTGGAAATCTTCTCGGGAAAGTTTTTATATTAAAAACTGAAAAAAAAATCGAAAATATTGAAAAAGAGAAAAAAACAGAAAATATTTAAGAAATATAAAGGGACCTAAAGCTGCAATAATTAGTCAAAAAAAATTTATAAAATAAAAGTCGAAAAAATTGAAACAAATGAATTGTATGTCATATATTTTCAGAATTAGTTTCAAAAACATTTGAAAATTAATACATGAAGTGCACATGTTCAAGGATTTATGTATCTATATGAATTCATACATATGAATGTGCCATTTCTTATTATCTTAACAATATTCATTTTAGTTTTTTTATTTAGAGGTCATCGATCTCAAAGACTCAAATATAATAATTATGTAGGAAATGCCACAAGATCACCACATTGGGAGACGTCTTTGCCAACTGACCCACTGATGAATAGTGACTTAAGGACGACGTGTATCCATGTCATAAAGTGATCGCAACTATTGACAAACTGGAGAAAATTCTTGCTAACTTTTTACCAAATGTACACGCAAAGGAAAAAACATTTATTGCTCGGTTGCCGCAACAATACTTTCATTGATTTGTAGTAATTTATTAATCGCAACCGTTCATGTAGTTTTTCCAAATAAACTCGTATATCGCAAATAGGTATCATGTTGTTCCAAACGACTTCTGGTTTGCATCAAACGCGTACAAAATTACATTTGCCGCAAAGTTAAAAAACGTTTGCGATACCTGAAATTAGCCATTTTTCTAATGAGAGCACAGATTACGAAGAACGTAAATATCTCACATTCTGTCGACAGTATACACAGTCTTATCCACTCGTTTGGGATGCCCACTCACGCATACACATAAAAGTGATAACACATTCTACTGATTCTACCTTGTTGTCAATATAAGTATGTATATCTTGGATGGACAATTGACGTGTTGTAGTTTGCTGCGCTTTTAGTTTTATTTGAAAAGACAGACGTCTAAGATGCCAGTGAAAAAATAGACAAAAATTACAACTTTTTTTAAAACAAACTTTATGGGTAAAACCAAAATCATAAAAGTTGGAAATTTAAATAAAAAAGAGCTTGTGGAAGCCGTAAATAAAAGTTTTATAACTCGTTTACTGCCAACGATTTTCAATTGTCGCAAACGATTTCTGAGGTTAGAGTAATTACAACTCGGTTGATGTAACCGAAAGAACAGTTGGTGGAACAGTGGCTTATATTTTTCACAACTCGTTTGCTGCAAACATTTTTCGGTTCTCCCTAACGAAATGACATGTATGGCTTAACAGAAGTTCAGTTCTTCCAACTGCAGTCCTGAAACGAACTTCAGTTATCTGAGATTTCGTTTGGGAGGAACGAGTTTTTTCTTTGCGTGTCTGAAAATGTCAGGGGGTGTCATGACTCTGACATGTCACTTTTTAGTCAATGATGATGTCTTCAGAGCATTTCCAACTGAGCTGTAGTAAGATCCATATTTTGTCCCAAATTTTACAAAACTTATTACAAATAAAACAATGCTTGCGAAATACTGACACCATATATCCGCACGTGTATTACTAAGTTGGTTGCACTAAATATCAGCAACATGCATCGAGCAACAATTTAATGTTAATAAGGCAAATGTAACGACCAATCAAATTGTTTGAAGAAATTATCAATATTATATATTCCCATTCAATTTCTCAAAAAATATATGTTTTAGTGTAAAAAACAAAAATCCAGAGAAAACTATAGTCGCCAACACTGATATGTTGCTGGTCAATATCGCAACGAAACAAATGGCTGTTGCTCAATGTTTTTTGAGGCAACGAAGTTAGTACCAGCCTTTAGGGCGGTATGCGACATTCGCTGTGCGCGTTCTAGTTTTACACTCACTGATTGGGACCTAAATTTTTACACCGGTTCCCAACGGTATTTTGAGAAGCTTTTTCGTGGCCAAGTACTCGATGGTGTCGCCGTCACTAAGCGAGGTGACCGCCGTCGAAAGAAACTTCAGGTGGTCAGAGCAGGGTTCGAACCCACGATCTCATGCACAAAAGCCGCGCACACTACCATTGCACCACCGACGGCCACGACATTCGTAGTACCCCATAATTTAGTGAGTGTTTTTCAAGTACAGTTTAACCAATAGTTAACTTATCACCAGACTTCCGAGCAAATAGGGAAATCAAAGACTTTTAATAACTGCTCACAAACTCGACGTCATCTCCACTTTGATACATTAAACTAATTCGAATAACACAAAAATAACAGTGTCTTGAACATGTCTAGTCGACAGTTTTTTTTTATTGGTTGCATCCCAAAGTCAGCGGATAATCCTTAATCATAACTCATTTCACTGTCATACCAATAATCCTCTGTCACAGTGTATGATGGTACATAAATTGTAGCTAAACGCATGAAAATATTACCATAAAGTACTTGTACTTGAAGACTTTGGAACCAGAGGACATCCCAATACACAAACACATACGAAGCATAACTACATAGCAGCAAAAAGAGGGGCTTTGAATGCCTTTTAGCAGGCCTGCAAAGGCAGTCAGAAGTACCACTCTAAAAATGCAATCCTCATTTCAGATTAACACAGGCCGCCAAAGGAAGGACAGGCCTACATATATCCCTTCATTTGGCAGACATTTTTGATAGCCCGCAGCAAAGAGGCCTCCTAGAAGCTGTTCTTTTTTCAGGTATTCTATCAAGCCTTTTAATGGAAGGTCTTCTAAGAGGACTGCGAAGGAAGAGAAGCTAGGAAACCTGCAAAAGGGCTTTTTAAGGGTTTAAATATAAATAAAAGATGCTAATTGTTTTGATAGAGAACATCTTTTGCCAAATTATTAATAAAATATTTATGTGTTTTTGAATAACAACTTGAATATTTTAATATTTTTTTGGGAAAACGTGTAGCATCAGGCAAACGATACAAGTACTTATAGTGGTGCATGCTATCTACTCGGCTAACACATCTTATAATTTTGCAATAACGAATATTGCAAACAAAAGGAACGACCGGGTTTCACGAACAACAGCTTCTGGCAATCAATGGAAGTTTGCATGCCTGGAAGAATCAACTTTACCTTTCACTAATAGACCTGCCTAATAGGGTGGTGTACTGAAAACCGAGCTTTACAGAATGTCAAACGTGGGACACTCAAAAGATTGAAGAGCTGATTACAGGAACGTCAAGCCTTTCTATACGAGGGTACTTATACTCCCCTACCGGTTGCTGAAGTTTTTATAGAATTTCAAACGTGGGACCCTCAAAAGATTGAAGAGCTGATTACAGGAACGTCAAGCCTTTTTATACGAGGGTACTTATAGTCCCCTACCGGTTGCTGAAGTTTCGATTCCGAGATAAGTTCGGAAAAAAGTTAGTTTTTATTTTTTTTATTTCGTCAATACGTCGTTCAATCAATACGGCGATAGCCCTGCCCAAATGGGGTTTTTCTCTGAGAACTATACACTGAATATATACTGCGGTAGTAAGACCGATAATACTCTATGTGGTTATCGTGTGGTGGCAGGTGCTTGAAAATTCCACCTATTCTGCACTATAGACTAGGGTTCAGAGAATTGTGACGACTTAAGGCAACTAGCACAACGAGGCATGGTCAAAATCCGTCATGGAACAGTGCTTGAAGGTACTCCCAAGATTTCTGCATTTGTCGACTACCCGAAAGCGAGTCGCTCATGGAACAGTGCTTAACGGTACTCCCAAGATTCTTGCATTTGTCGACTACCCGAAAGCGGTACCATTATTCGATCAGAAATACCACATCCTCAAACCGGAGAGGGATTCCTGGAAAAAGGAGTTCCTGGTAAAGAGGGATATGTTAATTTCTACACAGATGCTTCGAAAATAAATGATTAGGTAGGCTACAGGTTCAACTCTATGGAACTATGGTTGCCCTTTCTCGCAGACTACCTGTTCATTGTAGCGCCTATCAGGTAAAAATTTTGGCTATTAGTGAAGTGCGTAACTGGTTGAGGTTTAATAGTCCAGCAGTCATAGGGCTTAGTCAAGCAGTTTATGTCTCTCGGACGGTCAGGCGGTCATCAAGTCCCTTAAATCAGTATTCCTGTATCCAGCATCTGCCCAGGAGTGCCGCAGCCCTCTCACCGATATGGCCCAGCAATATGATATTCACCTCATGTGTATGCCCGGGCACATGAACATTCTGGGGAGCAGCAGAGGGGATCAGCTGGCCAGACCAGGGACTACCTTACAGGTTCCACAGGAATTGCAGCGAGTTGGCATGCCCCTAACGACTATTAAGCAAATCCTGCGAGAGCACTCCCATATGATGATGCAGGAAAGATGGTCGAGGGATAGCAGGAGATCCATGAAGCTTCTGTCTTTAGCCAGACCCAAGGTATCAATGCATGTTTAAGTTTTGAGGGAACACTATAGGATTAGTAGGCATGCGGCGGGACTAAAGGTCATGACTTCTATATGACTTCTATAAAAGCTGTAGCGATGAGGAAGAAGAAGAATCCATTGAACATCATCACGTGCCCAGCACTAAAAAATAAATATTTTTCCATTACATCCCATGAAGGGATAGGGGAGAGCTTCTCACAATCACAGAGCTGTGCGCTTTCCAGTTTTCACTAACTGATGGGAAACTACAGTTTTATACCGGTTCCGAACGGTTTATTGTGAAGCTATTTCATGGCTTATTACTCGATAGTGCCGCCGTGACTAAGCAAGATGGCCGTCCTCTAAAGAAGTGTAAGGTGGTCAGAACAAGGATCGAACCTCGCACAACAGCCGCACACACTACACGCTAAAAATCGGCCCCAGCAACATATTGTAGGAAACATGTATATGGTTGCAAGCATTATTTTCATAAATTGAAGATCTGGTGCTGATTTGGTTATATGTTGTCGCCACGTTTTTTAGCAGTTTTCAACAACCACCGCCACATTTAGCTCACAAAGACAAGTATTGTAAACTACTAATCATTGTGTCTCAAACATGTAATATTGAATAGCGAACACAATGTGTTTGGATACAAGTATACTATATTTGCGATACAAACAACAACAAAAGACAAATTGTTAAGCTTGTAGGGGATCCTACCTATTTAGAAAACTGGGAGAATTATCCTGGAAAGACGTTAACAAGATCGTGAGGTTCTTGAAGCAAAACTAAATGGTTGTCGTTAGACCGTGGTATCAAGATGGACTATAACTCTAATGGCTAGTTTTTTAGTCAGTGGTCATCTTGGTTTCTTAGTTAAATTGCGGTAAAACATCGAACTGTGTTCTTCAGTCAATGGTTAACGATGGTTTGTTGGTTGGTTAACTTGTAGTTAGAACCATTTGATTTTGACAATCAAATTACTGGTTATCATATTGAGAAATGTTAAATTGTATAAAATACGTGTTTCTATTTTGAGTATTTGTACACATACTTTGAGCCTAGATAGGTAAATTGAAGCGCCTACATAGTATTTTCTAAACTTTTGTTGAAATGACTTCGATCTTATGCATATATATTTCATATTTCCCATAATTCCATTTGGTTTTACCTCTTTGTTGTTTTGGTATTTAGCTTCAAAACAGCTGTTTTTTGCAATAAGAAGGAAAGGGTTGCCATATCGGTACATTAACTCGCAACTGACAAACGAAATGCAAAGTTAACCTCTAATTAACTTTCAATTATGATTAAGTAATCCGAAAGTTAACTACCCAGTTAAAAACTGGCCATAAGTGAGTCATTCATAGACTGCCATCAACACCAAACATAATATGGGGCTCACACGACGTGTCATGATGAGCATAAATAGAAAAATATACTTTTAAAATGTTGATAGTGTGTTTTTCCATGGAACACCCTACTGCTTAAAAATAGGCAATTTACATGTATAGTGGATATTTTTAAATAATTTGAAAAGGCCTCTTTCCAAGCAAGGTGTGATGCATATCGAATTGTTCGTCAGTGTTCAGTGAAGGAGTTGCAAATGCATGTTTGTATGTCCACCAGAAGAATGCATAGTCAAATGCTAACAGACTGTCTTGGAAGTCATATTTGCAGGCCTATTTTTGAGAATGCCTCGGCATTGTCGCTGCTGGGTTTACTCACACACACACACATAAATACATATGCAAATGCCTCAAATGTTAGCGCAAAATGAACGTAAATTGTCGGAACAAAATGTATAGACGAAAATTGTATTCCATGTGTGTTATTGTTGTTGTTCTCGTTGGCGTATGTTTTACTTTTAAGGAGATAAACAAAAACAACAGAGAAATTTTAAATAATTTCCTTTCCACTTTGTCTTCAAGCGAGTGATGCAAACTGAAATTGAGGTCATTTCTAAAAACAAAATCCTCACAAGGAAGAACAAAAAGAGGAGGAAGAAGAAGAAGCAAAAAAAAATGCCATGAAATGAAGATGGCAAGGTAAGCACTTGTCTTTTTCTTTTTTGAGCTTCCATTCGTTCTTTCTTTGCATTTCGAATTTGGTGACGATGCTGTTGGCTTTAGCACGTCTTACAGTCACTTGACATATGTGACACACCTTTTGACCCATATTTTTCTTTTACTTTCTTTTAAACTTAAAAGCCTAAAAGGTTCATACGGCAAATGAGTGACGAAATAAAGAAAAACTGAAATGAAAAAAAAAAGCCAAACAGCAAATGGAATTTACCCAATAGCTATTTTGTAATAGAGATGGGGAGTGAACCTAGATCACTAACGCAAGGGGGAAGAGGCAAACGAAAAAAAACTTCACATGCTCAAGTGGTATCCTGTTATAGTAAGAGTAGCATCAAAAATTTAACTCAACCTGAAGATGAAACATGACACTTTTTCCTTTAAATTGTCAAATGTGTTCAACTTTTTACGAGAGGCGATTTAATGGACTCGTTAAAAATTACAACACTTGTAATTTGTTAAATTAATAGGGCGACGAAGAGTCGTAATTAAAACAGCATTTTTTTAAATGAAAGGTCGGATTTCTGGTTGCATTTAAATAATGGTAACACACAAAAATATTTCTTTGCGAGCATAGTTTAATCGTGATTTACTATTTACTATAATAGACAACAACTGGGAAAAGATCAGTAAATTTTAATGAAAAATGTGCATGGCCATTTCCTGCATTACAGACGTCACGGGTTCTTTGATATATGCGATGTCCCACAGGAAAAGGGCCCTTATCTTCCCAATCCAAATTTTACAGGAGGACTAAAAATAGACGATTAGGTAAATGTTATCGGTTTTCAGGTTTTGGTTGGTACAATGCCCAGACTCGTTCCGAGCATTTTACAATCGATTTTAAGTCGATTGTTATATCGGAACTACGAGAAAAAGAGATTTTCCCCAACCTCTACCAAAGGAAAGGGGAATCTTTGAACCACATAATCTAGAAACTTGAGATTATCATACTAGAGTTTCAAAGTGCTATAACTAATCTAATTTATTAAATTATTTGGTTATTTGGTTTTAGGAAATCCAAAAAAAAAAGGATTTTGATTTTGGGAAGCTAAGGTCCCTTTTCCTATGGAACATAACATATATTCATATTTCCAAACATTATATTTTTGAAAATATTAAATTTAGGAATACGCTTATGATATGCACGTCGCAAAAACTGGCACTCTTTTGAGGCACAGTAGAAAAATCATAAAATTCAGCTGAACTTCTTATGTAACCATTACCCCATTGCCCATTTATATACATACACAATCTAGAGCCAATGCATTTTCACAACAGCTATGCAATTTCTCCTATGAACGTACAATTTTGGCCATCTTTGAAGTGGTGGTGATACGGATGCCATAAATTTTCCGCAGATTATACCCCACTGTATACCCTGCTCCACGCTGATGTCCCTATCACCTTATATCCCTAGCATATAAGAGGAAGCTTAATATGACAAATCTTGCAAATGGGCCTCACTCGGAACATCTCAAATTCTGAAATTCTCAAGGCCCTTGGGAAATTGTAGGTTTGAAATTTCAAGGACACGTTCAATTAATTGGCATATTTTTGCCGTGGAGAAGTTTACTTACATATTTATGTACGAAGGCGGATCAATAAGTCCGTGACTTTTCGAACTTCCCTTGTAGTTATATGAAATGCAACGCTAGTCCCATCAAGTACCACCTGTTAATAGACTACTGTCAAATTTTGAGCACGTTCCGTCATTTACTTTGCGTTTAACTGCTGTTCACACCATACAACCTCGTGCATTTTTTAAAAATGGAAAAAATTGAATTTCGAGTGCTCATTAAACATTAGTTTTTGCGAAAAGAAAACCGTCAATCAAAACAAGGACAAGCAAGATAAATACTATGGGGACTCTGCACTATCGATTTCAATGATAAAAAAGTGGTTTATTGACTTTCGTTGCGGTCGCACAAGTACAAATGACGCTGAACGTTATGCACGCCCAATTGAGGTCATGCACCCGACAATGGCGAAAAAATCCACGATATGGTGTTGGCCGATCGAAGAGTAAAAGTGAGTGGAATTCTTGATGCCATAGGCATTTCATATGGCAGTGTGGTTTCGATTTTAAATGATCAGTTGGGTTTAAGAAAGCTGTCTGCAAGATGGGTGCCGCGTTTGCTCTAAATTGACCATAAACGTAATCGTATGACAACTTCAAAGGATTGTTTGGAGTTGTTTAATTGGGCTACGAATTGGTACCTCATCCGCCATATTCTCCGGATTTAGCCCCCAGAGATTATTTCCTATTTCCAAACCTAAAGAAATGGCTCGGTGGAAAGAGATTTAGCTCCAACGATAAAATTATTGATCTAACAAATGCCTATATTATGGACCTCGAAAAATCATATTTTTTGGAAGGAATAAAAAAAATGGAGAAACGTTGGACAAGATTATGTTGATAAATACAAATGTTGATAAAAAAAAAACTGTGATTCATTCAAAAAGTCACGGACTTATTGATCCGCCTTCGTATTTATAAAATTTTTTAAACACAATAGAAAATTTTGGGCCCGGAGCCAGAAAGCATATTTTGAGGAATAATATTTCGGATTTCGGTGCCTAATAGTAGTCGGAATGTATTTTTCTAATTTTCTGAGTTTTGTATATATTGGGAGTATTGGGGGCGTTCTAATTGAATTTTATTTAATTCAAATACAAATTTCTCTTCATGCAAATCACATAAAATATATAAACTATATGTCCGTCATTTATTTAAACAAAAGAACAATATAATATAATATTACAATACAAAGTTTAAATAATATTTCCACGAAGAAAAGAGGGCGTCAACGACTGATAAAATTGATAAAAACGAATCCGTCTCGAATTCATTTTATTAACAAAACATAAATCCGAAACGGATTCGAGTATGAAGTTCGTTACGAGTTCGAGACGGATTCGAAAAAGTACAAAAAACGATTCGCGGTTTCGGGAGGAATTTCCGCTGAAACGGATTTGTTTCGAATTCGTAACGGATTCATATGGCGCATTGGGTTGGGACAGATTTTGTGCAACTTTAGGAATGCAACACGGGCTCAATATATCCTATCTCCTATATCCGTCTCAGAGCTAACATCCATGAAAATTTTGCATCCTAAATAGGTGATTGAATCCCCATCGTCCATTAACGAACCACCAACTGTTAGTAGAATATTGAGTTCTGTTCGAATACGCATTAGCTTTGTCTTCTTTATACTTATTCTCATCCTACTTTTTTCGCATTTTCGGAGAGTCTGTTTAACTTGGCCTCGATGTCATAAAATTTGTGGGTTGTAAGAAATGTCATCTGCGTAGTCGATATCATGTAGAAGTTCACATATACCCTACTCAATGCCGATCGGTGTTTCTGCATTAGTTGCCTCCACTACTTCGACCATAAGTAGAAAAAATAATGTGGGGGACAAGACACATCCTTGTCTAACTATTGCAAATTTGGTGAAAGGTTGGCTTTCCTTTCCATTAAAACGAACTTTATACGCTGCATCTCTGTACAGTTCTCGGTTCATGGACACTCTCTTGTCTGGTATCCCATTTTTGGTCAAGTTGGACCACACTGAGTTGAGGTGTACACAACCAAACGCTTTTTAGAAGTCTACCAACACTAGATACAGAGGCGAGTGTAATTCAACTGATTCTTCTATGATTCTTTCCACTGCGTGGGGATTTTGATGTCTTTCCATGCATATGACATCTGCTAATGCTGATGCACCATATTTCAACAGCCCATTGTCCATTGGAAAAGGGGTCACATCACAAATCAAATCAGTCTTTTGCACAAATCAAAGTAGTCTTTGTCCTTCCTCTAAAACTGTTCACAATTTGTAATTCAGTGGATTCAATTTAGGGCTGCTAGAAGGAAATTTGTCAGAGAAAATGAAAGCTGCCAAATTGGTTTGAAAATAAGTCAGGGTCATTTTATCCGTATGGGCCGGGGCAGAATCCTGCTGGTATGATTAAGTGGCTTCACACCAGCTCTTAAAATGGTTTCTTGGTTTAAAAGGTTTCTCGCAGAAATGCAAATCAGTGGCCCCATCGTAAGAGACACCCCACCAAACCATGACTGAAAATGGGTGATGCCTCTTTTCGACCCGTGGGATTAGTTCAAAAAGCTTCCTTAGAGGTCCGTGCATTCACTCTACCATATATGCCATGGATGTTCGTGGACCATCTTATCATGCCATGGAGGTTCGTGGATCATCTTTCCACACCTAAAGCTGAGATGATATTGGAGATATCGTATACGATAGTACCACAGTCGTATTGTGCAGATAGGTATTTTGAAAGTTTTCAGGGGGAATAATGCGTCAGTCAATGTCATTCGGCAGAGTTATGCAAGCTTGACAGCAATATATAACATTTTTATCAAAAAAAAACCAACTAAAGTGTATTTCCATTTGACATACAGAAGATGTCTTTAGTTGAATAGTGGCAGGTGGATTGAAGATTTAATAGACCTTAAGACACACTGATAAGGACCGATTTACTAATTTGAAATACTTAGGTTAAATGATTGTTGCGCCCGACTCCAAATGGAATATTTATTGTTGCTGTACACTCCCCTCAAGTGGACCTCGCGTGCGATGAGTAAACTACAAATTCTGCGATGATCCTGTAATACACGGGTCCTTTTTCAATACCAACTTAAGTATAGAGATCCCGATCATCGGGTTGCTTTCGTGAAACTAAGATTGAATTATAAATTAGTAGGGATAAAGTTGTCGATCGCTTCTTGGCAAGGAGAGCAATGACTTCTACATAATGTAGCCATTTAAAAATACGACCTCAAACTGAAATTTCCACTACCGGCGTAGACCAAATCTTTCATTTCAATATTAGCCACTTATCCTACCAAACCCTTCATGTTCTGTGAATTAACACACACAGTTTATAATAAATTAGAAATAATTTATAATGCGTTCCGTTGCTGCTGGTGTTGTCATACCTTCATTTTGGTGGTGATGATGATGGTACAAAAACTCCCGAATGTTGTTGTCATAAATCAGGTGAACTTACTACTGGAGCTGTTGCGGCAACAACATGAAAAACACCGAAAGATTTATGACAATGTTTTCGTTGTCATTTTTGCAGCTATTTCTGTTTCAACTCGCATGCGTTTTTTATTTTAGGTCGCGAAAACTCATGCTTGCGTTCTTTGCTTAAAGCTTAGAATTGTGACTAATGATGAGTCGTAAATTGTATGTTGTTTCCAAAATTGTCGCTTGCGATTTGATACTTTTTAAAAACTGTAAATTGTATAGGTGTGAGTTTTCGAATGAGTGTTGTATGGATATGTTTAGAAATGTAGTTGTGTATGAATTTAATGGTTATAATCAATGCAAATTTGTTAACCGAATGAAAATGAGTGAGCCAAATATAGAATGTATTTTAAGCAATTAAATCAAGGACAAGCTATTCAAGTAGAAGGCAACAAAGTGTGTAAGAGAAAATTTGAAATTGATCAGAATTCTAAAAACAAATTAAAATATAAGATTTGAAACTTATACAAAAATTATTAGGAGTGAAAATGGATATACATACATATGTGGGGACAATATTGACAGAGACGTGGTGGCCCAAGTAGAGTAATAAAAGGCAAACAAAATTTTCAAACTTTTACAAATTCAAGTCAATTTAATAGAACAACTTATCTTTGTTCTGTTGATCTGTTATACTGAAAAACAAAAGTACATTTACGAGGGAGGTCCCAAAACTAGCTGACCTAACAAAGACACAAAAAAGTTGTGAGAAATTTTCTTTATTTTTCAACATATTTCCTTTTTCCAGCGATATTCAATAGCTTCGATACCCTGTTTATAGTAAGAATTGTCAAACTCCTTAAAATAGCCAACAACCGAAGACTCCACCTCTTCATTGTTGGCAACTCTTTTACTACCGACCCATTTTTTCAAGTTTGGAAATAGAAAACAGTCTGAGGGAGCTAAATCTGGCGAATATGGTGAGTCATGAATCAATTCGAACGAACGCGTCACCCATCTTGCTTGCAGCTTTCTCATCTTCAAATCTTCGGTCAATATACGATGTATAACAATTTTTAAAATGTCTATCATTTCAGCTGGCTCACGCAACTTCAGCCGACGATCATCCAATACCATTTTGTGGATTTTCTTAACCGTGTTTGGCTTGGACACCTCAATTGGTCGACCACTACAGAGTTCGGCTTGGCCGCTCGTACGGCCTCGTTTAAGCTCTGCTACCCAATTTTGTCTGTCGTAACCGCTAAGTCAATATTTGTTCAATAACGACAGAACATTCGAAATAGAAGCACCAACATTTTTCTGAAAAGTTTTTGAGATATTTTTCGTTTTAAAATAAAAAGATTGTGGAACAGAAACAAACGTCTTTCGCCTAGAACACGAACGAAATCTTTCGTTTGAGATTCAGGAACAGGTTGGTAATACTTCTTAGCAGAAAATTAAAGTACTGATTTGTGACATTTAGTTTGGCTTATCTGTTGAGTTGGTGTCGGAGTCAAGCATTTTCAAATTGCGGAGTTGTAGTCGGAGTTTTAAATATTTTAGCAAAACTCCAACCCATAGTTTACTTAACAATTATTGTATGGACCCAGAAGATTCCAAACATAAAAATATTAATATTAATTCCCAAAAACCCGATATCTTGCTGTTGTATAGAATGTCTTCACGCATGTTCCAACCTGGTATTTTCATTGCAGTTCGAACGAAATTCAACTATTCCAATTAAGCGCAATTTATAATAAAAAATTTGATGCGATTGGCAATATGTATTTATTTCTTGGCATGTAACGCATAAGCAGTAGAAATAAAACTAACACTCATACGCATAGGTGGTTTGTATCGCATGAAAATTGGAATCACTCATACGTACTGTTCATTATTTCTAACTGCATAAGCAACATCATCGAATACTCGTATATCAATCAAATTTATAGCTTAGGAATATTTTGGCAATTGGTTGCCAATTGGGCAGATTTACATGTTTGGGGACTACATCATACATAGGACCACCTATTGGATTTATATTTATTAGAACCGTTTAAAATACGTGAAAGAGTATAAGCTTAACGTAAAAGAAAGATAACATATGTGGACAGAAGATCGAATTTATTTCATTCAATTCTGATGCACTGTATGCAAGTTTGTAACAAATATGTCCATGCAAACAAGTGGGCCTACGAGGGAATAAGATATCTATTTCTGCAAATAAAACGTTATATTCCTCAATGTGGCCTTGTTTTAGGTCGATACATTTAGTCCACCGTGTTTCCATTTTTTTCCTTCCAAGGTCCTCAAAATAGGCGATTGTTTCAGTGATAACCTGTTCATTACACACAAATACCTTACCGCCGAGCCATTTCTTCGAGTTTAGAAATAGAAAGTAGTCAAAAATAAATAAACACCCAGTTGGAAATTTTGCCTTAAAGACATTGTCAGTAGTATTTCCTTAGGACTATGGCAGTAGGTGATGACAATTTATATAAGACATCTTCTTAATATGTCACTAGTTTTATCTTAGAAAACATAAATTGTGAATAGGCTGACAATCTTTATAAGACCGTCCTACTGATTTATCAACAGAACGCCATGACTGACACTTACTAATGCCAATGCAGAATGTCGATATAAGAAGTCTTTATCAATTGTCAACTGCTAGTCATGTACATGAGTTATCATGCTTTTCCAAAAAACTTCAAACTGAAAAAGATATATTTATTTGTAGTTTTTTTACAAAATGCAGTCGTTTTGCTTCAAATCAATTTTGATCAATGTCCAACAGCTGAGAGTAAGATCCGTCGGTGATTATTTTATCCTTTCCGAGTTAAGAGAAGTGAATGACACCACACGCATCCCAAAAAAAAAACTACCACCATGACCTTGTTGGTCGACAGGCCGACCTTGGCCTTCTTTGGTACACTTTCACCGTGAGAAGTCTGCTCTTGCATTCACTTGGTTTCTGGTGTTTTGCGAAGGATCCCTGTTTCACAGTTAAGAAAGTTTACAAAAAACCTCCTTAGTATTGCGGATGAACATTGCCAAAGACTCATTTGAAGTGGTTATACGTTTGCGATTATGGCCAAGTGTGAGTAATCCCGGCACCCACCGCGCGAATAGGTTTTTCACATCCAAATGTTCACACACGTTCGTTCTCCGAAAGTCCAACATCATTCCGTGGGTTTTATTAACGATTTTTGGTGCGACGACGTCGTTTGGGCAACCTGAACGTTCAGCGTCACTTGCGCTGGTACGACCTAGGGTGTCCAAAACCAGAAAACCGGTGAAACATTTTTTTTTCTAATAACCGTGTTTAAAAAAATCGAACGAACCGAAACCCGGTTTTTAGTTAATGTATGAGAAATTCATACTAAATACAAGCATACAAGGTCAGGAATATTTTTCTAATTGAAAAATGGTTGGTTTTTGTTGGAAATAATAGGCAATTCAGTTAAGCACATTCACTGGCATGACTAGTTTCGAACTCCGTGACAAGTCCACCATAAGATGCCTAACCGGTTATTTTATGTCGGTTAACCGGTTTTTACTCCAATTTTTATATTCCAATTCCAAAATTTAAATTAATTTATAAGTAAATGTTTTAAACTGAACAGGATGTTCATACATGCAAATATTTTTCAGATATTTAAATCGGTTTAAAGCGAATTTTTATAAATCTCTTAAATTTTATATTAAACGTGTATTCCAATTTGGAATCTATATCTACATAATATATAAAAATGGATGTATGTATGTATGCATGTGTATATGTTACGAATGGACTGGAAAACGGCTAGACCGATTTACCGCCAGGGTGAAAGTGAGTGGTGCCACGCCCCTTTTCAAAAATCGCTCTGACGGTTTTTCTAATAGACCAATAGAACAATTGATATGAACATTTCACAATGTGGTGCTGACGACCTGCTGATACTCCTTGGCTATGCCTGGTTGTGAAAATGGCTATATCTCATAAACTGTCAGAGATATGAAGATGAGATTTGGTATATATGTTGTTGGAACAGTATGAATTACAGCCAGGGTGGAAGAGGGCGGTGCCACGCCCCCTTTGAAAAAACCGATATAACAGCCATAACTATAGTTTGAAACGTAATGGAACAACAAATTTTACCCTTTGGCATTACAAAAACGTTGAAGGCAAAACGTAGTTTGCCGGGTCCAGCTAGTATGACATCAATTTTAATTTAAAATTAAAACGTGATTGCCATATTTAAATTGAGTTTCACTTTAAGCCATTTTCGTCGAAATTCACGAGGTTGTCTGCTTGCAATGACTGTCAAATGCAAACTACATGATGCAGCTTGCTTAAATTGTCCAGTAGTCTACTTGACAAGAGCAGTGTTGATTTATAATTAACTAGGAGAGGAGCTCAAAATTTTTCAAAACCTCGTAGTATGTAATTTTTGTATGTGTCCATTTATGGAATTTTTGTATGTGTCCATTTTATTGAAGGATATGGATATATGAGGACATGTATTTATATATGAGAACATGTATAAAAGTGGACATGTATATATGTGGACATGTATATATGAGGACATGTATATATGAGGACATGAATATGGAGACAACTTTTGAAACAATCTAGCATTATAACTTTGCAGATTATATGTACCCATTTTGCAATAACAAAAATGATACCCAAACACTAAATCAATGCAGTTGTAATCTTCTCAGAACAATACAGAAGTATATCTCCTTCAGAATTGCAAATTGTCCTGAGTGACCATTGGTGGGGCAATGGCTAACGTACGTGACTCTTGTAAAGGGGAACGTAGGTTTGACCCCAAGTCTAACAGTCACCTCGTTTAGTGACGGCATACTCGATGAAGTCGCCATTAAAAATCCACGTTCGAAATAGGCATAAACTGTAGATCGCAATCAGTAAGAATAAAACTACTCATTGTTACTCTCTCCTGCCCCTTCATGGGCATAGACATATCATAGATATTTAAGTCGTCCGTCTCATCTATCGTTACATTTTGTGTCTCTTCCAAGGGGAATCGAACTAATTGTCAGCTTTTTAATTACAACAATTACGAAAATTACAAAATTACAAATAACAAACATTGAACAAAATTCTTCATTTTTAATTTTGTGCATTCACGATGTTGATATATTTACATATTTTGCACATGCACAGTAACAATTTCAAACCTCAAACCTCAGTGGCAGACTTTTCGTTTGTCGTAAAATCTTGATGAAATCCCCTCAGTTAAAAACCCAAAGAACGAGTTGGTCTATCACTAGTATTTTATTATTATGAATTTATTATTTTAGTATTTTATTTATTTACTGTTTTCATTTTGTTCATAGACAATTTATTTTTTTGTATCAAAAAAAAGTTAAAATTGTTGTTTTCATAGACGGAAATACACAATTCAATGAAAACTGTTTGTTCAGTTCTAAAAAGATACGAAAAGTCCGAGTTGTCGTCAGTATTTAGACGAAATTAAGTAGAGTTCAAAATGTAATTCCATCCAATTGCCAATTGTTCCTGTAGTTCTTGCTGTGGTATTAGTTGGATTTCGAATTCTTCTGCACTGGTTGTGTTGCCACCTCAAACAAAGACGAATAAGCATGACCAAGAATGAGTGAGAAAACACACGAAAATTGGCATTTTTAAAATTCTAAAGCTGAAATGAACGACAGTGACGAACAGGGCAAATGCCGCCAGCAACTGACCAACAGCACCAGAAGATAGACATCATTATCGTCATTGTCGTCATCGTCATTGTCATCAGCCCCAGTGTCATCATCATCACTGACACACACATCATTCGGTGTAGGAGGCACATAGCTGGACGTGATGAAATGAAGGGAGGTGTTGCAGCCATTTTTATAGTTACCATCCTTGTCACTAAGGATAAAACGGGGATATAGCAAATAACGCAAACAATTTCATTGCTTGTGGGCAAATTCTTGTGGATAAGTTCAAGTGGCTTATAACAAGTACTACAAGTACAACAACGAAAAACCAAACAGACAAAAACCAAAAAAAAAACGAAAAACAAAAAACATCCATAATAGCCACCAAGAACACGAGGTCCTTTGAGTAGTTGCTGTTGTTGCCGAGGATTTACTTGTTTAACCTACTAACATTTGACACACAAACTCCATGCACACACTCGGATCGCTTTAGCTCTCCGGGCATTACGGTCAATTATGTGCGAACCCCATTGTCTTTGGTAGTGGATTCATTTTTATTGTAGTATATTTTATGGTGTCACTGTCTCTGCTGTAGATTATTTCAACAGAGTGTTATGGTAATTGAATAAAAGCTTCCATGGCAAATACACAAAAAAGTTCCTGTCTCTGTATGAGATACAACAACGACATTGATGTTATGCTATTTGCAGAGAAAGGAAATCAAAGTGGAATCGTCTCGTTTGATGGAGGAACCTTTTGGCAATCATTTTATGCAGTTAAATTGAGGCACACAAAGGGAGGGAGAATGTCGCCAACAGTCAACGATGTTCGAATGTTTTTTTTAAGTGGAAAGAGTTGCCAATAATAAAAAATTGAGAAGGACATTATGTTTAAGTCCATGTGGATATTGGGTTAAATGTTGTACATATTTATAGGGATAATAAAACAAGAATGCCCTTATCCTTTATACCAGGATACATCCAAAATAAACCTGCCTCATTTTAGAAAATGTTTAACAGACATTTGAAGTCCAGGTGACTGAGTTTGTGCTTTTTAGTGGTCGCATCGTGGTCAATTTTGACGCCGTTCTAAAATTTAAAACGGATTTTGAAATAATCAAAATTGTGGACCACATGTTTGATCATAGTTTTTCATGTTTACCCATTGATATTGATTTGATGGTTTACAATGTAATAATGAAACCACTGATCAAGCATAATTCTGTTGACAAGATAGACTTATCGGCTGGATAAATACAGGGTGCCTGACGACTGCTGCTACACTAAGAAACTCAAATACCTTTTTTCCTGTACATTTCATCAGAATCTACTATTT
This sequence comes from Phaonia tiefii, assembly GCA_963931995.1. Lineage (NCBI taxonomy): Eukaryota > Metazoa > Arthropoda > Insecta > Diptera > Muscidae > Phaonia > Phaonia tiefii. The sequence goes on along the minus strand of OZ008367.1, from coordinate 149,733,989 downwards.
ATTCATAAATTCATGTGCTTAACGGCTTTTAAATATAATTGAATTTGAGTCATCTCCCCGCATGTTCGACATCTTGTTCATTACTGCCTGGAGAATTGCACCGGGAATTGCCGCAGTTATCGTCCGAATGGGTTGACATACCCTCATAAGAAAAATGCAGGATCAGTAAGGTCAGGAGACCTTGAGGCCTATCGGAATGTGGAGTTTCTAGAAATCAACTTATTCGGGGAATGAGTTTTTCTATAACAGGTAGGGATATGAAGAAGTTGCCTTGTAGCACCTTGTCCGGCTACACTGAGTTGCAAAGGATTATATTGCGGCTTAGTTGCGGAACCATAAACTTTTTCAACATCTCTAAGTAACCGCCTTCCTTGATCGTAACAGTACGATTAGTTTCTTCGAAAAACTAAGGCCCGACAATGGAGCTTGATCAAACTGCACATGATTCTGTGGCTCAAGCTGATAGCAGTTCCGTCTCATGGAGTATCCGTTGGTAAGAGTCATTCCAAGTTCAAAAATTTGTTTGATAATACGGCCGTTTAAATCATAGTGGGTCGCGTCAGACATTAAAATTCAATTCAACGTTGTATGTATAGTTGACCTTTGCATAAGAATAAGAATTAAAAGAAAACATGGAAGAATTTCTTTTTATTACAATTTTATTAATAGTTTCCAATATTTCGACCAACTTAGATGATAGTTTTAATGGATATTTTAGATAATACAGCTTATGCCATACGATTGCGAAAAAACATAGACGCTCTATGTGTTATCTCAAAATATCCTTGAAAATAACCAACAAAGTTGGTCTAAGTATTGGAAAATATTAATAGGATAGTAATAAAAAGAAATGCTTGCGTGTTTTCTTTTAATTCTTATGACCATAAGGCAAACCGAATATAAACGAACACAATTCAGTTCAAAATGTTTTCGTCCTCAGCCCCCATTTGAATAATCTTCTGGCAAAATACCAAGAGAATCGGTCAGTCTACTGTTTCCGGTTTGCTTAACATTTGAATTGTTTAGGGAAATAAATATAAAGTAAATAAAAATAAATTCATTTGACCAGATAAGATCCATGTCGAAACTCTCGACAACATTGATTACGTGTCTCATTATAGTATAGGAAGAAGTGGTGCGAAACGTATTTCTAAACTTTCTTTGGACGGAAATATAGCCTCCAATGTTCGTATTTCAAACATCTTCGGGAAAAAACCAAGTGAATCGGCAAAGCCTGTTGCTTTCCGTTTATTTGATATTTTAATTTTATAAGGAAATATATTTGGATCCTTATGCAGAATTTTCTGTAGTGACTGTCTGTTTATACCCATATGAACACATAAGCTCCGTGTCAAAACTCTCAGATTGACTTATATGGCAGCAGCTACAGTAGCAATAATTTCCTGTGACCGAACGGAAAGACCAGGATGATGAGACCTTCTTTTCTTTGCCCCATGCTCGGCAAAATTGTTTGCGGGCCTCATTATAATTCATCTACTCAGACGAGTGCCGCTTAAACTATATTTGAACCGAAATGACCGCCTGCAATGCCTGATATCGGCGCACAATTCAAACTCATCATTCAAATCGTCCATTTTCTTAAATCTAAACACCAATCACCGAAATGAAAGAAAAGGGAACGGAGTAATAATACAGAAAAAAAGATGTTACGTTTCTTTTTGTAGCAACATTCATCAGCCACCTTGTATGTCGATTTTAATTTTTTTTTGTTACGAAAAAAAGACATCTTTTGAAAATTAAAATATTGTTGGAATAATGTATCAAAACTGAAAACGTATGTTCCTTCGATCGATAGACTTTGAATATATAAGAATAGATTGCATTCAAAGTTTGTATACATACAAACTTAACAATCTGTATTTTGTTGTTGTTTGAATGCAAATATAACGTGTTTAAATATAGTATACTTGTATACAAACACATTGTGTTTGCTACTCAATATTACATGTTGGAGACACAATGATTAATAGGTTATAATATATGTTTTTGTAGCCCAAGTGTCATTATTTGATAAAAACTGCAGAGCTTCAATTCATGAAAATAATGCCTGCAAACATAGACACGTTTCCTGCAATATGTTGCTGGGGCCGTGCGTGTATATACGAATTTATGATGATATCATTTCAGGCACAGTAATTGGTCATCGGGCCATGAACTTGAAACTGTTTTTTGCCAATTAAAAAGAAGATTCCCCTCCCACACAAAAATAAATATTTATTCCCCGTAAAGAAGATACTCGTCATTGTTTTCTATAATAAGTGTTGAATCAGTAGCTACTTTTTTAAATCCTTTCCCGACAAGAACATTTATTTGCTATCTCCAAATCCTACCTTATTCTATTTGTAGTGAAAAACAAATATCATTTGATATTCTATTTAGGACCATTGGTAATTTTACCATCTCTGACGGTTCATCAGCAGCCACTCGTCCTTTATTCTACTGGCAGTTGGCGCAAAACGACAATTATGAAGTGCTTATAAAGTGGCAATATTTATGAGCCATGATATGATTCATGTTCTTTTGTAGGTTACTGCGTCTATGACCAACAAAACCATTTAAAATCATTATTACATCAGCATTATCACCATCATCATCATTATTGCCATCAAACAAGGGACAAGGATGATGATGATGATGTTTTTGGTCATAACATACAATATTTGAGGCTTAAAGAGTATTTTAATTGTTTACACTGCAGCCAAATGGACCGACGAACGACGAACGTTTGACCAACTAACTGACCGGCAACAAAACCAGACAATAATTGTTGAATGGTTTCACTGTTGTTGTTTCTGGTTTTGCTGTGACAGTAATCAGGCCAGGATGCAAAGGACATACTCAGCGTCTCGCATGAATGTGTGGTTCTTGATATTGTTGTTACAGCAATTATTGTAATTAAAACGGATAATTTTGGTTTTGTAACGAGAATTATTTTATTACAACACATACGAGAGTGTAAATGACCAGAAAACTGAGACAATCCGAGTGCAGTGATGTAAAACAAGAGCGTTTACTTTAGTTACACGTTAAGCCCCACAATATGGCCAAGTGGTTATGAGTAATGAAATAATGGAAGAAATCTGTGAATCTGGATGAGTTTGTAGTTCCAGGAATTAAATGTCAGTAATATGTTCTGAATGAATAACATATTTTTATGGAGATTTCTTTATCGCTCTGAATGGACTGTGAGTTGAAAAGAGCATAATGTGATGTGACCAGACGTTGTTGGTCGACGTTGCTTTAGATTCATTAAAATTAATGCTTAGTTGGAGATTCTCGAAAAAATTTGTTCTCACGTACGGAATCTGCGATTCCAATGGGGAGAAGTTCAATAGCATAATGCTTCAACTATGTCCATGTACAAGTCCTTTAGAATCGGCTGAATTATTTCGTTTCATCGTGAAATCTATTACTGTGCATTTGGCTTGAATGAACTTCAAATGTATTTTGTACCTCACTGTACGAAACTCTATGCCGGGAGTATTTACACACGAACAAATATTCTCCGATTGGAGAGAACCTATTACTGATAAAAATTTAAGAAATTGGCTAAAGTTGTCATGTAGCTCCAAGAACGAATTAAAATTACATTTTCAATCACATTACATATACACTACATTTGCACACCATTTGCATTAGGACTTTAAAATGGGAACTTCACGATACGAGGCCGGATTAATAAGTCCGTGACTTTTTGTATGAAACACGGTTTTTTTTTGCAAAAAAAAAATTATTTTTCTACATAATCTCCTTTTAGCTCAATACACTTAGTCCAACGTTTCTCCAATTTTTGTATCCCTTCCAAAATATTCTATTTTTCGAGGTCAATAAAATAGGCATTTGTTTTATCAATAATTTCATCGTTGGAGCTAAATCTCTTTCCACCAAGCCATTTCTTTAGGTTTGGAAATAGGAAATAGTCACTGGGGGGCTAAACCCGGAGAATATGGCGGATGAGGTACCAATTCGTAGCCCAATTAAACAACTCCAAACAATCCTTTGAAATTGTCACACGATTACGTTTATGGTCAATTGAGAGCGAAGGCGGCACCCATCTTGAAGACAGCTTTCTTAAACCCAACTGACCATTTAAAATCGAAACCACACTGCCATATGAAATGCCTATGACATCAACAATCTCACGCACTTTTACTCTTCGATCGACCAACACCATATCTAGGATTTTTCGACATTTTCGGGCGTATTGACCTCAATTGGCCGTCCAGAACGTTCAGGGTCATTTGCACTTGTGCGACCACAACGAAAGTCAGTAAACCACTTTTTTACCATTGCAATCGACGGTTTTTTTTCCCAAAAAATAATGTTTAATGAGAACTCGAAGTTCACTTTTTTCCATTTTTAAAATAATGAACGAGGTTGTATGTTTCGAACAGCTATTAAACGCAAAGTAAATGCCGGAACTTGCTCAAAATTTGACAGTACTCTTAACCAATATTTTATACAGACGATAACGTAATTGTAGGTCGTGTAGTAAGTTAACATAAACAGAGTTCATGCTATTTACCAGGAACAACGTGGCTTCGTACGAGGACAGTCCCAAAACTAGCCCACCTGACGTATAGATGGTGCCAGTAGTTTGGTGAAAAGTGTCAACGTCGTTTAGTATTTTTATTTGAACCATCAAAAGTAAACAATCTCAGTTAATTTTTAAACATGGCAAAAATTGGTCACTGTTATTTTATTCAATATTTCCATTTGAAAGGTCTCAGTCCAAGCAATATTAAATCCGAGTTAGATTGTACTATGGAGCAGTCTTCTCCTTCAGTTACGACTGTAATATATTGGATAATAAAGCTTAAACGAGGACGTACGAGCTGCCAAGACGAACACCGAAGTGGTCGACCTATTGAGGTGTCCACACCAGACACGGTTAGGAAAATCCACAAAATGGTATTGGATGATCGTCGGCAGAAGGTGTGTGAGTTAGCTGAATGAAGGCATCTCAAAAAGTGTTATACACCGTATATTGACCGAAGATTTAAAGATGAGAATGCTGTGCGCAATATGGGTGCCGCGTTTGCCGTCAATAGAGCAAAAACAGCGTCGTGAAAATGTTTCAGTAGTGTTTGGCGATGTATCACCGCAATAAAACCGAATTTTTGCGACGACTTATAACCATGGATGAGGCATGGGTCCACCACTACACACCTGAGACAAATGAACAGTCAAAGCAGTGGACTGGAATGGGAGAATCGTGTCCAAAGAAGGCGAAGACGGTTCCATCTGCAGGCAAGGTCATGACGTCTGTTTTTTTTGCGATGCTCATGGGATAATTTTTATTGATTTTCTTCACCAAGGAAAAACGGCGAATAATATGCTAATTTATTGCAGCGCTGAAGTGATGAGATTGTGGAAAAAGTCGCTTTTGGCGAAAAAGAAAGTGTTGATTCATCAAGACAATGCTCCAGTTCACACCTCCACTATGGCGATGGCCAAATTAATGAATTAAAGTTCGAATTGCTTCATCACGTTCCTTATTCGCCAGATTTAGCTCCCTTGGAGTATTTTGCATTTCCAAACTTGACAAAATTGCTCGGTGGTAAAAGACTTCCCAACAATGAAGAGGTGGAGTCTGCGGTTGATGGATATTTTAATGAGTTTGACAGTTCTTACTAATATAAACAGGTCATCGATGCTATTTGATATTGCTGGAAAAAGTGTATCGAGTTAAAAGGAGATACAGAATAAATAAAAATTTTCCCATTACATCCCATAAAGGAATAGGAGAGAACTTCTCACAATCACTGAGCTGTGCGCATTCCAGGTTTCACTCAATGATTAGGACCTACAGTTTTACACAGGTTCCGAACGGTTGTTTGAAAAGCTATTTCATGGCTTATTACTGAATAGTGTCGCCGTCACTAAGCGAGGCGGCCGTCGTCGTGGACCCGTCTTGTTGAAACGAGTTTAACGAGTTTGAAATCAGACAGAGTCAAATGCGTTCAATCGGTTATTTATATCAACCCAACTGTCGAATATGCCATCAACATCCCGAATATTGCGCCATCTATTTTCTCATTCCTTCTAGAATGATATTAGCGAATTCATCAACCGTTAGTGATGAAATCGTGTATGGTACATATTTGGTAATTGTCATACATGGGGCAAATTAATTATATGACAATTATAGTTTGTAGTTTAATTTGAATTGCCTTTCGAAATGCAAATTCAAAAAAATTTCAATACCATTGGCAATTGTTTTCGTTTTCAAATATTTTATACAGTAAAGGTTTATGAATTTGAGTATTACTAGGCTATACCTATCAAAGCCACAAACATCTACATATAAAATACTTTAAAAACAGAATTGCCAGCAGACAAACAAATTCAAAAGAATCAAAAGCATTGCCATATTTCATTACAATTGGCATCCGATTCCAAAACCTGCATTTGCATTGTCGGAGCAAAAGCAAATTCAAAATATTTTAATTGCCATTGCGAACAATGGTAATTATTTTGCATTTGCATTAGATAAAGTAATGCAAATTAAAATCCAATGCAAATTAAAAAAACCCATGTATGGTAATTGTTCATTTAACGGAAATTTTTTTTACAAAATCGATTTAAATGGATCTACGAAACTTCTGTGTAGAATATGAAAAAAATTGAATTTGTTACCATTTATGAACTGTAGTGTATTTTGAAGCAAAAAATAAGTCAATTCTGAAGTCATTTCATATATTTTATAAATATCTGTGCATTCTTGTGAACTCTAGGCTGCAAACATTATTTCTGAAGTCAGTTAAAAATGTGGGATGTAGCGATTTTCCCTCCCAAAATTTGGTCATACTAAGTTGCCAGCAAACATTTTTTTGTAAAAATGTATCGACCAGTCTAACGGTATATTCACGGTGAAAAGAATCCCCTTTAACATTATGCAGGAACCACGCATATATTTGCTTTTTGTTCTGTCTGACACGTATTTGATTTTAGGCGGTTTTCAACACACAAATCCATCTTTAGGTCACAAAAACATATTTTATAACCTATTAGTCATTGTGTCTCCACCATGTGATATTATATATAAATTAGCGAACACAATGTGTTTGGACACAAATAGATTATATTTGCAACAAGCTACAAACACGTTATATTTGCACCCAAACAACAACTAAAAAACAGATTTTCCAGTGTGTGGTCTAGGAGGCAACAAATCACGATCACCAGGCAGGTTTGACATCTAGAGAGAGTATGTATATGATCACTGGGTACTACTTGATAGACGGAGGCAGGTCTAGACGTGGAATTCCGGCTCATGATTAGTGCACGATCTGTGAGGATGAGGACAATATTTTTCAAAACCTTTTGACTTTTTCGATCTAAAATGTTTTCAAAATGTTTCAAACGAGCCGTTTTGCGGAGCAAATTAGTTCGTCAGGGACTAGTATGTCTCTATTTTAAAGTCAAATCCTGGAAACCGGAATGGAGAAATGTTCGGCTTAAACGTTCCTAAAAAAGATTAAGTTATAGGTTCAGTGGTAGGGGCGGAATGTTAGTCCCTTGATTCTCATTGAACTATGCAAGTATGGCAACAGTAGCAATCATGTTTTTTTCTGAACTAGCCTATTCTAAACATATCAGAAGAGGTATACGAATCTTTGTGCATGGTGGCCAAAAGTACTCCTCCAATATTTTATTTTTTTGTTATATCTTTAAAATAAACCAGCATAATTTCAAAATTAATAAAAAAGATTATTAGGAGCTTTCAGTTCCTTCCATAACCTTCTGAAGATGATATCGGTCACGTAGATACCGCCATTGTTGATGTCCATTTGAACTATTTTTAGTGTATTTTCAATCTTTCTGTTCTAAGCCTCGTATGTCACGTCTTGTTCCAGTATCATCGAAGCGAGCGATTAAACGCTGTCGTGTTTGACCAACTGGCGGAGGACGGTAATGAAATCTGCATCAAAATTCGCATTGCATCAAAATCACAGAGGAATTATTCCGTAAAGGAGTTGTTACGACTATTAAGCGTTATTTAGGGGTACAGCACTTCTTGGATTGTCAACGCGTATTCTGAATCAGTTTACCTCGCATATGTCAAAACAAAACTGGCAGTTGCCGCCATTTACTAACGTTATAGCATTTGCCGATAGGGAGATACATTGTGGGTCATTGTGTGTATCTATGATCTTCATTGAATTAATGCAGCCATGATAGATAATATTTCTACCATTTTACAAACTTTTCAACCGATATATTCAATTAATCGGACTTGGTATTCCTTAGTTTGATAACCTTACACACTAATATATCTGTATTTTTTTATTGTTTGGATGCAAATATAACGTGTTTGTAGCTTATCGCAAATATAGTATACTTGTGTCCAAACACATTGTGTTTGCTATTCAATAGACAAACACAACGATTAATATGTTATAATATACATATGTTTTTGTGACCCAAAAAAGGCTTTGTTTGTTGAAAGCTGCTGAAAACAAAACCGTAACAGACAACAAAAAAAAAAAGCAACAGATCTTCAATTAATAAAAACAATGCTTGCATGTAAGTAGACGGATGCTTCAAGCATATACATGGTGCCTGCATTATATTACAGCCCAGCCATCCAAATTCGGAGCGCTCCACAAAAGGTGCGTGTAGAGACTTCTCTAGCGTTCCTGAAAGGAGTGTTTGCGGAGTGCACTTATAATGGATGTCCAAAAAAGCTCCGTGCAGGATAGTTTTCGGAGCGTTGAATCATATTATCATTTTATTATCTTTGTACTCCTAAAAAGGAGTGTGTAGGAACTCCCACAGCGATCCTCAAAGAAGTGTTTGCGGAGCGCACTTACATAGAGCGTCCGAAAGAACTCCGGATAGGATTGTTTTATGAGCGTTGAATCTATTGTCATTTTATTATTTTTGTATTCCTAAAAAGGAGCGCTGCTGAAAAGAGTGTTTGCGGAGTTTTCTTATAATGAGCGCCCGATAGAGCTCCGGATATGATTGTTTTAGGAGCGTTGAATCATATTGTCAAAAGGAGTGTGTAGGGACTCCCACAGAGCCCGCATGGAATTTTTTCAGGGGCGTTTAATCATGAGAAACTCCTACAAAATTACCGGAAGAAATATTAAAAAATCTATAAACACAAAACAATCATTGAAATATATTTATACTGCATTTTATAAAAAAATTATTTTAAAGAAAAACAGATTATATTGCAGTATGAAGGTGTCTTATGTTTTTAATAAATTATAAACTGTAGAGCATTTGGGAAAAACAATAGGAAGTACTCATTCTGGGTTTTTTTTGGATGATCTTAGACCTTTTTCAAAAATTAGAGGCGAAAAAAAGAGTCCGTGCGGGGTCTTGACGGGTTATCTGAATGAGCGTGTAAAGACTCCAAAAACACTGCTTTATGGGAGTCCGCAAGGGGCTCCTGGGGGTTATCTAAATGATCGGGTAGGGACTTCAAAAACACTCATTTAAGAAGTCCCTAGGGTGCTATTCTTTCATATATTTTGAGCGTGCTGTTTTCTCCAGCGGATATGGTCCTTTGGAACTCCTTTTGGAGTTGTTCCTTTGGGGTTTTGTGAAATCTCCGGCTTATGCGACTAAACCAGAAACAATTCCTGAGCTCAAATCTGAGATCGAACGCGTCATCGGTGAGATACAGTCACATCTCTGTGTGTGAAGAAGTCATGGAAAATTTCATGAAAAGAGTAATGGCCTATCATCAGACCCAGGGGGGGGGGGGGCAATTTAACGGATATTTTATTTCGTACTTAATCGGAACATATCTTCTACACAATCCAATAAAAAAATATCACAACTATCTCAAAAAATACGTGTTTTTATTTTAAATTGAAAAAGTGCATGCTTACTGAGGGACCCTTTATAAAGAGCCTCTTTAGACTATATAATCTGTACAAGTCGAATATGGCATGTCCGTTTGCTTATCTTCTAGACAATAGAGCTCATACAAACTCACACACATTTGCCATTTTAACATGATCATGAAACTACGAATTAAAATTGCCTTATATCAGTATGTGTTAAATGTAGGTTGTTGCTTTGGGGTGGACGATTCCTGCGCAAATGATCACACAAGGTGAGTATAATCAACCCCCAAAAATGTAGACCGCTACTGTCCGAGATAAATTTAAAAATCGAGTATAAATATTGATTTGAGCGAAATCTTGTGATAACATGTTTTATAGGGATTATTTTCGTAGAATATTCAAATGCTCTATTTCAAAGTTTAAAGGGTCTTTTTCGTCCTTTGTTCAAAAAGTATAAAAAATTTACACTAAAATGACCAGCTACGGATTCAGAATGTTCCACGAATTTATTCCTCATTAAATTTCATTATGGGTCGTCATAGACAACAATTTTCTATCTCTATTTCCAATCGTTCTGTTTGTCCTTTTTTGAAGCAAGGTCAAGAAAACTGCACCAAAATAGCCGACAAAATATCCAAATGTTCTACCAATTTGTTGTGGGATAGATTTTACTAGAGGATTTCGCAGACGAGAAACGTTCATCTTGAATTATCATGTTTCCTTTTTGTCCTTTTTTTAAAAATGTAAATCTTAAAATTTAAATAATGCAATTTTATTCTGCAATTCCGAGTTTAATATGAAGTGGTGGCATCAATATTTTTTACGAATATATATATCTAACGAACGAGATGTTTGTTTATTATGTTCCACAATTCAATTGTTCCATATTTTAACAAGGGGTTTATGCTATTTTGTTTTTAAACTTTTTGGTGAAATTTTTGTGACATTTTTTGAAAAGGAACAAAAGGGCACATAAACAATAAAGAGAAACTTCTTGAGCAATATATAGATATTTGTTTGACAATATATTTATAGAACATAGTGTGTTAAAAATAAACCACTTCCGATTTAAATTTCAAGATTTCAAAATTTTTTAATTTTTAGAAAAGGGCTAAAAGGACATATGCAAATTCATCGTCTGCGAAATCCTCTAGTAAAATCTATTCCACAATAAATTGGTAGAACATTTGGATACTTTGCCAGTTATTTTGTAGCAGATCCTAGACCTTGCTTAAAAAAAGGACAAAAAGGACACCTGGAAATATAGATAGAGAATTTTTGTTTGTCTATGACGACCCATAATGAAATTTAATGAGGAATAAATTCGTGAACATTCTGAATCCGTAGCTGGTCATTTAAGTGTAAATTTTTGGTACTTTTTTAATAAAGGACGAAAAGGACACTTTAAACTTAGAAATAGAAATCCTACGAAAATAATCCCTATCAAATTTCGCTGAAGACATGTTATCACAAGAATTCGCTCAATTCAACATTTATACTCGATTTTTAAATTTATCTCGGACAGTATCGGATAAAAAAATTCAAACTTGCCATGCTCATTAAAAAAAAAAGTGTAGCTACGCAGAGGTCTACATTTTTCCCTAGTGTCATTTGGCGCAGGAATCGTCCACCCCCAAAATTGGTGTTGCACAGTGTAATTTGCCCCATGTATGTATTTAATACAATTTCTTTCCAAAAAAAAATCACTTGATATGTCTTCAATTTCTCATTATCCAATTTTATGCTAATTCAGAGTTAGATTCGAAAATGATTTGAATGAAACAAAAAGCATAAAACTTGGAATTTAAGAGCAAACAAAAATGTATTTGCTATAAATTATCTTGAGTTATAGCTGATTTTAATTCCTGCATTGTATGTCTACACTTCTTAATTTAGGATTAAAATTTATCAAGTCTAAACATTAATTTTAAATAAAATATTGTATATTTTGGAGCAATTGTCTACATTTTATTGTGCGGATGAAATCTTTATTGTTTTAACATTTTCGTTTACTATCCGGAAAATGTCATGTTCCTAATATGACATGGCAAAAAAAAAAGGTCTGTAGAAAAACTTTATTCGATTGGAACACATTAAAACCCGCTTAAAAATTAATAGAAATTCCTGGGCATAAAAATCGATACATTAAATTTATCTTGACAATCACAACCCCCTGTCGTTTTGTGCCCGATGATGTTTCTCACTTCCTCCACTTTTGTCGCCTTAAATCCCATTTGCTGGTCGTGGTAGTGGTGATGGTGATGGGGGAATCGGGGGAAAATGGTAAAATAGAAATAACAATGTAAGACACAATAAAACAATTATCAGCCATTTAGAAATTGTTAGGGTATACAATAAATTTGCATACCAATGTGTTAAATTTGCTCCATTTTTATCAGTTGGCGTATTACTTTTTTTACAGCGATTTCTATTCTTTATTTTTGCGGGGGAGGGGACGATTTTGTTGTTTTTCCAAGCGGTAAGAGGACTAGGAGTTTTCAATGAAAAGACATTTGCCTTTTTTGTTTTGTTACGTAAACAATGGCAAAACATTGGTTAGATGTTGAGGCAAATAACCCCAAAAAAAGAAGTGCTTCGTTTATTTGGCCGCGATTACGAGGAAAACGACTCGCCTCGCCTGCCCGCTCCTTTCTGCACAAGCAACAAATTTATTTGTGTCACATTCAGATACGCCAAGAAATTTGCAAACGACCATGCAAAAAATCGTTATTTTGAATTATTTGTTACACTCATTGCCATGTTTTAGACGAGAGAAGGACTTCGACGGCAGAAGGAAACATTTTGTCTTTTTTATTTGTCTCTCCCTTTGTGCTTGTGGAGGAACATTTATTTCGCGCTTTTTGTTTCTTTCTGTTTTCCAACTCCAAGTGCTCCATGTTAAGCAACTCCCTCTGTTTGTTGAAAATGTGGCAAATTTTTGCGTTTTTATTTTTCTTTGTTTATTCAAGAATTTACGATTACAAGTTGTAGTGCATGTGCCTCCTTTTTCCATATCGGTGCGAAGAGGGAACGAGATTGTTCCTGATTTGTTGATTGGATATAACTATCGTATGTATAAGGATAGTGGCACAGCTTTAGCCAAGATAACATTGTGAAATTCTCCACAATGTTAATTTAATTGAGGGCTGATTTTGCTTAGGTCTCGGTTGATCTTTGCTGAAGAACACTTTGCCCACAGAAGTTTTTCACTAACTATAAGGCAATATTATGAGGTCCTTAGAATAATGTAGAACATTGCCAAAGCAAGGAAAAATATAAAAACTCCTGCCACCTGTAATACGAGGGCAGTTTGATAACTCCGTGGCTTTTTAAATTTTTTGCGGCAAAAAAATATTTTATTTTTCAACATTGTCTCCTTTTAGATCGACAAATTTAGTCCATCGTTTTTTTAAATTTTTCTTTTACTACCAAATAATTGGTTTTTTAATGTCCTCAATCCCAAATTTATTTATTTATTTACTCAGCTAAAAACAGCTGGAAAATATAATTTTACATATCTTCAGTTACAAACTAAATACAAAACTAAAGTATAATAATTAAATTAAAAGAACACGAACAGTGGTAAAACAGTAATCAGGAACAAAACTAAAAAACTAATAGTAATAAATGCATGCAGGAGATAATAGAATGAACTTGGACGATATTAACAGAATAATTATATAAGTACATAAAAACTAATATGAAGGTAAGAATGATATGAATGGAATAGGATTGATAACACAGTAACAAATGAAGCTGCAACAGATGCAGCAGGATAGCAAGACCAGGAACTGGTGAAGTATGTGGAGCAGCAACAGATGAAGCAAAAATATATGACACAGGAACAGATAACGCAGGAACAGATGGAGCTGGAACAGTTGTAGCAGGACTGAGGAAGCAGGAACTGATGAGGCAAGAACAGCTGAAGCAAGAACAGATGATACGGAAATAGATTAAGCAGAAACAGATGAAGAAGGACAGATGAAGCAGGAACCGATGAAGGTGGAATAGATAAAATTAGAACATATGAAGCAGGAACTGATGATGCAGGAGAAACAGGAACAAGTGAAGCAAGAACAGATGACACAGGAACAGATAAAGCAGGGCATATGAAGCAGTAACTATGATTCAGGTGGAGCAGGAACAGACGAAGCAAAAACAGATGATACAGCAACAGATAAAGCGGGAACAAATGGAGCAGGAACAGATGTAGCAGCACATATGAAGTAGGAACTGATGAAGCAGGAACAAATGAATGCAGAACAAATGATACAGAAACAGAATAAGCAGGAACAGATAAATAACGACAGAAGAAGCAGGATCTGTTGAAACAGGTGAAGCATGAACAGATAAAGCAAGAACAGTTGTCACAAGAACAGATGAAACAGGAACAGATACAGCAGCATGAGAATGAAGCAGGAACAGATGCAGCAGGATATATGAAGGAGAAACTGATGATTTAGGTGGAGCAGGAACAGATGAAGCAAGAACAGACGAAACATTAACAGATAAAGCCGGAACAGATGGAGCAGAAACAGATGTAGCAGGACGGATGAAATAGGAACTGATGAAGCAGGAACAGATGAAGCGAGAACGGACGACACCGAAACAGATTAGACAGGAACAGATGAATAAGTACAGATGAAGCAGGAGGCAGGACATATGTAGCAGGAAATTTAGTTCGGAAGCAAAATTCATTCACACGATTTCTCGAATGAAATCTTAAATCATTAACAGTCATTAACCCTTCTGCACAAATTGGGTCAAAATGACCCGATTTTGAAGAACAAACGGCTAAAATCTTGCCGTTTATACTACTTTTTCATATCCTCAGTCAGGGCCTTTACATTTAAGTACTTTACCTACGCGTATACAATTTCTGGGTCATTTTGACCACCAATTCCCGCGAATCCTTCTGCGAAAAGATTTATGGCAAAGATCCAGGAAGCTTTAGTATCCGACACTCCCAGTTCATCGAAGATCATTCAATTTCAAGATTTTTCCTCATCCTTTTTGCGTAATTGGGAAAAAGACAAAGATGTTTTTGTTTGTCCACATACCAAAAACTCAATCAAGCATTCAATCCGTTCCAATACATGCAAAAATTATTTATGCAAACAACATTATGTGTAAAAGTATAAACAACCAGAATTAATATTCTTGTCTTAAAATAAATTTTGAGTTTGTATATTTTATTTTCAAATAATAAAAAGGACATTTAGTTTACCGTTATACGGGTGTGTTTTTGATATTGGGTCAAATTGACCCACAAATTGTTTATGAGGGATATAATCTGAATTTGTGCAGAAGGGTTAAAAAAATAATCGCTCGTTTAATTACTTCAATCGAATCCGATAAAGACAATAGGTGGTGGAACTCATTAAAAGTATTGCAATGAGTAAAAACTGGGTAAAAGGATTCGTAGTTATGTTTGAACGCGGGTAGAAAAAAATGGAACATATTGTCTAGAAGCTCTAAAAGGAACATTAAAGTTCAGTGAAGAGACCAAATATGCTGAATTAATTTCTCCATTGATTAGTTTAACCATAAAACATACAGACAACATTGCCCTACGACGCTCTATAGTAGGTAAATCAATGAGCTGTAATCTATGAATATAGGGAGGTAGGTTCGAAGATGAACTCCAACCAAGATTGCGTAAAGCAAAAAGTAAAAACTGCTTCTTAATAGATTCGATTCTATCAATATGGCACCTATAATGTGGAAGCCAAACTACTGAACCGTACTCAAGAATCTGCCTTACAAGGCTAGTATACAGTCTCTTTGACAAATAAGAATCATCAAATTCCCTGGACCAACATTTTATAAATCCTAACAAACAAGATGTCCTACCTATGCAAGTAACAATATGTGACGACAAAGTAGGTTTACTATAAAGAGTCACACCTAAATCGCAAAACTGAGACACATTATCCAACGCATTATCACCAATCTTGTAAAAAGTTTCCCAACACATCCTTCTGTTAAACGACATTTTTTTTACATTTACTCAAGTTGAGAAGCATAAACTTACAATCACACCATTTAACAAAACTTAGCAAATCCTCCTGCAGTAAAAGACATTCATTCACAGACTTCATAGACAAATACAATTTGACATCATCTGCGTACATTAGAATCTTTGAATGATTAATAACCGACGGTAGGTCATTTAAAAACAAGTTAAAAAGAGAGGCCCTAAATGACTGCCCTGAGGAACACCAGAAGAAACAAAAATCTGTCGCGATAAACACCCTTTAAATAACACTGAGTGAGTTCTGCCAATTAAATAAGAAGACAACCAACGCAAGAAATTTTGATGAGAAACCCATCATATCAAGCTTCAAGGGAAGAAGAGTATAATTAACCTTATGAAAAGCTTTACTAAAATCCCTTTAAATAACACTGACTGAGTTCTGCCAATTAAATAAGAAGACAACCAACGCAAGAAATTTTGATGAGAAACCCATCATATCAAGCTTCAAGAGAAGAAGAGTATGATTAACCTTATGAAAAGCTTTACTAAAATCTGTATATGTATATCACATCCGTCTGAAGTTTCGAAGAAAATACTGAAAAAACATGTGAAACAAATGAAAAATAACCAAAACAACAAAGCAAAAAGAACCACTGCCGAAAAAAGGGAAGCAAAAACAAATTGTATGTCCAAATGATAAAGCACAACACAGGAGAATATAAAAATGTAACTATAATTCACAGAATCACTTGAACTTCAATAATCAATCACTGAAATTAATTCACAAAACAAGGTAATTCACAAATTGAATCACAAAAATTACTCTAAATAACAAAAAACTATAATTTTAACACCCGATGAGCCAAGCACAGATAAAAAACATCGAATATATTGAATACTAGCTGACCCAGCAGACTTCGTCCTGCCTTCAAAAGTATTTATAACGTCAGATGGTAAACAATGATTAATATCTCGACGTGGGCGCCATCTATTTTATCAACACCTTTACTTTTGCCTAAGAATTATATGTTCCGAATTTGGAACAAATCGGTTCATAAATAACCGAAATCGACATCAGCGCCACCTATCTATGGAAATTATGGAAATTTTTTTGTCTACATACCATTCGGAGTCAACAGTAAACAAAATAAAAAAGATCAGTCACTCCGTTCTTTAGTTATGCTGTCACAAACACACGCCAACTGATTTTTATATATATTAGATAATACGAAAGGTCGGATAAATCATCACTTATTCAAAAATATCACCCGTTAAAATATATTTTTATTGACCTTCTAGGAGGCCAAGGAAGCCCTCCTTTCAATAGAAGCAATATCGGACCTTGTATGCTCTTATGCAACCCTATACTCATATGAAATAATTATGGAATGAATCTACCATGTCGAGTAACTCCCCTTTACCCGCGGGGACTTTCTTCAATATTTCCAGCAATATTTTGGGTTTTAATAAACAATGATCTCTGCACCGGAATTCTGTAACCTTTTAACGATAAAAATCGGTAGTTAAATTGTCAAAATTTATAAAATTTCAATATAAAATTTCCGAATTTTATTAATTTAACTACCGATTTTTATCATTAAAAAGTTACAGAATTCCGGTGCTGATGCACAGAGCACAAATTATCCATGTCTTGCTAGATTTAGATACTTTTATTCTTAAACATTGAAATGATAATGAGTTTAAACGGAATTTTATTTGACCCGACGAAAATGTATTCTCTCATTAGAATTTCAATTCCTTTTTTAATTTGTTTGCAACTTTATCCAGCCCACATTCAATTTAGCCACGAATTCATTAAACTCTGAGTCGCATTCATTGCATTTACTATCTTCGTCCACAGTGAATATGTTGACTGTATCATGGCTGACTTTTTCCGGAAAACGTGTTTGTTGCATTTTTTGTGAATAAAAGTAGTAGAAGGAAAATGGGTAGGGGGAACCGAAGGTGTCCCGGTTTCCAGCTAGCCAACACAAAAGTTTTGCACACAAACTTTATAAGGGAACAATGGAGAAATTATCATGATTAGTTTTATAAAATACTATTTTGATAAGGTTGATACAATAAAATTAAAATGTTTCGAAATGCAGGTTAAGACAAATTAAAGACAAACTTCTGTATTGGGTAATTTTGACAAACTTAAAGGTAAGATGAGGAAACACATCTTTTGGTTCTGAGTCAACACGACTTATTCAGGGAATAGAACCAAATACATTATTACTGACATACTCGGCCTAGTGAAGACGGAGTACAAGTATTGGCGAAGGAATTCAAGAATAAACGTAAACATATGGTTTCCCATTTCATCCCATGGAGGTAGTTTTTTGTAGTAGTCACTCACTGATTGGGAACTACAGTTTTACACCGGTTGCGAACTGTATTTTGATCAAATTTGTCATGGCCAACTACTCTTTAGTGTCGCCATCACTAAGCGAGGTGACCGCGGTCGAAAGAAATGTATGGAGGTTCTCATGTACACGAGGCACGAACACAACCATTGTACCACCGCTGGTCACGTAAGCATGCTTATACACTCTTCAATATCCAGGCACGATAAATTCTCGTATAGTAGAACACAGGCCAGAGCCTGATCTATAAGGGCAGGTTGAAATTAACCTAGCAGTAGATAAATTGGAAACCCCCCGTAGGTTGATCTTGCCAACTGCCATTGCTAAAAAATATAATGAAAGAAAACAATCAAAAGACCGATTGCATGACGACCATCCAAACGATCTGCGAATATCCACTCAGTAATATACTACACGGGAAGAACTAAAAACGGTAAAACGACGTTCACCACAAAAAAGTGTATTTTGCTGCAAACGTTTTTCTTTTGTTGCAAACAAATATTTTTCTAGGTATTCATAACGTTTGCTGCCACATTGGAAACATTTCCTGCATATAATAAATGTTTATCGTACAAGTCGTTATCATTGTTGCAATGGAACTTTCATTTATCCCAAAATTTTTACAATTTACATTCACGGCAAATAAAGAAAATGTTTGTGAACATGATTAAAATTAACAACTTGAAATTGACCACTCTCTCGAATCGTTTTTCTACTCTTTCCCAAAAAAGGAAAATATAAAACCTAATGTTCAGGTATGGTTGGTTTGCATGCAATGCCTGCGATAGTTCGGTAAATATGGGGGGCAAGGACCTGGGTTCAATTCCAAGTCAGGAAAAATTAAATTACTAAAATAAATTATTATTTAAAAATCAAAAAACTGTTTATACTAAAGGCATAAATTTTGAAATTAACCCGTTTAAACAAAAAACCCATGGTTTGCACCCAGGTTGCTCAACCAATTGGCTTCTCCCTTTAGCTACATCAGACGGAGGTCGAATGGCATTACCAGGGGTAGTTGAGTTAATGCCAAATGTAATGACCTACTAGGGAATTATCATAGAAATTTCTACAAAGAGCTTTAAACATAATAAGTAATGTGTGTTTGGGGTCGATATTATGTTGAAATACACATCGAAGCGGCATTTCCCATTCAGCACAAGGCATCATGATTTTTTTAATATCGTGCTATAATATGCAGCGTTCATTGTCTGTTCAATTTGGAATTAAGGTTCTGTGCCAATGTAAGAGTAACAACCCCGTACCATTATGTTTCCGCTACCATGTTTAACTGTTTGGATTGTGTTCTGGGGCCTGAATTCGGTGTTGGAAGGCCTTCGTACAGGAAGATTACTCCTATCATAATTAACCAATCTCACTTTTGTTTCAGCTGTCCTCAAAATATTTCGCCATTTGCGTACGGGCTATTTGAAATGCAACATTTTTTTAACGTTCCGTTTGGATAGAAATGGAACTTTTCGGACACTTTTTGCCTTTAAATTGTTTTTAGTTACCATTTTTCTCAATGTAGAGCTGTCAACATTCCGATCGTATTGCCTTTTAAGGGTGGAAGGGGTAACAAAAGTCAAACTCTACGTGGCGCAATATTTTTGGTTCCAAATGTTCTGTGATTTTCAGGGTTTCCCGTCTGTTTCCTGGATTGGGGTTATATTTTATTCCGGTCTCCACCATTTTCTTTGAGCATCCAATTATGTCAGTAATTTGTCTGTAGCTTCTGAATTCTTTTCTCATCTCTTTAATTATTTCTTGGCGCTTATGATTGCAATACTTAGATCGGCCCATTTTGGAACGTCAATAATGACAATTTATTAATGCTACTAATAAACATTAATCATATTTAGAAGCTAAACTTTGTTTTCAAATTCAAAGCCAAACTACCATTAACCTGGTGAACAATAGTGTACAAGATTTTTAAAAATTACGGTATTATATTCAGCAGAGGACCGGTCAATCAGGTTCAGAATTTCTTGACATGAAACACCTTGGACAACTGATTTGCAGAGAATATAAGTTTTGGCGAGTGTGTGACTCTATTTCATCGCACACCACTGTATACTAAATACTGGTTACAGGCTCCACCTAGAAAACTTCCCATTGAGCAAGAAATTTGCCAATATATGTTAGTCTAGACAGAAACCAAAGCAAAAGTACACAATATAGTTGATAGTACTGGGTTGTAGCATAATAGTATTAAAAAAAATTGTTTCATTTTTTTTCATTTAGACACAATCACATTCCACAAAGGAATTGGGGAGGGCTTCTCACAACCAGTGAGCTGTGCGGTTTCTAGTTTTATGCTCATTGATTGGGACCTACAGTTGTACCCCGGTTCCGAACGGTATTTTGAGAAGCTTTTTCATGGCTAAAAACTTGATATTGTCGCCGTCACTATGGGTGGTGACCGCCGCCGAAAGAAATTTAAGGTGGCGCGAACACTAACCATTGTACCACACCGATAGATTATCCTGCGAGAAGTAATACAAAGAAATGCTCTGTCCATATCTCGAATAAACTTTGCACATCTGTGAATAGGTTTCTCTCCTTATTTTTAGGCAGGATTTGTTACAAATTTCGTTCTTTTTTCTGTATATTTAAATTTGTTCACTCGCGCTTTCATCACTGCCATTTTTCCCAATTTAATACACGGCTTACCTCTCTCCTTTTGTGCTTATACCACTCTGTCGAATGTTACGTTGCGACTGACTGGAGCATTGCCATACTTGCAGCGTTTATTTCAGTTCTTACTATGCGCCACTCTTCATAGTACCATGGATTACTTTGAGATGGGACTTTTAGAGTCGGAAATGTGTTTCCACTGAGGTTCAGAATCATCAGGGTGCATTCTGTGTTGGAAATTTACTGATTTTACTGAAGTAGACTGTGGCTATCTCTGGAAGTTGAAGCTTTTCGATGGCCAGATTTCTGTGTATCTGGATTCGCACGATTTTCACTCTGCTTATTCTTGTGCGCACCTTTGCTGCAACCAGGTAATGATACGAATCGATATTACATCCATTACACTGGAAAAGTGTTTTCCATCAATTACAGAGTGATCAATCTGAGGCCTCTTCTTCCGATCGAGAAATATCCATGTAGCCTTATGGATGTGCCCCAGGATGGAATTTCGTACCACTGACATGTTTTCCGCCGCGTTGAAACCTATAATTTACATTCTACTTATACGAGTAGATATTACCGGAACTACTGGCATGTAAATTGAAGTTGTCGGCGGTTAGAAGACATTTTACCTGACGATTTTGGCATTAAAATAAAGTTGAATATCAATGCCAGGGCATCGATTATATGTCCCCCTATCTTCTGACCGGGTGTTGTTCACAAATTAAGGAAATGTTGAACAATTGCGTTTTTATGCGAAGAATTGATATGCTTTCACTCAGAGGGTCTTACTAATTATACTAGCCTTTTGCCAACCTCAAATCCTCAATCAAATTCATGTTTTTCATGGCAGCTCTAGTAAATTTCACAGTTCATCCTTTATGTACAGGCATGTCCTATCCAGCGCGTATCCTGAGTACCAGCAATATCAGTTTCAAAATTTTAGATTAGATCGGATACAGAACGCTGAAATTTTTTTTTTTTGTACTTGTTTGGATGGAAATATAACGTGTTTGTAGCTTGTAGCAAATATACTATATTCGTGTCCAAACACATTGTGTTTTCTATTCAATGGAACATGTTTGGGGCACAGTGATTAATAGATTGTAACATATGTATGTATGACCCAAATGTAGATTTGTTTGTTGAAAACTGCTGAAAACAGAAAAGGGGCAGATAACAAAATGCATCAGATTTTGAATTCACGAAAACAATGCTTACAAACATGTACATGGTTCCTGTAATATGTTGCTGGGGCGGTAGTTTTTCAGCATGTGGCAACGCAACCGCATCGAGTGGGATTCTCACATTCCAGGTGCATATCCGAGAAATTTTTTGTTCATAACGCTTTGATGACCACAGACAAATATGCTTGCTCTAGGGATTTTTACGCCTATAGTTGTATAGGCAGAAGATAGAGCAAATTCATCCATGGGCGATTTATAGATGACGATAGGGGTACAATAGTGTAGTAAACGTCAATTCTCTAACTGATTCGATTTGGCCGCTATGAGCCGGCAAAGTGCGACAAAATGTTGGCTTACTATCACTGTCAAAGTAACATATGATTGAAAAAGGTACTCGTATTTGGACCACCCTGTATTTGTTTTTGTTTGGTAGTTTGGATACATAAAATCCAAATGTCTTGCCAACATTTCAAAAGACAAACTTAAAATACGCCGAATCATTGCACTGTGTGAATATCTGGTGAAATTTCACAGCCTACCTAATGAACCGTCATTACATTCCTCTGTATGGTAATAATGTTTTGGAACAGCGTTATTAATTTCCGCAAATTAATTGAAGTTTCACTTTAAAAGAATTTCAGTTAATTTCATCCATTATCGTGCTCATTTAACAAGAGTATAACACACATCACACATATACGAGTCCTGTTCAAATTCAATTAACTTTTTGTGTTAGGACCTTCTCGTCGTTTGCCTGTGAAGCAGATATCAGTTACCAGAAAAACAAATACGGATGATCCTTTATTTTCATGTCTTCCGAACATTAATACCTCCATTTTTTGCTAACAAAAAATTAATAAAAACAACAACAATGGAATACCCTTTAGACGTAAAAGTGAGCGAAGTGCGGCAAGTTGTTGTACGGTATTCAACATGGAAATAAAATTCATACACCAAAAACGAATGGACTGTGAACCATCAAATGACCGAAAAAACAGCCAGAAAGAAGACCGGAAAATGTAAATAGTATGTGGTAAACAATAAATATCAGTTGTTGTGGCCATTTGTTGTCTATTTTGACTGTTGTTGTCTAACATTTGGCCAAGTGTTATTTTAAATACTCTAACTGCAAAAACAACTTGTATTCACTCACTCCTCACCAGACCAAATAGACCAACTCATCATCAAGTACAACAACTTTGGAACTTTGTTATTTTTTTTTTGTTGTTCTTCTTTTGTCTAACAAGTCCGCTTCCAGCCCTTATGGTCTTAATAACAATTGTTAGTTAAATCTATTTATAACAAGGAGTTTATAATGTTTGCCAACACCATCAACACTTGGGCACTCCCCTTTCCCCTCTGGAAATTAAATTGAAACAACAAATTAGATTTAGCCAAAGGCTTCTCCTCCCCAATCCTGGAGTAAAACTATCATTTTGTGTGAAGACAATTATTTTCAGCTTTTTTTTTATTCTTTTTTTATTTTGGCCGCAGCAAAAGTTTTACGGAAATATAGCAGGGTACGAGGTTAAAGTCGCGGAAGGAAAAACTTGGTGTTAGTTCAAATAGAGGCGAGCTAGTTGTGGATGGGGGATAGGATGTGGGATGTGGGTATGGAAGCTATACCCAACATGAATTAGCTTTGGGCGGAAGTTGTAAAGCTGCCATTTTATTTCGACTTTTTATGTTTTTCTATTATAAAAAGTTAAAAATTGTCTGTATGTAATGCGGTCATATTTGATTTGAAATCAAGAAAAGTTTTTGTATTTGTTTAAGTTACCAGTTAACCTATTAAAGGCCAATGAGTAATGTAAGTGACTGTATAACAATATATTTTACCTTAACAAACTGACTAAACGCTAAATTATAAAATGAAAAAAAATCATCGATTACCGTCAATAACAATTTTTGATGTGGTTTGGTCTCCTAAATAAACACGAAAGTGAGAATAAAAAATTTTCGAGTGGTAGAATTTTAATGTCTCCGCCGTCTAATCAATTTAAAATTTGTTTCAATATGGCTTTTTGGTGCCAAGGAAATTAATAAATAAAATGAAAAAATATATAATTGTTTAACCCCTTTAGGAACACGAGATGTATGTTTTCCCAAAACTTTTTGGCCCCTACAATTGTTCAGGTTGTAGATATATCAAATGTGGAAGTGTTTTTCAACCGGTTGCGATTCGACCCAAGTTTCGGAGCCATATGCCAGGACATGTAAAATGAGCGTCTGGTTTAGCTGGATTTTTGTCTGTCGAGTTCTTAAACTGCTTGCTAAGTCCAAAAATAGTATCTATTTGCAAGCACAATTCTTCTATTTATCCCAAGGCTGTCAATGTTGTTCTTGTTCACGGCGGATCCATTTATCTATCATTCATCTACTACTTCAAAATTAAATCAGTTGTGGACGTTCCAGCGCGAACGAGCTTTTTCTGGTCGTTGACACCATCAATTTTGTGTTGCCCTCATTAACAGCAAAACTCGCCATCGCTGATTCTTTTTCAATTCTTGAAGATACTGCAGTAATCTCTCGGAAATTTCGACCAAAGATGTCTATGACGTCAGTGCACGCCAGCAACATATGGCTTTCCATGTTGATGGTCTTGTTCATATTTGCTGCAGCTTTTCTCGTTATTATCTCCAATAAGATGTTGAAGAGATTTCACGAAAGTGTGTCGCCTTGTCTCAGTGCTCGCTTGATACAGAATGGTTTCGTGAGGTCTTGTTGAGGACCTTCACTGCTGCTTTGGTGTTGGTTAGCGTCATTCTACAGAAGCGAATCAGTTTTGCTGGAATCCCAAGTTCAGGCATAGCTCCGTACAATTTTTCCCGGATGGTATGTAGTTGGTATGTATCGATATGCTTTGGAGGGGCCTTTTCGAGGATTTGGCTTAGCGTGAATATTTGGTTAGTCGTGGACTTGCCTGGTCTAAACCCACATTGATAAGGTCCAACCAGGTTTGCAACAATTTGCTTTAGTCTTTGACATAATACGTACGACCAGACCTTATACGCGATGGATAAAAGACTGATACCGCGATAGTTGGAACAGACACACGGATCACCCTTTTTGAATACAGGACATAATCCACTGAGACTCCAATCGTCAGGCATAGATTCAACCAACCATATACCGCCTATAAGTTGATGTATGTGGGCCAACAGTCATTCGCCGCCGGCCTTAAAAAGCTCAACTGGTAGCCCATCCAGACCACCGGCTTTATTACTCGTAAGCCGGGAGATTGCCGTTCTAATCTCGACCTGGGGGGGAGGGGCTACAATCTACACATCATTAGCTATTCATTACCTCCTGAAGAATCTGAGTGGAGTTGTGCTGTAAAGTGGTCTCTCCACATTTCAAGCACACACTGCTAATCTGTCACCAGATTCCCATTCTCGTGCTTGCAGGAGGGCAGCCCATTATTCGGCCCGTTATTCGATCTTCTTACCCTCTTGGAAAAATTTTCAGAACTCATTTTCATCATGCACATTTCGGTCTTTTCACTCTTTCTCTCCTCGCACTGCCATTTTTCCGCCAAAATAGTTGGGGTTCCTCTCTTCTCAGCTTCTTGTACCGCTCATTCGCAGCACGCTTTGAAACTGACTGTTTCTTTGCCAAACGTGCAGCGTCTTTTTCATCAGTTGCAATGCAACATTCTGTGTTGTACGATGGCTCATCCTTCTGCGGTTTTTGATAGCCAAGTTCAGTCCTTGCAGCGGTTTCCAAAAAATGGGAGATGTGCCTCCACTGCGCTTCTGGGTCCTCGAGAGGGGGAGTATTCTGCTCAAGCAGGGGAGTGAGCTTTTGTTGATAGGACGTTGATATCTCCGGTATTTGCAGCTTGTAGATATCTAGCGTTTCTCGTGTTCAGCTTCGGACGTTTTTCACCATGCTCAGTCTTGTGCGAACTTTCGCAGGCCAAAGTTACAGGAAAAGACAGATGACGAACGATTTACTTTGGCTACTGGACAGGATTAAGTGAATCGAGTCAAGTTTAATGGTGCATACATGGCTCGCCATTCTCATCAAATTCTATGGGTGGTGTAGATATTAAAGAATAAGATGCTCTTGATGTTGCGCACACGAAAATACAGGTCCTTAATGTGTCGTAAAAAGCTTTCAACCACCACGTACATTCTCCCAAAGATGGAATATGACTCTCATATTTGGCCTGGTGCCCCTACATCCAACTTAGAGCTTCTAGACCGTGTCCAAAAGAGAGTGACGATGATAATGGGTAGGTAGAGCAGGGTATCAAACCCTGTTATCTCATTGGAACATCGTCGAAATGTAAGCTGTGTATCTGTGTTCTATCGATATTCCCATGGATATTTCTGGGAATCGGAGGCTAAAATAATCAAACGGATAACATGGCTTTCCTGGGATCCACATTCATTCTTTGTCACATTACAGTAGGTCGAACTATAAGTACATACTACAGAAAAGTGTTGCCAATTTAGGAGATTTATTCCCAATTTGGGGATTTTGTTTCAAAAATTGGAATACAGTTTTTAGTTACAGGATCACGGGAGTTGATAATCCCCATCTAATGTATATTGTAATTTTTACTATGCTAAAAAATGTATGAGCATCAATTAAATATAGGAGCAACAAAATATAGGAGTGTCAATTAAAAATTAATCAATCAGTGAATGTAAAACTGGAAATCGCACATCTCACTGATTGTGAGAAGCTCTCCCCAATCCCTTCATTGGATGTCATGGGACACCATGTTAACTGTTAAGCTACAAACCGCTAAATATGATTTCTTTAATACAATTTCAAATTAAGAAGGCGTTTACATAGACGGATAATCGAGGATTAGAAGGATTACAATAATTACGGTAATTTACTGGTATGTAAATGCACTATTATAGGGCATAGATTTAGCGTATTTTGAATGTTAAAACCGGTAACCCACTCAAACCCAGAAGATTAATCATATAATTGTAATCTGTAAAAATGGAAGTTTACTTTTTAATCTCATTTTAAACTGGTGTACAATTTGATGCAACTCTGTTATTTACCCAAAAAGAGCTACGATAGTAAAGACATACACAATTAAACATTTTTCGACACGTCGCCGCCACCAAAAATAGTTGAAGCTCACGCCGCCGCCGTGAGTGAAAACTGGAAAGCGCACAGCTCAGTGATTGTGAGAAGTTCTCCCCAGTCCCTTCATGGGATGTAATGGGAAAACCATTTATTTATTCACGCAGCCGCCAATATAATTGGTTCTCAGTGGTTTAAAATGTGAGCCGATTTGACCGACAAGCCCGAATTGACCGATTGATCCACTTATAAAGGCTCAGTGACTTCAAAAACATCCCAAATTTTTACAAAACTGGCCAAACCAAGAGCCGGCAATTTAATTTTTCTGTTGTGGCGCCGTCTTCCATAATTTGGTATCGGCAAGGAGTTGCTCTAAATTGGTCTGAGCACAAAGTTACCCCATGAAACAAAGACGATAAAGAAGTAGACACCCTATCTTAATGCGCAATTTAACAACCCTCGTAAAAGAGGACTAAAAAGTCGACACAATTCAATCAAGCACATTTCTCTCTCGCCTCATATATTGTAAAGACATACACAAAAGATCAACTGTGTGACCAAAAATAGTTGAAGCTCACGCCGCCGCCAATATAATTGGTTCTCAGCGATTTAAAATGTGAGCCGATTTGCTCAGTGACTTCAAAAACATCCCAAATTTTTACAAAACTGGCCAAACCAAGAGCCGGCAATTTAATTTTTCTGTTGTGGCGCCGTATTCCATAATTTGGTCTCGGCAAGGAGTTGCTCTAAATTGGTCTGACCACAAAGTTACCCCCTGAAACAAAGACAATAAAGAAGTAAACACCCTATCTTAATGCGCAATTTAACAACCCTCGTAAAAGTCGACACAATTCACTCAAGCACATTTCTCTCTCGCCTCATATATTGATCATTTCAATGTTTTTACATACTTTAAGTAATTTTACTTCAACATGGTTACAATTTGTATAGTATTCAATGAAGATAGTAAGAGAGAGAGCAGAGAGAGCACAGAAACGAAGTGTTTCTCTCGTTGGCATTTCACTCGAGAGAGACTTAATCTGTCTATTTTAGTCCATAGTTTTTGCCTGAAATTTCAATTTAATCCAAAGACGATCTAGAATTAGACGACCAGAAGATGTGTGTAATTTGGCAACCCTGGTAAAAGAGAACCAAAAAGTGCTAGAAATGCACTCAAAGGCATTTCTCTCACGCGTCATATCTTGATTATTTCATACGTTTTGCATAGTTTATGTAATATTAGTTCAACATGGTTGGAATTTGTATAGTTGTATACAAGAACACTATCAAAAAGCTGCTCGTCTATTAAAATATTCAATGAAGAGTGTAGGAGAGAACAGAGAATGGATAGGGTTTCACTCGTTCTGTGTGTTGGCATTTGAGTGAAGAGAAATTTTAACTGTCTACTTGTACATCGTTTTTATTTAATCTCAAATTGGGTGCTGTAAACGGCAGAGATTAGAGAACAATGATATCGCTAACATGGCCGCAATTAAATGCGGCATAAATGAGACATTAATTTTGGAGAGTTTGGGAATGAATAATAGCTATTTGCAGATTTTAGGGGATAACAAACTCTGCTACAAAGAGAGAAAGTTTATCAGTAGAACAGTTAGTAGGTGGGCTTCCGGCGAGTGTACTCCCTAGTATTTATGATATTAAAAAGTTCAAGTTAAACATTAACACACACTATTCCCTCTTTCTTCCTACTCTTATCCATATTTCCTAAGTTCATATGACATCCCCCTGAGTATTGGGCAAAATTAAAACAAACAAAAAATCATAAAACCTGTGATGCTACGTTCCACACAAGCTCGTTTGGGCTGAAATTTAAAAAGCGTGAAATCCTAGAATTTTTTTGTTTAATTTACTCCAAAATATTGGATTCTAGAACAATTGATTTTGTAACGGCTCATATTTCCCGGATGTACGTTTGGAACCGGTGCATTAGCATTGATGTAAAAATGCGTTTGCAATCAACTCTGTTACAGCTTTACAATTAAAATATAAAACTTAAAACTCTAACGAAATTTATTCTCTGATTGATTTCTAGAATTAGTTGCCAATGAAATAAGAACACTTCCAATGCAATAACTTGTTCTTCAAACGCGCGTAAAATATACGATCTGGATGGAACAAACATATGTATGTATTAAAGAATAATAAAAAAAATAAATGGTTTCCCATTACATCCCATGAAGGGACCGGGGAGAACTTCTCACAATCACTGAGCTGTGCGCTTTCCAGTTTTCACTCACTGATTGGGACCTACACTTTTACACCGATTCCGAACGGTATTTTGAGAAGCTTTGCGAGGTGACCGCCGCTGAAAGAAATTTTAGGTGGTCAGAGCAGGGTTCGAACCCAGGATCTCATGTACAAGAGCCACACACACTAACCATTGCACCACCGACGGCCATTAAAGAATAAGTACATATTTTACTGGGTATACTTTCGTCGTCCACTGTACACATTATTAATGAAATTATATTATTTTATTTTATATTATTTTGTATTCAAATGATATGCAAAGTTTTAATCGGAATTCGATGCGGTTTCGCATTTAAATAGTTTATAATTTAGTCAGTCAACTACACACAAATTGTTCTTGTAATGAAAAGTGATGATAAATAATTCAAAGGATAACAAGTTAAAATAGAAATAATTATGTTGTCTGTACTCACTGGATGTTGTATATAAATGATGAAATAGTTTAGAATTTAAAATCTTTGCGTTATACTGTTGCATATTTTGGCAAATACTACACACGGTTGCACGCGATGTACATACATATGTTGATAACACGTATATGGTTTGCTGCAATAGCTATGTCTTTTTTTTTTTTTTTGTTGTTGTTTATTTTGGATAATTTACGCATACATGTTGGTACTATAAATAAACAAAAATAGATTGTATAATATAGTGGTATAATACATAGCCCTGTAATCGGGAACTCAAGTAGATTTAATATATAATATTATAATTTTGCTTATCGTTTAAATATCAGGATATGTTACATATGTAGGCCCTATGTTACAGGATATTTGAGTTGTGTGATGAAAAAATTACAAAAAAATTACTTTATTATCTAAGGAAAAATAAATCTAGTTTGGGTAAGTAAAAAAGGAAATTTGGTTTAACTGTTAATCCACCAATATATATTTTTATTTATTTTGCACCTTTCAATGAAATCTTTATTTGATACGCTAGTATCGAATCTTGTGTCGTTGTTCATTAACAGGTCACTGTTGAAAGCTTTCACATTCGCTCTTCTATATAAGTGATAAAAAATGGGTATACCATTTTCATCTTGTATAAACTCCTTTTGATCGAGATAGATAAAGGCTTCTGGGGGTACATGGCCTGTTACTAAAGTTTTACGAATATATTCGTCATTAATGTAATAAGGGGCTTTGATCATATTATTCGAGCAGCATTGAGTGCTCTTGGCGATGTGGTTCCTGATTAATTTAACTATGAAATTATCAATTCGTATTATATTTGCCGACTTATAAAGTCTTTTGTTGGAAATGTATTTTGTGTAATTGCTCTCAGTTGACCTGTATAGGGAGGTACAAGCACGTAGGCATTTTCTTTCAAACTTTCTAATCATCTCCATGTAAGATGGCGAAATATTGAACCATATGGGACATCCATAGGTTAATATTGGTCGGACTAGTGCCTTGTAGAATAATATTTTCACTTGCGGTGTTATGTATTTTGAAAAGAATAGTGCTTTATATTTGAAAAATGCTCTTCTAGCCTTAGGTATTTGGGTTTTAACATGATCGTTGAAGTAAAGAAATTTATCTAATTGTATGCCTAAATATTTAACCACTTCTTTGTTTGGAATGGTTTGACCAGTAATTGGAGATTTTATACCAAATGTCCTCCAATATTTTCTAATGTTATATTTGCACTTGCCAACAGGAGGTCGAAAAAGTATTGTCTCACACTTGTCGTAGTTAATATTCATATTCCAGTTTGTAGAATATTTTACAACCTCATTAAATTTATTCTGAAGGTTCTCATTTATCTTTCCTATATTATCATCAGGGTGAAATACTATAATGTCATCCGCGAATCCGATTGAATCTTGGACAATGGTTAGGAGTTCATGAATATATATGTTGAATAGTATTGGCGCATTGACTGTTCCTTGCTGAAGGCCATTTACTATGCGAAACTTTTTTGATCTTGTTCCACTTCGATTGCATACTACAAAATATCTTTCGCTTAACATATTATATAGAAGAACCATAAGGTGGAATGAAAAATTTTATTTTCGTAATTTATAAAATAAACCAGGTATCCATATGCTATCAAAAGCCTTTTGAAAGTCTATTAAGCAAGCTCCTGTGTATAAATTTCTATTAAAATTCCAATGTATATTAGAGACAAGCGTGTGCGTGGCATGGATTGTGGAATGGTTGTATTTAAAACCAAACTGGTTATCGTTCACTATACCGTGTTTATCTAATAATTTAATTATTCTGGTGTTAATACAAACTTCGAAAATCTTACTAATGTTTGGAAGAAGAGTTATGGCACGAAGATTTTTTGGGTCTCTTGAATCCTTATATTTCTTAGGTAACGTGACAATTTTACCAATTTTCCAAGCTTGTGGAAAGTGCGAGTTTTTGATAATATTGTTGAAAAGTTGGCGATATATGAAAATTAATTTTTCTGGTAGATTTTTAAGAACAATGTTTGGGATATTGTCAATTCCAGAAGATAGTTTTCCCTTCAAGCTTCTGAATATATAAATTATCTCGTCATTACTGATGAGATATTCATTATTCATTATATTTGTCGTTGCGATATCCGAGAAGTTTGAAATATGGATTGGACTGTTGTCAAATGTTGATTTTTCTTCTAAAAATCTAGTGAAACTTTCCATGACTTCTCTGTGTACGGTATTTTCCGTATCAATATCCTTATACGCATAAATGGATTCTAGGTATGCACCCACGGTGTCAAGAATTTGAGATTTGTCCTTTACGAGAAATTTACCAGAAGTGTTTTCTATCTCCAACATTTGTGGATTTCTTGTGAATCATAAGTGTTATATTGTTTTCTTGCTTTAGAAAACATTTGTAATGGGTCCCTGGCACTTAAGCTAGTTAGTCTGTCATTATGGTGCTTGTTTACTGATAATATGAGGTTTTCCTGAATTAGTTTTCGGATTAGTTTTAGTTTGCATTTTTGTATCATAAGATACCCATATGGTAAAATTATTTGCAGTCTATTGTGTCGTTTAATAGTTGAAAGTAGTTTACATTTCTCGTTTTGCAGTCTTCTGATAATAGGAGAAGTGAACTTGTAAAACTGATCCTTGTTCTCAAATTTTGGTACCGTTTGCTCAATAGCAGAAATTATAATAGTGTTAAGTCTTTCCAAGTGTATATCAATATCATCGTTCGAAATATTCATATCTCCTGGTACATAGTTATACATATCAAGAATATTAATTATTTTATTTTGAAATGATCTCCAATTTGTCTTCCTGTAGTTAAGATTTACTTTCTCTATATTTTTCATAAAAAGGAACGGGTCTTTATCAATGTTTTTAGAGGCAACTATCTGTACAGCATTATGGTCACTGTCATACGGTAATGTAGAAAGACAATTTATCGAATCATTTTGTCTTAGAATATATATGCGCAGATCTGCCAAACATATATCTAAGTAGGAGCCACTACGTGGAAATGAAGGAGAGTCAGACGCGTAAAGTTTACACTTAAATCTAATATCATTTTCCAACAGCCAAGTTTTCAAAATTGTACCTTTGTGATTGTCGACAGGGTTACCCCAGTCTTTATGTTTAGCATTTAGATCTCCTGCCAAAATGTAATAATTATTTGGAGAGTCCAAGTTTAAGGAGTCGAACAGCTTAGAAATTTCAGTTTTGAAATGTGCGTCATTATTGCCTGATGGGTAATATGCTGATATTATGTACATAATCTCATTCGAATTGGGTGGAATTTTTAGTATGCATGTTTCTAAATATTTAAATGAGTTAGTTGTACTATTATAGTACATTTCATACCTAATTTCCTTTTTTATTAGGATGGCTGTGCCACCTCCACACTTCGCATTCCTTCTATCCTTTCTCACTATGTGGTATTTTTCAAAAAATAACTTATGCTTGCTGTTAAGTTTAGTTTCATTTAAAAGCACTACGTCTGGGTTTTTAGTATTTAAGAAGTTCATTAATTCATAACGTCTATCTAATCTTATCAATGAATTTACATTTATTTGAATAATACTCAATGTTTTTGGGATAGTATTGTGTAAGTTATTATTCAAAGTCATTACACGTCAATAAATGAAAATAGGGTATCTATTCTTGCAGATTGCAATTGAAGCTGTTTCTCTAGATTAATTAATTGATTTGATAAATTTATTAGAGTATTTTTAAGATCTGAAAGTAAGGGGTTAAAGTTGTTACGAAACTCGAATATGAAACCAAATACGTCAATACCTTCTCTAGAAACCGTATAACGGAAAAATCTGTCGGATTCAATCCAGTCACAAATACAAATGTGTGGATTGATATTTTCTGTAATTCGATCGATTATACTTTTTGCATTAAAAACATTGTTTTGAATAATAATAAAAAAGTTATTTTTGAGTTGGGAATGTCATGGTATCTCAAATTTAAAGTACCATAGATATTAAAATGTATTACAAAACATGGCAACCCGTGTAAAAGAGAACCAAATAATTTAAAATTTCACTCAAAGACATTTTTATCTCCGGTCCTAACTTGAAAATTTCGAATTGTTTACACACTTCAAGCAGTTTTTCTTAAATATTTTTGGTATTTGTATTTTTGTATATAATAATATTATTAAAATACTGCTCATTTACACTCAGGTCTCGTTTTATGCGACTGATGCGTTCCAAAAAAAATCGCATAAATCAAATTCGCATAAAAATATACTCTAGCTTCATATAAAAATAAGTGATTCGTTCCAAAATTCTGAAAAATCGCATAAATTCAAATTTTGGTTAAAAAATCATAACAAAATCGCATAAAAAAATTAACAAAAATATATTTATTTTATTCATTTAAACAATAAAAACAATTTTTTTTTTAAATAAACTTAACGATTCATAAATAAATATAAAGTTCATAAATAAATGTAATAATTCATTAATTACAGAAAAAAGAAAACTAAAAATGATCCAAAAATAAGCTTAAATATTTTTTAAGTATATCTGCGAATATTTATGATTAATCTGAACCACTGAATAATGGTCTGCATCGTTTTGGAATGGGTTCGACGTCAGTATCATTTTCATCACTAGAATTTATCTCGTGACTAGGGGATGAGATCAAAGAATTTTTAGGGGCTTCCGTTGTTTCTTTTCTTGAAAAATAATTTGTCATTAGGCTTGGCGATTTTGAATTTATAAGTTCCTTGTGCAATTCTTGATATCCGGAAAACAAATCAGTCAGCCCGCGTTGAATCTTTAGTGCTCTTTCCGTGTCTGGATCCATAGTAAGAACTTGGTTTTGTAAGGCATTAACTGTGCTGAGGATATAACCAATTTTTTTTGAAGTGAAATGTTCAACAATTTCTTCGGAATCACTGTCTTCACTATCCACGTTTTGCTCATTTCTTATAACTGAGCTAACAACGTCGATATCGGTTAATGGCTCTTCTGCTAAAAGCTCTTCCAAATCGTCCTGGTTTAGCGAGTCAAATCCATCTCCTCCCATTTGATGAGCTAGATCTATTATTTCATTTGTCAGTGTCGATATTTCCTCGCCAGTACTTCTTACAACACAATCTGGCCATGTAGTTTTCCAGCATGCATTTAATGTTTGAGGACGCAGTTTAGATATCGCTGATTCTACCAGGATAATACAGTCCAAAATTGTAAATTTTTTCCAAACTTCATTTAACGTAAGTGATTCAGTTTCAATTTTATTTAAAATGAATTGGTAAGTGCCTTTTATGTAGTATTTTTTAAAAGTTGAAATTATTCCTTGATCTAAAGGCTGAATAATGCTAGTTGTGTAGGGTGGAAAAAATTCGACTTTAATGTTTGGATGCTCCAAATGAGGAT
This sequence comes from Phaonia tiefii, assembly GCA_963931995.1. Taxonomy (NCBI): domain Eukaryota; kingdom Metazoa; phylum Arthropoda; class Insecta; order Diptera; family Muscidae; genus Phaonia; species Phaonia tiefii. The sequence continues at coordinate 149,698,864 of OZ008367.1, read as the reverse complement.
GGCCAGGTGCGTTGTCAACAATCAGCAAAACTTTAAACTCAAGTCCTTTTTTCTTCATATAAGATTCAACTTCTGGTACAAAGCATTTATGAAACCATTCAGTAAACAGTGCAGTTGTCACCCATGCTTTAGAGTTTGCCATCCAATGAACTGGCAAACGAGTCAAATCCTTACCTTTAAGAGCTCGTGGTCTTAAAAATTTATTTACTACTAGCGGCTTTAACATTTTATTTCCCGAAGCATTACTGCATAGTAAAATCGTTAATCTTTCCTTGCAAGCTTTAAATCCACTGGCTTGTTTTTCTGATTTTGCAATGTAAGTTCGGCTTGGCATCTTTTTCCAAAACAGACCAGTTTCATCAGCATTAAATACCTGATCTGGACAATATCCTCCATCTTCAATAATTTTTTTAAATTTTTCTGGGTATGCTGCGCTAGCGCTCTCATCTGCTGAAGCTGCCTCACCTCGGATTTGAATGTTATGGAAGTTATTTCTTTTAATAAATCCCGTCATCCATCCTTTACTTGCTGCAAAATCCTTTGGTCTAGAAGTGGACGGTTCAGAATCTTTGATTGTCTCATAAAATTTTAAAGCCTTTTCAGTGATCATGTACCCGCTAACAGGAATTTTCTTTTTTGTTAAATCTTCAATCCATATAACGACAGCCTTCTCCACTTTTTCGATTAATGTGTCTCTTGAGTAAGAAGAATATTTAGTGCTTAGTTTTGTGCCTGAAATTACGGTTTTTCTTATTGAAATCTCATTTTTTTTAATAGCTCGAATTGTTGATTCCCCTAGTTTATATTCCTTTCCAAGTGCAGTATAATTTGCTCCTTTTGAAATGCGGTCTAAAATTTCAATTTTTGTTTCCAGGGATATCGTTTGTCTCGTTCTTTTTGTTTTTTCCATTGTTATATCCCAAGTGATAAACAAGCACCTAGGAAATAGAGGACGTTAAAAATTGATTTCTATTTGAATGTTACGCAATCGAATCACTCACTCACTGCACCGTACTTTACTAAATGAACCACAATACGCGTCTGTATCAGCTAGAAAAAACACTGCAGTTGCTCTTTCAGTAATAACACACACAAAAAACACCAGCTAATAAGAAGGGAAATCCCCAGTTTGTTCTTTCAATAATAACACACACAACACTCATACATACACAAAGAAAAAAAATAAAACAAACTGTAACGTCTATAAAAGTGATGCAAACTTGTCTTAATTTAAACACGACAAAAAGCCTAAAAACATCATAAACATAACTGCGAAACCTGTTAAAATTCTAAAAAAAATCGTTCATTTAAAAATCGCATAAATTCGAATCCGCATAAAAAAAATCCGCATAAAACGAGACCTGAGTGTATTGAAATATGCAATAAAGAGAGTAAGAGAGAGAGAGAGAAAGAGAGAGGGAGAAAGAAAATGAGCTGCATTTTGTATTAGCTTACTTTGTGTGCAGTTTACTCAAAAGCAAAAGATTTTTCAGGCTGTATTGTAATTCGTCTATCTAACGACTACTGGAAGAAGATATGTACCTTATTTGATTCCCCACCAACGCTAAACCATATAAAAGAAAAATACATATTTTTCGTATTTCTCTCTCATGCCATAACTTGGCGATTTCAAATTTTGTACATACTGGATTTGCTTTTTTTAAAGACTTTCTTGGCATTTGTATTGTTATGTGTAATAGTATTCTCAACATATCTTAATAGATGCGGATTGAATTACTCAATAGAGAGAAAGAGAGACAGAGGTGTGAACCATATTTTTTACACTCTGTCAGTGTCTACAATCCACTCAAGAGATAAGGGCAGATCAATAAGTTCGTGATTTTTCGAACTTACCTCGTAGTTTTATGAAATAGTTACAACACTGCCCCCATCAAGTACCACCTATTAATAGACTACTGTTAAAATTTGAGCAAGTTCCGTCATTTACTTTGCGTTTAACAGCTGTTCAAAACATACAAGCTCGTGCATTTTTTTTTTAATGGAAAAAAGTGAATTTCTTGGGTGGTAAATACTATGGGGACTCGCACTATCGATTTCAATGGTAAAAAAAGTGGTTTACTGACTTTCGTTGTGGTCACAAAAATACAAATGACGCTGAACGTTCTGGATGGCCAATTGAGGTCATACACCCGAAAATGTCGAAAAAATCCACGATATGGTATTGGCCGATCGAAGAGTAAAAGTGAGTGAGATTCTTGATGCCATAGGCATTTCATATGGCAGTGTGGTTTCGATTTTAAATGATCAGTTGGATTTAAGAAAGCTGTCTGCAAGATGGGTGCCGCGTTTGCTCTCAATTGACCATAAACGTAATCGTCTGACAACTTCAAAGGATTGTTTCGAGTTGTTTAATTGGGCTACGAATTGGTACCTCATCCGCCATATTCTCCGGATTTAGCCCTCAGTGACTATTTCCCATTTCCAAACCTAAAGAAATGGCTCGGTGGAAAGAGATTTAGCTCCAACGATGAAATTATTGATCAAACAAATACCTATTTTATGGACCTCGAAAAATCCTATTTTTTGGAAGGGATACAAAAATTGGAGAAACGTTGGTCTAAGTGTATTGAGCTAAAAGGAGATTATGTTGAAAAATAATTTTTTTTTGCAAAAAAAACTGTGTTTCATTCAAAAAGTCACGGACTTATTGATCCGCTCTCTAGAATAGAAAAGTTGTCTACATTATTATAATGTAAACTTAGAGTGACATCATTTTTTATTTACTAGACAAATTCAAGGATTGCCGGGCGGTATATTATGACACTGGGTATAAAAGTGTTATACTGAAAATTTTTGGAAAATTGGACAGCATCGAGATGTGGCGGTTCGAGGTCATAGGTCAAATATTAAAAAATCATATATTCCTAACAAACAGCTTCTAGAAAAACTCTAATTCTTCGATGTATTTTTATGAAACAAAAAATTTATTACTCTGTAGTTATAGCTTAATTATTGTTTTGATATTGTTTTTATTCTCGAACGAAAGTAAAGGTTATTTTCCAAGATATAGAGAGTAATAGCTAAGAAGATTTAATTATGTTTCAGTTGTGATCGATTGTGCACCTCGAGATCATAATTTTTTTATTAATAAAATGAGACGTAAATATACGATAGACATTTTAAATTGTTCATGCTGAATGTTAAATTGCCAAAATAATAAAAAATATAAAACGACGGGATCACTCGCAAGACATCTGAGCGAACATACGGAGAAATTAGCAAGTTGATATAGCAAGACCTTTTATCTCCTCTTTGGAGATCGTAAATACTTTGGAACTTAACATACGTCATAGTACTGTTCGGGGAAGAGCCGCGGAAAATGATTTGAAAAAATCCAATGCTTAGAAAAAAACATTTGGATAAACGGTTGGTACGAGTACAGAGCGACAAAGATATAAAGATAATTATCAAAGATAATAAAAACATATGTGGTCCAAAATAATTTTTGTTAATAGCATTTGCGACAAGCATATAGGGAAAAAATTATCAACTGTGGTGTTTAGTGACGAATCCAAATTTAATTTATTCGGTTCTGATGGGAAAACTGTGAAGCTTCTGTAGGAAAACTGTGAAGCAGTTTCATTGACGGCATTATGAACCGTGTCATGTACAACGGCATTATGGCGGCATTGACGGCATTATGAACCGTGTCATGTACAAAAACATCTTAGAGACTGTAGTGAGTCCGTACGCAGAGTTGAACATGCCATTTCGATTCATGATTCAATACGAAAATTATCCGAAACACACTTCGAAGTTGATCACTGACTATTTAAATATGAAAATGGTTGCCGGACGTGAATCCAATTGAAAATCTTTTGTGAGTCCTCAATCGCAAAGTTGGTGGAAGGTATAAAAACCCTAAAAGACGAATGGAAATCTATTCCGATAGAAACAATAAACGTTGTCAGCAGGTTTTAGGCAATAAAGGATTTTTATACAAAATATTGAAAAGTTGCTTAGGTTTTACGCAGCTAAAATTTGAGTATCGTCACATATTTTGCCTTAATGAATTTCAATTTTTTGAAATGAAATTTTGAAGTTTTTAAATGAAATACTGTCTTATTTTTTTTAATTGATATATTTTTGAAATATTGTTTATTTTAAGAAATTGCTATAAAAATTTCTTAGGTTTTGCGCAATATTGTACTTCCAAGAAGACAGCTATGTTATATAAATTGCAACTTTTACCTGATTTACACCAAATTTTCAACAGCTAAATAGTAATGAAGTGGTAGATGAATTTGTCTGCCTTGGATTCGCCGTGAACAAGGAGAACAACATCAGCCTGGCGATAGATAGGAGAATTGTGCTTGCTATTTTGATGCTATTTTGGGCTCAGAAAGCAGCTTAGGAACAAAGCACTCTCTCGACGGACAAAAGTCCAGCTATATCAGACTCTCATTTGTCTAAATAGTAATGAAGTGGTAGATGAATTTGTCTGCCTTGGATTCGCCGTGAACAAGGAGGACAACATCAGCCTGGAGATAGATAGGAGAATTGTGCTTGCAAATAGATGCTATTTTGGGCTCAGAAAGCAGCTTAGGAACAAAGCACTCTCTCGACGGACAAAAGTCCAGCTATATCAGACTCTCATTTTGCCTGTCTTGACATATGGCTCCGAAACTTGGGTCATATCGCAAGCGGATGAAAAACACCTGGGAGTTTTCGAGAGAAAAATTCTCCGTAAAATATATGGTCATGTTAGAGAAAACGGCGAGTACCGCCGTCGCTGGAACGCAGAGCTATATATCCTATTTTCGATAACGTACCCGATGGAAGCAGGAAAAGAGGACGACCAAGACTCCGCTGGAAAGATCAGGCAGAAGAATCCCTCCGTAACCATGGTGTTACCAACTGGCGAGAAAAGGCGAAGGCTAGAGCCAGTTGGAAGAATATGTTGAAATTTGTTTAATTTGTTTGTTTAATTAATATGTGTAAGACGTCTGACCTCGTGAGGTTGTAAAATAGACAATAAAAGTAAGTAAGTAAAAGTAAATAGTAATGACATTGTCGCAATTTATACCATGTCTCATAAAAATCCGCAGAAGAAGGAGTGACTTTCTTTAAGCTAATTCTTTAAATTACATACATATTATCCTAAAAAATAATCTTTGACCTCGAAGCGACACATCTGTGCTCTTTAAAGTAAAAAAAAAATATTTTCGATACAAAAAATGTGTCACTCTAATAGAAGCAACTTGCTGAAAATAGTTTTATTTTATAGAGATACCATATCTTTTACAGAAAAAAGTGAATGTAGTATTTTCCGTTCGTATGAAAACGTATAAAAGCAGTAGAAGCAAAAATACAACGTTACATATTGACTAATACGAAATCAATCCAGTTTTTTACGAAACCTGTGTTATGAACGAGTTATACTTGTAAATACGTAAACATTTTGTAAAGCCTGTAACCGGCAGCATAAAAATCTTACCTTACATAGCGCGAAGTACAAAATGAACTCGTTTGTAAAATTGTTCCTTTCTCGTCGTAGTTAACTACGATATTGCTGCTAATCACCAAATTTGCATGCAAATAATTAATTATTGAGAAGAAAAATTTATTGTTTTCATCAAAAAACTTGGTATCTGAAAAGAGATAGAGAGAGAGAGAAATTATTTTTGGATTATACACAGCTGTTAAAAAATTGTTTATTAAAAAAAGGATATACAACATCAAATTAGTCTCTACGTGTAGTTGGTGGCAGTTTTAACTTAGAATATATGTACACAATTTTAAACATATTGGACTTCACTGGCAGGGTCCACCGAGCATTAAGTAAAAACATTGCCAAAATTCTAAATTTAATTTAATGAATCATAATTGGTGTTCAGAGCATTTAATTAACTTTTTACAAAGCATCCCTGTATTTTATGCCATGGGATGTAATGGGAAACCATTTATTTATTTATTTTATATTTTATGCCTCTACCAATCGCCCAATTTACCAATTGTGTTATAGAAGTTCGGGATTACTATCGTTCGATATTCAACTTAGAGTCCAAACTGAAAGCACCATGATACCGATAACGAAGTTTCATTTATAGAGGTTTCGGCAAATATCGCTGCTTCTGACGACTTGCCGCTCGATTAGAATCTTTTCCAATTTCTTGGAGCCGCTTTCTGAAATTCATGAAATCTTAAGAGTAATTACTTCATTCTTAATGTGAGAGATGTAGTTACAAAAGAAATTTTAGGAAAAGCGTTTAAAATGTTTTTTTGTGGGACAGAAGATGATAAAAGTGAATGAAAAATTGTTAGAAGGTTTAAAAAAAATGTAATTCTATACATATAAAATATTATTTTAGGAAACTTATAGACGCCAGAATTTGTTTTTCGCCATCATCGGGAATCGTCATCCGGGCAACTTCTTGTGCGAATGACAAGACTATAACAATAATGGTTCCCCTTTATGTCTCATGACGGGATTAGGCAGAGCTTCTCACAACCAGTGAGCCGTGCGCGTCCTGGTTTTACACTCACTGAGTGAGGCCTACAGTTTTACACCGATCCCGACCGGTATTATACGAAGCTTTTTCAGGGATAAATACTCGATAGTGTCGCCGTCACTAAACGAGGTGACCGTCGTCGAAATATATATTAGGTGCTCTGAGTAGGTATCGACCCCACGTACTCAAGTACATACAAGAGACGCGCAAACTAACCATTGCAGCACTGACGGCCACCATTTTAGTAGGATTCTGTGAATTTTGCATAGTGGGTTCAACCTGAAACAACGTACTATGTTAGTCCAACGCTGAACTTCTGAAAAATTTCATTTCATTTCTTCCGCATTGAGAAGAGTGGCGGAACTACTCAACGTTGCAAGATGTTGACATAGACAATTTTACGGATAGGTGTGGGGTCATACCTGAAACAACGGACTATATTAGTCCAACGCTGAACTTCTAAACAAAACTTCGGAACAATCATACCGCAGAGAGAAGAGTAGAGGAACGAACCACTCACCTTTGCAAGATGTTGACATAGACATTTTTCGGATGGATCTAAGAGTGGGAGCTGGGATCTTCTCAACTTCACTGAGTATAACACTTTTAATTGATCCCCTGTCTTTGGCAGTATCTTCTAAGCGAAAGTAATGGCAATATCTGGTGCGTGTCGTCAGTTATGAAATCACGCAATAGAAAGGACGGATATAAAAATATTCTCGGACAGCCAGGCGGTCATAAGAGCCTCAGTAGAGAATAGATCGATACTGGAATGCAGAAGTCTTCTAGACGAGATCGGTGCCACGTAAAGGTTTTCCCTTGTGTGGGTTCCAGGTCATACGGAAATATTTGGAAACGAATCCACTGATGATCTAGTGGGGTTCTAGTGGAAATGCGGATAGACAAAGCATAATTGAAAGCCCTTTAAGAGTGGTGTTTGACTCGACTCGATTGATCTCACTTCCACCACGAGTCAGATAAGACCAGGAGAAAACTCACTACTTGTCGCATATCGTGAGGCATTTGGCCTAGATATGACGGTAAAAGAACCGAGTTCCTGATGACTCTGAACAGGAATACAATAGCCAGAATGGCAGCTGTCATAATACTCGTATATCACTAGACGATTGTTGCACATTCTGCTAGTATTGGAATACAATACAGGTGATACTTTTGTAGCTGCGACGACGATCTAATGGAGGAAACCTTTGAACACTACCTGAAAACTTTGAGAAAGCCCTTTTTTGACGGTATACCTGAACTGGGCAGTATAAAACTCAGTGTGGTATTGGATTGGATATACCGGATATACTCAACAGATTACTGGCACATTCGTTTTTTATATTTTCTTTTCAGGCAACGTGGCAATTTAATACGTCATCACTGCGACTTGGGTGAGCTTCAGTGCGAGGAACTCATAGTCACTCTAATCTAATGTAACCTTGAGTCGCGGGTTTACTAAGCCAGAAACGACAGGTGCCCTCAGTCAACATAACCCGTACCCTCTCTCCAATTCAGCCTGGTCTTTACGCCAGAGTCATCGAAATTTGTACATATTCATTGAAAAGCCTAATTTTAACATATACGCGTCCTTATGGGAAATTCCGATATTTAGTATCACGGCAAGGAATATGACGAAAAGCCTGTTACTCACTGCGGTGTCCAGGTAGCAGTAAGATTTCGCAACGACAAATCCAGGCTATCCAATAGACACTGGCCGCATAACACCCCGGAATGGAAGTTTGAGTAACCTTTTTTTGAATCTTGGTTTCCAACAACAGGGTCATTTTATGTATGTATAAATAAACAAATACATATTTTCCTATTACATCCCATGAGGGGACAGGGGAGGGCTTCTAAAAATCAGTGAGCTGTACATGTTTGACTAATTTGTTCGATTCAATGGACAAAGTCGTCTAAAAGCCGTTTTCACTGAACAAGCACTGGTGTTGAATTAAGCAGGAAAGAAAACGTATTTGTAAAGAAAAACAATCATTCAGAATAAAACTTTAATTAGTGACAAGTTTCAAACGCTGATCCATCCATAGCCTAGAACTTTAAGCCACTGAGGATAAAGAATTCGCAAACAACTCCAAACGAACATTCGTCAATGTGAGTTCAAGTCCTAATTTCGACTGTTTTAAATAGTTTCACCAATTGAAAAAATATGATCTGTTACCTCTCAACACATTAAAATGTTCTAGTAAACTAATTCACAACGAATCCTATACAAATTGACGAAATATTTTTAATTTTTATCCTGACGAGATGGGGTGGGTGGGTGGTAGGAAGAATGAGTAAAGATGATTATAGTCATACCATATTTGTAATTTATAAAGCCATTATGGGTAGAAGATGTATAAAGACCAAATTTCCTGTTTGTTTTTAGTTTATATTCTGTTCGTTGTTGTGGCAATTTCTATTTCCCTTCCACAAACCTATAGAATAATCTTGTTTTTAAGTCATTTCCTGGTTACTTAACCACTCAGCACCAACTTTTTTCGGGAAGTGATTCGTTGTCCTGCTCCCTGGATTGGCCAGCAAGGTCCGGAAGGTGCAACGAGTGGCAACTGGTTGGGGTTTGAATACTTTCGGTTAATTCACGTTTACACCACTCACTACTCTCGCCGGCAGTACAATATAAACCACAGTAATAAAAAGTTATGTAACCCAAACAATTTGCGGTGTAGTCTTTATATGTAAACCAGGGTCATAAAAATCCATAACAAACACAACAACAACTATGAAACGCCGGCCAGCTACAATAACAATAATATTAACGGGGGGTTTTTTAAGGACCAAAAAATACCACACAATAAACGGACAGATGGATGGAAGGACGGACGTACGGCTAAAATGGAATGGAAGAGAACAGAAAATGAAATGTAATTCGAAAAAAATAATGCCAACAACTATGAAATGCACTGCCACTTCATAACAATATATTTGTTGCATTTTCATTTCCGCCTCATAGTTCCAAAGGAAGAAGACACAACTCCTCGCCAAACTAAAAACCCCAAACGTAGCGAAACATAAAACGACAAAAATGGCATTAAAATTTCAAGCTTTCTGCCTGCCTGGCATGAATCGTTCTTTGGCCATCTGGCCGGGGCTGTGAATATTATTGTGTGACCACAGTGAAATGTTCTCAGTTCTGGGCAGAAGGATGGCCATGGCAAAGCGGCAACCATCAGCAGGACAATCAGTTAACACAATATACAACACAGCCAAGCCATCACGCCCAACCGCTCGGTACGGTACACTGGCTAAAATACAGTCAGTCACAAACCATAGAAGACTGGTTAACTACTAAAGCCAGTGCACATACCCTTTCGTCCATGCGAGGCAAGCCAACTTTGGCAGTCAGGCTTTCAGCTCTCTCGCCAGTCAGTCATCGTCATCCGCATTGAGTTGAGTTGTGTCGCGTTCAGTGTGATTGACCACATTTCAGTTTTACTCTTTCCGAACTACAGACGAAAGAAAATTCACTGTACTCGTTCACTTTCCATGGTCACCATACTATATCGTCCACATCTTTCTCTACAGCGTTCTGTTGCCTCTTCCCATTGCGGAGTTTGTGGAAGGATTGAGGCCATCGCCTGGGTCTTACTGATTTTTTTTCTTGGCAATCCCTTATTTTCGGCCTCCTAAACACAAATTTACATTTCACTCCGGCACGTATTTTGCATTTACCTTTTTTGGGGGGGGGTGGTTTAGAGGAACATCGGGATCCACTATGTGAAAACTGTATATTCAAGGAAAATGCTCTTGTTAAACATTTGGCATTTTTCAACACAGTGTCCAGTCGCAAACATTTTTCTTTTGGTGGAGTTCTTTGGTCGAATTGCGATTTTGAGTTCGGCAGAGTTTCAATCAATTAGACAAGGTGAAGTATGTTAAGTTGAGGAATAGCAAATTCAAAATTGGTGGCTGATCTTTTGACTACAGGAGTATATACCAACATTATTCACGATATGAACTACTCAGAGGCCAATTGATCTAACCCCACAAAACAAAAAGTGGTTAAAATTGGAAAAGAAGTTTGAGACTTTTGTGTATTCTCATACAAAACTATACCATTTCCAATTGTAGTTTGAAAAATATCAATTTAATTTTGAAAAATATTAATTGAAATTTGAAAATTATATTTGAAATTTGAAACACATAAATTGAAATTTAAAAATTCTATTTAAAATTTTAAATACATCAATTGAAATTTAAAAAACATCAATTGAAATTTGAAAGATATGAATTGAAATTTGAAAGACATCAATTGAACTTTAAAATGCGTCAATTGAAATTTAAAATACGTCAATTGAAATTTAAAACTCATCAATTGAATTTTCACTAGTTCGTTCATTTAGTTCATTAGTTCATTTCAGTTCTTCAGTTCATATGAGCTGTGTGCTTAACAGTTTACTCACTACAGTTCAATTTGTCGGTTTCATAGAGTAAAGGCACCTAGTGTGAAATGAAACGTCAATTTCGTTTGACGTTTCATTTCACACTATTCGTGGTGATGTCGGTGCGATAGAGGGATTTTAGACGTAAATTGACTAACACCAGGTGGAGTTACAAGAACTGTTGACTTAAATTTGTCATGTCGTTTTGGTTGAGAACTGTGAAATTTAAACATATTTTGGGATTTTTTGTTACGTTCTATTCTTAGTAGTATAGTATACATTTGTGTTGGTATACATTTGCGGACTGTGAAAACTTTTTATAATAAATCGTCATATTTAAGACGCTACTTGATGTAATGCCCACTCTGAGGTTAAAATTGAGATCAATATCGCGAAATTTAAAAAACGTTTGCGATAACTGAAATTTTGTTTTTGAATTTACATGTCATTTACATTTCAGGTTAAGACGCAATTTGCATGCAAGTTTTATTGAAGATGATATCAATATTTTAAGGTTAGGTTAGATAGGTTAGGTTAGGTCCTAATGAGGACCGTTGTGATACCATAGGACATCATATTTCGTATTAAGCAAAGGTGCTTCTTTAAGATACGGTATTTTTGGCTTTGGCTTTTCTAAATTTACTTTTTATTGGGTTCAAAACTACAATATATACTAAATATTGGTTACAGGCTCCACCTAGAAAATTTCCCATTAAAAAAGGCATTTTGCCAACATATGTTAGTCTAGACACAAAACAAAGCAAAAGTTCCCAATATAGTTGATAATACAGGGTTGTAGCATAATAATGTTAAAATAAAAGTTGGTTAATTTTGTTTTCATTCGGATACAACAACCCAATGTACACAAAAACGGATGCGAATCCGTTTCGAACTCGTAACGAGTCAGTGAAATTGCGATTTGGCGGATTCGTCAAATGTTTCAATATCATTTATTACCAAAAAAAAAACGAATCCGAAACGGATACGACTACGAAGTTCATTACGAGTTCGAGACTGATTCGAAAAAGTACAAAAAACGATTCGCGTTTTCGAGAGTGATGCGAATTCGTTTCGAATCCGCAAAAATTGATAAAAACGAATCCGTCTTAAATTAATTTTCTTTCAAAAAAAAAACGAAAAACGAATCAAAAATGACAGAAAGAACTGCACAACTGATTGTTAATTAATTGTAAATGTGAACAATTACAATCACCATCCTAGTTGAAATAACAATAAAAACGTATAATTTAAGTCGTTGTGCAGTTAGAACTTTATTTCTTCTCAAATATTCTCCAATTTCATTAAATATTTTCTATTTTATCACTTCACTTTTGTTTTACAAATGGCGTCAGTTTGATGCATTGTAACGATTAGCCGAAAAATATATGAATACCGGTTATTTTTCGTAGCATTTGCCACTGTTGCCACATGGTAGTAAGATTATTTGACAAAGCACTGAAAAACTCTTTTCGCATTTAAACTCAGATCAAACATAAATCAAAATCAACTGATTACCAATTTAAATAACCATTCAAAAATGTGGGCCTATGAATTAAACCAGAATAAAAAAAATACTTAGAAAATACCACATGCAAATAAATGAGGCATTCACACTAAGATGACACATTGACTCGCTGCATGAGCTTGCTGACATCGATACTTTGTTATGCATCTACACTCTGGTGGATGTAAATATAGAATCACGGCAACATTGATAAACTGCAAAAGGTCTAAGGCATGTGTAATTTGGGAATCAGCGTGGAGATAAATTTGACATCGACAAGAGTAATGGAGACAGTAGGTTTGTTTCTTTACTTTTTGTGTAAAGTGCGTGTAAATGAGAGTAAAAGCAAAATTCACTGTCAAATACTCAAAATTACGCAAAAGTAAAGAAACGCAAAAAACCACTTTTCTTACACGCAAACAAATGTCAAAACACAAAACGTATGTTTGACAACAAATCTTGCATATCATGTTAATTTTCACTGTTCATTTGCACACTTCCCATCTTCTTTAAATAAGCACTCTCAAAGCAATCACTTGTAATTGTAAATTCAATAATTTTCACAAATAATACATATGATTTTATGTTGACGTTTCGAACAGCTGATTGTTCACTACTTTACACAAACTTACCCGAAGGAAAAGTCTGTGTAAATTTGGGTAAAAGAGAAACGCATTTTGACGTTAAGAGAAAAAAAATCTCTCTCATTTACACAATTTTGGAGTAAAGAAACGCTTTTGTGTAACTTTGTGTAAATTTGTGTAACTTTGTGTAAAATTGTGCAAGTAAAGAAACAGAGCTGGTATATTACACTAGACATCTGCACAACTATACACTAGACATCTGCACAAGACGTCTTGAATCACCATTCAATTTGCTTTTTTTTCAAGACATGTACCGTAGGGAAGGCGCGACAACCAAGTAGTTCGGGGTACTGTCGGCAAAGTGTTGGTATACGTGTGTAGTTGTGTGCACAAAAACGCAATACGATCTGAAGGGAATTGGAAGTTGTAGTATTGGCTTTTTGTGCTTCGCAGCTTCACAAACACACACGAATGTTAAAGATAAGTGTTACGCGAAACAAGCCAGAGACAATTGACGCTTTCAATGACAATATTCGTGAAGCCATTGGTGAAATACAGCTGCACACAATCGATAATGTGCTTAAAAATTGGACCGATCGTGTAGGATACTGCATGGCCAGCCGAGGCAGCCATTTGAATGAAATTATTTTCCATTATTAACCGGAAGGATTGTACTTTGAAATAAATAAACAAATTTGAGAAAATATTCAGTAGTTTTTTTTTTATAGCATTTTCAAAAAGAAAAGTTATTTGGCCTACCCGTTATTTGGTTGCCGGCCGGAACTTCGCTACAATACATGTCTTGAAAAAAATAAATGTCTCGAATGACCATTCATACGTCTTGTGCAGATACCTACTCGTACTATACACGCACAGAAAAAATACCCCAAATTATTTGTAATTGGATTTAGAGGCGAATTTAGTGGCCGTCGATGGTACAATGTTTAGTATGAATACGGGGGTTCGATCCCTGGTGTCACCACCTTACATTTCTTTCGACGACGGTCACCTCTCTTAATGATGGCGACAGTATCGAGTACTTAGCCATGAAAAAGCTTCTCAAAATACTGTTTGGAACCGGGTAAAACTGTAGGTCCCAATCAGTGACTGTAGAACTAGAAAGCGCACAGCTCACTGGTTTTAAGACGCTATCCGCTCCGTAATCCATTCATGGGATGTAATGAGTAACAATTTTTTTTTTAATTTAGAGGTTGTCACAACTACTTTAGATGTCATCATATCAGAAATAGATGTGACCACAATCGCATTATAAGTTTGTCACAACCTATTTCAGGTTACTTCAACCGAATTTCAGTAGTGGGCTCTAAACGCAGTTCTCACAAATTCATTTAGGTTGTGGCAACAGCAATTTGGTTGCAACAGCCAAATTTACGGTTACTACAACGTCTTTTCAATCTATTAGTTCTGTGAGTTTACCCCATTGAGCTATAAAAATAAGTATGAAGTTGTCGAGGCGGCGAAACGACTGCAGCCAATAGGAAAATGGATCTGAGATGATCACAGATCCTTTCACCCGCACATAATACAAAAACTGATGGTTTTTTCGCCATCAGAAACGAAGAATTTACCGTATTCCAAACGAAGTTGTTGTGGTAATTTGCTTTACAATTATTCCTCAAAGGGGCAACGATACAAGGAATCGCCCGGATGGTCACACGCCCCTAGGGTAAATGGAGCTAAACAACCCCCAACTTGGGTTTTTTAATTGGATACTGTACCATGATGGCGCATATACATTCAATTGATCATTCCAATACAAACGAATGTAGGTTGTTCGGGGACAATTTTTGTGTATGTCTTATATTTTCAAAATTAGGACCCCAAATCCTCTCTGATGCTAACATACCCGGTTTGAGGCATATCAAGGGAACAGATGGCAGAATACTGGGGAAATTGTTACGTTACCCACTTTCTTATCTACACAGACAGCCAGGCTGCCATAAAATCCCTGGAAGCCATGTTTGCTACGTCCCTGACGGTGAAAGAATGTCACTCATGATGGCAGAGTATTTTGACATCAGGCTCATCTGGGTACCGGGACACAGCGACATTCCAGGCAATTGCGTAGCGGATGCTTTAGCTAGACAGGGTACTACGGCACAGGTTCTTCCGGCAAAAGAAGGTGTTAGTATGCCAATCTCTACCTGCCGTTTGTAGATCAGGCAGTGGGCCGATAATATGTTCAAGGACAAGTGAAGACTTACTTCAACTTGCAAACAAGCCAGGGTCCTCTGGCCTCAGGTGGACAGGAAGAAGACTAGCCAACTTCTTAACTTGCCGAGAGGCAGATTATCCACAATGATAGGAACACTTACGGGACATTGTCTTGTAGGAAAACACGCCCTAAGATTGGGGCATAGAAACTTCACTCTCTTTAGATGCTGCATGGTAGAGGACGAGGAAACGACGAAACACCTTCTCTTGGATTGCACTGCTCTGGCAGGATTGAGAAGTACGACATTCGGAACACTTTTAGTTAACACCGTAACCCTACAGGATATCCCTGTAGGTCTTATAGACAAATTCATTTAAAGGTCAAATTGGCTAGACGACTAGTCAATAGTTGCTATAGAGGAAACTGCAGTTATTACTTACAATGGTCTTCTTTAGCCTAAGTGTGCTAGACAGCGTGCTGTCTTGCAGCCTTTTCATACAACCAACCAACCTACTTTCTACGAAAAAAAGGTGAGGTACTCCCGGGAGTACATACTGCACATAGCTTTAACAATTATTCATGAGGCGAAGTAGAAATATTCCAACTCCAATTTCTTAACCTATTCTAACATGAGATACATTTTTTTTTAAATAACGAAAATTTTAAATTGTTTTCAACAATTTCTCACGCTTAACACGTTACCCTCGTATACATACATTTAGCTCAAGCACGTCAAGGTTTATGTGAAAACGGTCATTACATTAATGAGCTACAGAAACACACAAAGAACCCAACAGCACCAATGTCCTCGCAAGTCGCAAGAAACAATGATATATATATAAATGTAAGCAACAGGGACTGGGACAACCAAATAGAGGCGAAACAAGTATATAAGTCACTATTTGCCAGGGATGTATTGTACTGTATTTATAGTCCAACCAACTGGCATTGGCCGAATGAGGTTTAAGTTCATTCCTTTTTATTGTATTTGCATTTGGACCGGAAACCTTGACTTAACAGCGCGGTACTAACTTCGCATGACTTTAACCTAACCCAACTTAACTGTATTGAATTTGTTTCGTTAAGAAAAAGTTGTAGTCTCGTTTGAATAACGAATTTTCTCTATTATTTCCTATGTTGTTCAAACTCATGCAAATGTGAAATATTTCATTTTTCCCCATTCTCAATGGAAATGAGGGGCGGCGGAGGAGCGGGGAACAAAAGTTGTTTTATTCTTTAGAGGATTTGCATTTAATTTCGCTATAGCTATGGAAAGGACTGTAACCATCGTAGTTGTAACTACTTCGGATGTCTAAGCCCTGACTGAATGAGTGACTTCACTGAATGACATGATGGTACGAGGAGTGCCATCGCTACGGTTGAGGCTCACTCACTATGCACCGTGGGTATGTAGTGAATTTTTAGATTATTGAGAAAGTTTTTGGTTTCCAAGAGAAATATTCTATTATCCTGATTGCATGTAAGGTCATGAGGATGGATAAAAGCTACAATTGCATTCACACGGAACCGTCTCTACAATGATAATGCTGGACAGCTGGTCGCCAGTTTGGTTAAAATGAATGCACTATGGATTAGATTTGAGAGATTTCAAATTCAAATGTCCTATGGAAGTGTGGGTTTCTGTTGAAATGAATCTGGGTTATGCCATTTGGTGTCAACGAATGCAGCTTTAAACCTTATACAAATCTACTTAATATTTGATTAATGTTTATTGATGTCAACAGAATACTAGGTTAAGTGTCATTGGTAGTCAACTAACGGATCACATACACTATATACCTCATTGTTGTACCCCACTGGAGAAACATTAGTCTGAAGCTCAAAATCCTTTCGACCCAGGGTCCCTAATTAAGTAGGACTCCATAGTAGTTATCCTGCTATTAGCTTGTGTTGAAAACGTGCCCAGAATACTAACCCAGTAGAAAACGATTGATCGGTCTCTTATTTGTAAAATATATATTTATATTTCTCCAACCGGCTCGATCTTTTGCTATTTTTACCCAGTTGGAAAACAAAGCTTTCGCAGGGATTCATCCGCCTAATCATTCCAACAAAGTATTGGTCGTCCTATTTTGCGACATCCTTCGAGTGCGCGCTAATTCATCTATATTCATTCTGCTGGCATGACCTGCCCAAAGCAAGCGATCTATTTTGATTCGTCGACGTCAGGATGTACATAATTCATATAGGTCGTGGTTCAGACGACTTCGATACTCGCCGTCATCGATAACAGGCTGATATAGTTTTTGTTTCACCTGCTTTAGCGATGACCCAGGTTTCTACACCATACAGTAAGACAGGTGGTACAAGAGTCTGATATAGCTGGAGGTTTGTTTCTCTAGAGAGGGTTCTATCTCTGAAATGATTGATAAGTTCGAAAGTACAGATGTTCGAAGCACAATTCTCCGTTTAATCTCCAGGCTGTCGTTGTTCGTTTTGTTTACCGTGGGTCACAGTCGAGATGAATGTCTGTACGTCGAAAATTTTTATATTGAAACAATTATTTCAGTCAAATCGACCCTCGTCAATTACGTTTCGATTCCTGACAGTACTGCAGTAAATTACATATCTATCCCCTGCATTCATAAGGAAATTTTAGCCATCGGTTATTTTTTGATTAACGATTTTAAATTGATAACACTAAAGTGTGTTCAACGAATGGCTACACTGAAAAAAAATCTTTGTATCAAATAGATGCTAAATGTTCATCAATTGTTCTTCATTGAATTGATGATCATTTTCATCAACTCATTGAAAAGGTTCTTTAAATTGAAGATTGTGCGTCTCTTCACCTATTTCAGCTTCATTAAATGTATGATCTTTTTTTACATCAATCTTCATCATTGGAATTTAGAAATAATTAGTGGGATCGATTCAAAATATAGACGTAGTATTGAAAGACTAAAAATAAAAAGAAAGAAAACTAGTAGAAAATTGAAAATAAATACATAATAGAAAAAAGTGTAATGGACAAAAAACAATATCCACGCTATGAGAATTTTCTATGTGGTCTTATACCTCGTTGTTGTAGATTTTTACATTGAAAAATAGTCCAAAGAATTTGGCTACAGATTAACAAACAATATACATCAAAATTATGACCAATTCACAGAAAATTTATGAAAAACTTAAATCGAATTGTTGACAACCTTACATCTAACTGACGAAAAATGCACAGAAAATTGACGAAAAACTTACATCAACTTGATGTAACTTTGTCGTTGAATCAACATAAACTGTTGACGAAATATGAAGAAACGAATGATGAAATGATATTCATCAATTCAATGAAATGTGTCCTAGGTAGGAAAATTAGAAAATGTTTCTTCAAATTGATGAAGGAATTCATAGATTTGATAAAGCTTTTTCTTTCTGTGTACGAAGCGAACGTATGCATGTTAAAATTTGACGAACAGCTGTCGTTTTACTAACTATAATCATGATTATGAAGGTTAGATTTGGTTTAAACTGTCATATTCATATTAGAGTTAGACAGTAGATAACAAACTGTTACGAATCAACACTTGACCCGCGAGTGACTAAACCCAAATAGAGGGTGGTTCAAATACAAGTATATTTTTAAAAATTAAATAAAATGCACTAAATTTAATTATTATTATGGTATATTATGGCTTTATTCGAAATAACAAATATTCCTATTATTTATGAAACACTATTTGATTCGGTGGCTGCAGCGGCTGGCTTCGCTCATTTTTCCAAGACGTCTCAATTTTCCAAGACGTCTGGTTCTATTTCACGAATGGCTCGGACGATATTATTAGCCTTTAGGATGTGGGTCGTTTCTGGATTATTCGCATAGCATTGGTATTTGGCAGCACCCTATAAAAAAATGCTAAAAGGTGTCAAAGCTGCTCCGAGAAGACCAATTGGCATCGCACAGACGGCTGATAACACGGTTACCGAAAAAGATCGATTGTTTGATGAGCTGCGTGACATTGTGCACCATACTGCCGAAACCAAAGATTATCCAAGTCCATACATTCCATTTCTGCCCTTAGGAATATCGTAAGCATGGATCTGTAATGGTCGCCGCTGACTAAAATGTCCTTTCCAGCTGCATTTTCTAAAATAATGGGTCAATGATGCCACCACTCCAAAACGTTGTACAAGCGTAAAGCGACATATTTTTTTGTTCGAAGAGGTATGATACTGACTGATAGTCAATATTTCGAACAGAAAAAATCTATCAGTGTCAAAATATCATATGCTTTAAAAATTTACCTGTATTTGGACCACCCGTTCAGAAAATTATATTTCTTTCTATTGCATTTTGAGGTCATTGGCAGTGAAATGGTTATCGCGCGCGACTCATGTACATAATAACGTAGGTTCAATCCCCGCTCTGACCTTTAAGTTTTTTCAGGGGCGGTAATAACGCTATCGAGTAATTGGAGATGAAACTGCGTCTCAACCCCACTGGAAATCGGTGTAAAAGTGTAGGTAGCTTGCCGATTGTGAAAACCTCTTCCCTATATCTGCACGTGATGTGAACTGAAAATAAGAATTGTATTTTTTATTTCATTTATATTTATTTAAGTTGCATTTATAGTTTATCTTTCTTATTGTTATGATTTTCTATTTAAGTATCGGCTTGAGGTCATAGGAATGAAAAAAGAAAACGAAGTTGTATAATTTTCGTTTTATCACAACTTATTTATAGCCTGTTCCTCTATCTCGAACGAAAGGCTAAGAGAAAGAAAATCAGTCACTCACAGTCGACTCAAATTGGGTTTATCTAAGTCGAAATTTTCGTTCGCCTGACTCAGTGTTTGTTCGTAAGTGACAGCACATTCCAAATAGACAAACCCATATTAGTACTGAATAGTTTTATGTTTTCATTCGACTTGAAACGATAAGATTGTGAAAGAAATCAACTTTCTTTCGTCTAGATCAACTTTCTTTCGTCTAGAACACGAACGAAAGCTTTCGTTCGAGATAGAGAAACAGGCTGTTAGTTTTCAATATTTCGATCAATTTTGTTGATCATTTCCAAGGACCAAATATAAGAAAAACACAAAGTTTTTGTAAAACATTAGTGAAAACATTAAACACAAAATTTTTCTTTAAAATTCAATATTTTCTGTTCAAGTTTATTCAGTAGTAAATCTCAATAATATTTATGAATACAATTACATTGTGAGGTAACAAAAAGTATACTAGTCTTTGCTGCAAGCCTTTGTCAACTAATTTGATTTTCCCGCCTAAATTTGTCCGTATGTATTCTGTATCGCGCTTGTAGTTGAGTTTCATGAAAGAGACGTCATGAGTAAATCTTCTCTTTAGTTAGAATTTTCACTTCTTCAAAGTTTGGCCTGTGTCCAGCTAACGTACAGTGGGCTCCGAGTGCTGTTTTTTTGTTCCAAAGGCTTATGTGCCTTTTGGTGCTAGTTATGTGATGAAATTCTTGTCTTCAGTTTATTCATCGTAGTACCCACATATACCGTCTGACATGTTGGTTTTGTCTCCGTTGCACTTGATTTCGTACACCACATTTGGCTTGTCATCCGTGTCGATTCTCGATTTTAGTCCTACTAACCGGTATTTGTATCTGTCATAAATGTTTGATTCTTACAGAATGTCCCGGAACATACGTTATGGATTTATATATCTTCTCCGGTCTTGTTTTATCCTTTGGTATTTGTGGTTTCAAATCTGTTCGTGTTAGCAAGTCGTCAATCGTGTTGAGGGGAAAACTGTTCATTCGTAATATCGTTCGTACTTTCTCCTTATTTCTTATTCCTTAGTCTGTTAACGAAGTTCTTGGCCGTATTATTTATTATCCATCTAGAATGCTTAGAATAATAATTTATCAGTAGTCCTGACGCTGTATGCTTTTGATACCAGTTAACTTATAAATTTCCATCTTCTTTTATAACTCTTCCACTGTGAATTGCAGTTGTAGATTGAAATATCGTCCGCATATTTAGTTATAATTTTCGGCCACTTCGTCAATGTATTGAGCGTTATGTCAAGTAATCCTTCCATTATAATGTCCGCCATTATCTGTGACGCTGGAGAACCCATAGGCATGCCTTTTCTCTGTTCGTTTTCTATTTTCATTGCTATGGCCTCAAGCCGATACTTAAATTGAAAAGCATAATTTATATTTATAAAAAATAAAGTTTTTATTCTGAAAAACACATTTATTAATTTTTGTTTAAGTATAAGAAACCGGAATCAATTTTGTATAACTAAATCGTATGCCAAAAACTATAGTGCGTACTGTAAATTATTGGTTTTAGTGTTCCAATGTCCAATGCTCAAAGGAGAACCCGAAGATATCGTCTCACATTATGAATTTATTATGCCTGCCTTACTTGGCAAAAAGATGGCAATTCTTTCTAAACCAATGAATTGGGAATCTTAAGTTGTACAATTCTTTGTATGAAGAAACAATTTCTGTGGTAGAGAAATACTACATTTCCAATTGAAATTTTGAAAAAAAATCAATTGAAATTTGAATAACATCAATCTAAATTTAAAACACATCAATTGTAATTTATAAGACATCAATTGAATATTAAACTACAATTAATTGAAATTTAAGAAGACGACGATATGGCGTACAAGTGAAATCCACTAAGTCAAGTCAATTTTTGGATGTTTTTAGTTAAGTCCACCAAGCTCTTGTACTCATCGTCTCTACATTTCTTGTGCTCAGTAGTGGTATAATAAGGCGGTCTGTAGCCAAACTTTCCAATTCGTATCTCATTAAATGAGTGTAGAAAAAATAACAGCAGAATAAAAAAAATTTAATGGCAGTTTCAGACATTCACTTCGTGATTTCTCTTGTAAGCAGACGATATATAAAATCGGTTAATGATTTTTGATTTTCATTTTATTTCATTTATCATTTGATTATAACACTGTGTGTAGTTTTTTAAGTCATGGCAATATAACCATATACGGAATAAAAGACCAAAAAAAAGACCCGTGTCTCCCAGTTTTGCCCAAAGTCATGGTCTTTTTTTATGGGAACCCAAAGATGTGGGGCCTCGGTGCCATTTTTGCAAAAAAGTTATCATTTTGTCAGGCTCATATCTAGCAAATCGTTCGGAATTTTGGCTTCCTCTCTGAGGTAGCACTTATCATAAAGAACAAAAATTGTGAACATATAAGATCAAATAAACTTCATCTTCAAGGTCAAAATCGCTAAGACCTAAGATCTCAATAAGAGATAAGATCTCAATAAACAACTTTCTAGAACATATGATCTCCTAGGAATGATTCTTATATTGTGTGCTGCGTTCCTTGTTCCGTGTGCTGAGCTTACTGCTTTGCCGGTGCTGCTGCGGTCGGTGAGATAGCATAGTATCTCAATGTTGAAGTAAACGGTGTTAATAATCATTCCTAGCATGTTCATATGTTCTAGAAAGATGTTTATTGAGATCTTAGGTACATTTTTGTAGTTGATTGATTGATTGAATTTTGAACGGTTTGCTACCTATGGATCTGAACAGGGGAAAAAATGTAAAAAAATCCAATAAAGTTTTTTGCGATTTTGACCTTGAAGATGAAATTTTTTGATTTTATATATTCACATTTCTTTCTTTATGACAAGGGCACCAACTTTCCCTCAGAGAGTAAATCAAAATTCGGAACGGTTTGCAAGATATGAGCCTGACAAAATGGTCACTTTTTTGCAAAAATTACACCAAGGCCCCAAATCTTTGGAGGCCCATAAAAAAAATGCATGACTTTGGGCAAAACTGAGAGACACGGGTCTTCTGTTTGTTGTTGGGCCGACTCATCTCCCAGTGTAAGGTACGGTCTGGCAGTCGGCCGACTAGTCGGGCAAAAATCAAAACTAGTTTGATTTACAGAAAGTCAGCCGGAAAGTCGTTTAGTGTTAGACGAAACATAGCCCAACACCAAAGTCGGCCTGACTAATTGTCGGCCGACCAGTCGGCAGGTCTAAGGTGCCGTTTACAAGGGTTGCTATTTATGTTTTTTCGGGTCCCGGCAGTGCTAGTGTTGCCAGATGAAAACTGGAACTTCCATTGGAAAGTTTGAAACTTTTTAGCATAATTGTTGTATTTGCAGTGTGTTGAAAAACACCATCATCAATAAGATATTGCATGTTCATTTGGCCGTGAAAAAGATTTGTTCTCATTGGATCCCACATAATTATACGAAAGCTGAAGAAAAGGCTCGTGCCGATTGGAGCAAAGAAAAGTTGAAAAAATACAACCGCGGTAACTCAAATGGAGTGTATAACATCGACACAGGTGACGAATCATTGATCTGTGCATATGAGTCCGAAACAAAACAGCAAACGACCGCATGTGTCTTTAAACTGGAGTTAAATCCAACAAAAGTTGTTCGTGGAGGAAGCACACCGAAGCAAATGATCGGGTTTCTTTGGGGTTAACCGGTCATGTGGCCACAGTGCTTTCAGTGGAACGTAGGGCGGTCAATTCCTAGTGGTATACCACCATCTGTTTGCCAACAGTGTTGGAAGAAATAAAAAAAAAACCGTTTCCCATTACATCCCATAAAGGGATTGGGGAGAGCTTCTCACAACCAGTGAGCTGTGCGCTTTGTAATTTGTCACTCACTGATTGGGACCTACAGTTTTTACACCGATTCCGAACGGTATTTTGAGGAGTTTTTTCATGGCTTAATACTCGATAGTGTCGCCGTCACTATGCGAGATGACCGCCGCCGAAAGAAATTTTTAAGGTGGTCAGAGCAGGGACCGAACCCAGGATCTCATGTACAAGAGGCGCGCACGCTACCCATGGCACCACCGACGGATCATTTTGCATCAGGACAATGCGACCTCTCACACATCAGCTGAAACACTGGACTATTTGAGCACTCAACATGTCGAATTGATGTGTCATCTGCCGTACAGCCCTGATTTGGCACTCATTGACTTATTCCCTCACATCAAGAAAAAACGCCATGGTCAACGTTTTTCGACGCCCGAAGCAGCTGTTGAAGCGTTCAATAACCATGTGTTGGAGGTGCCTGAATCGGAGTGGAAAAAGTGGTTCGAAAATTGGTTTGAGCGCATGCAAAAGTGTACTGATCTTCACGGAGAATATTTTTAAAAACAATAACACCGTTTTCAATGATAAATGATTGTTTTTTTAGTGCTGGACCCGAAAAATAAAAAGGAAACCATAGTAAAGCATATCGATAGCTAAAAATGAAAAGGCCGTATATTGTTTTTTACGAAATCGCGTCTTTTGCACATTCTGCACATTCTTGCACATTCTCTCAAAAACACCTTTCGTACAAAAACTATTTTTTAATGCTAACAAATAACGAATTTGTTTTACCAAAAACTGCGTTTAAAAACAAATAATGTGTCAAATCACTCCGTATTTTTTCAGTGGTTTCCTTGTCCTGTAAAGTAACAAAATATTGAGATAGGTCTGCTCAATATTAAGCCATCTATCTATATGTTTACTAAATTTCAATTGAAGTGTTTTAAATCTCAATTGAAGTCTTTAAATTTAAAATTAAATTGTTGAATTGCATATCGTCACCTAAAATGCCCAAAGACGCCGAAAAAGCAAAAAACCTTATAAAATCCAAAGTATTTCAGTTTTAAACGCGTTCATTCCACAGCTTACCTTAGGAACTTGGAAGTCTACTATTTTGCACATATATATTTAAGCGTGGAGTATTATATTCAATCAATTCAATCAACAATAGTAGTATATAACAGAGTAGTATATACCCAAATCATAATTGAATTTCATAGTTGGGGAATTCCGAAGAAGCGTTCTGAAGTCATTTCTAACAAACCGCAAATATCAGTTAAAATCGACGTATATTTTGCAGGGCCATATCCTTTGGACAATGGCATTCCGCAAGGTTCCCCTCTGTCAGTGGTTCTATACAATGCTTATGCTAACTCCTTGACTAGAGTTTTGGAACAGACGCCTGGTATTGACTTTATAGGTATACATGCAGACAACATTTTTGCGATGGCGTCCGGAAATCAAGGTGAAGCTTCATTGGGTGTTAAAGCCCTGAACGATAAGGTTCAGATGTGGGCAGCGTCCACAGGAGATAAGGTGCCAACTGACAAAATTGAAATACTTCACGACTGTTGGAAAAGGAATTGCCTCATCGACTCATTTGACTTAAACGGAAAGGTAATACCTGTACAATGTAGGATGAGAATATTATGCTTGGCATTTTCAAAAAATATGCTATGGAACGAACATGTTAAGCACTTAACTACGAAACTAGGGAAAATTAATAATCTGATGAAACTCATATGCTCTAAAACCAAGGGACCACATATCGACACTGCTCTAGACATACGTAGATCATTAACAATGGGTATTCTTATGCATGGTATTACAATTTACGGCTGTACCTCGAAGTCAAATGTTGGCAAACTAAATACCGCTATTAATAAATGCTTTAGAACTGCTTCAGGTCTTTTACGTGCAACGCCCATTGAATCATTGAGAGTCGAGGCTAGTTTTCAAGATTTTGATACTATACTTCAAAATTATTCGATTAAAATGGCATTAACAGCTATAACAAATCCATCAGATGGTCTCCTTTGGAGTCACATAGATATACACTCTAGGTCACCTAAGTCCTCTATTAGTCAAATAATAAATCTCTTTAACAAGTTTGGAATATCCTTGCCGAACAAACCCTATGCCCATGTCGGTAAACGAGTACCAGTCCCTATAGACATTAGCTTGAGTGCACACAAAAAGGATGAAATAAATTATTTCTGCTTTAAAACTCTGTTGGCCAACAACTTGTCCATGTACAAACCGAGCAACATTCTCTACACAGATGGTTCTTTCGATAATGGATCTAATTCCTACTCGATAATAAGACAAATTTCAGAATCCCGGTTTGAGACGAAGTTGAAATCAAGGCTTCCTGATAATACACGAATTTTTATCGCCGAGCTGACGGCAATACAAACACCTGTTGATGTTGCCATAAATCAACAGGGGAGAGCTATTATATGTACTGATAGCCTCAGTGTTACCAAGGCAATTCAGAAAAATCGTAAAGGAGACTATGATTATTTGTCTTTACCTCCAACTCTTTACGATAATATTATAATTATATGGATTCCAGCCCATACGGGTATCCCAGGCAACGAACGAGCGGACATAGAAACTAAAGACCCATTCGGTTTAGCCCACATATCGGAGATGCCATACCACATATCGGAGATGCCATAACCCCTTCAGAACATTGCAAAAAGTTAGGCGCCAACAAACATGGGACCAGTCTAACGTTTTTCTTAGACAAATTAATTCACTCTATAAAAGACAAAAATATAATAACAGTTTAAGTAGATCCGATTGTATTTTGCTTGGTCGCCTGAGAGTTGGCAAGGCTTTATTTAACACAAAGCACTACTATGAGAAAACAGAATCCGCCAAATGCAGTTTTTGCGACGAGGTAATCTCTGTAGGGCATATTATTACTGACTGCCAAGTGTCAAAGATTGATGAGCCGATAGCTGAGGTACTCTCTTGTACTTTGAAAGACAAATTGCCTAAAATACATCATTCACTTCGTATACATAACATATGTGATATTTAAACCGAGAAACCGAAATTTTACTTCCGATAAATTTATTATCCGTATTTTACCATACAATTGCAGTAATTATCAAAATCATTGTTATAACATTAAAAACAGTTTAACATTTGCTGAGTGACGAAATATAATATTTTAATATCCATTGATGTATTTTTCTAAACTTCAAATAGAATTTTCAAATTAAAATTTCTATT
The DNA here is from genome assembly GCA_963931995.1 of Phaonia tiefii. Taxonomy (NCBI): domain Eukaryota; kingdom Metazoa; phylum Arthropoda; class Insecta; order Diptera; family Muscidae; genus Phaonia; species Phaonia tiefii. Next base: position 149,671,944 of record OZ008367.1, on the reverse strand, counting down.
TTTTTAAACAAAATTTGTATTTTTTGAATTTCAGTTCAAAACGATGCAGTTCCAATATAGATCCGAACTTGTATTCAATTGCTAATAGAATTTTATATATCATCCCTTTAAGAAACTTATCTCTGACTTCGAACGTTACTTAAAAACATTAAGAAAAACATCAAAATCTATTTACCAAATTTACAGCAAAATAGAGAAATAAATGCATTTTCCTCGTCTCCATTCGTTAAGCCAAACCATATGCAGTCAGTGAAGCAACTTTCGCTGACTGCACTCTCACATAAAAACCAATTGAAAATCATTACAAATTATGACAATGACTATCGCAATGACATCAACACGAAAGAAGTTTTGTATTCTATAATGATAAAAGACATCGTTGTACACAAGAAAAAACTTATTTAAATTTTGATGAAAACTATAAAATTCTATGATTATGCGTAGCCAAAGATACAATTTCTACTAACAATTGTAGTGGCAGGGAAGATAGTATTCGAATGACACGACCATGTTAAAGACGAAGAAGAAGAAGGAACAAGGGAACTTTTCAGCAAAAATTGAAAGTTGAACAAATTGTATTACATATTATAATACCTATTGAGATTAATACTTTTTAAATTAGATTTAAGCTTTTCAATTATTTATTTTTTTTATATATACATATTGTTAGCTGGTATGTAAGTGGTATAGTAATGTAAATAAAAAAATCAATTAAATAAAAGTAACTTATTTAAAGTTATAACATTTTCACTTGTAGCTAGAATTTTAACGCCTAACATTAATCATTTAACATTAACAGAATTGTTTTAAGTACAAGGATAACTTAAGTATTAAGATGATGGAGCTCAGGAGTGACGTAGCCAATAGCAAAACAAACATCCCGTTAAGATGTTAGAGTTTGAACAGAAATATTCTATATTTAACCGTAAAAACTTTGTGTTATATTTTTATCAAAATAAATGGGACTATTTGCAAGACTACAATCCCTTTACATGACTAATAAACTAAAGTTTAAACTATTCAATATTTATGTACAGTAATAATGTACAGTTTTGTGATGCAGGATTGCTTTCTTAGAAATAATAATAAAAATTTGTTCATCAAACCCATCTCATTGGAAACAAACAGACTCTTAAGTTGTATCTGTCAGAATCAGTATTTGGGGAAAATTATAGCAGTGGCAGATCAAATCAATGCTGACACCTCCTATAGTTATATTGATTTTGAATGTTATCAATTATTGCTTATTCTAATGTCTACATTATAAAAGTGATATGATAACAATGTAGTGGGTTTCATGCTAGTTCACAAAATCACTCAAGGTGAACTTGGCAGAATATTGAATTGTGAATTTATAAGTACAAATAATAAATATATATAATAATACTTATAGCGAAATACAAAATCTTATAGCAATTAATTACAATTGTATGTCGAAAGTCCATACAAAATCATAAAATTAAATTGAAACTATTCTACAAGTTTGTGCGTATAAAATGCATTTTCATTGCGTATTATCGTCGTCCTTCTCTACACTCAAATGTTCACCTACGTTACGAGGGATGAAAAGAAAAGAAATAAAACTTAATACACAATAATTTAAACACACAAGAAAAAATTATATGCTTAAATAATAAAAGTTAAAGTCGGTAGAGATAATAAATAATTAGACATTGTGTGAACCTTCTTCACGGTTTTCGTAAGCCCAGAATTTATGAAATTCAATTAGGATGGAGACGACAGTTTCCGCTTGGCCGCTATAAACGGGAGCCAAGAACATATAACGAACCGGAAAAGAGAAAGAAAAAAGAAATACGAAACATATGAAATTTAATATTAGGGTGGTTATATTGATAGTGACAGTGCCAGTGCCAGTGCCAGAGTGCAACCCCTGTACAGCAATGTTGCACATACCATTAAGCACACGTTTCTGCAGTTGTAGCTGCACATTCAATAATGTATGATTTTAATTAATATCTGCTAAATTAAATTTACGTGCGCGAGTGAATGCATGAGTGGATGGATGGGAAAGAGAGGGAGAGCAAGCGGAGAATGTGCAAATGATGATGATAATGATGAACAACATGAAATATACATTACATCCTTGCAGGTATTTCAGTTGTACACTGGTATGTATGTACGTTTATGTGTCTTTATGTTGTAAATGTAATGGGAAACAGAGTCGAAGAGGGAAAAACTATACAGAGTCCGGTACGTAATGTTAAATTTATTATATTTTTTTTGTTCTGACTCTGTTGCGGGATGGTATGATAACTGAGGTTAAATGTATCAAAATTTAGTTAAATTAAATCAATAATTTAACCACTAATAAAAGTTTTACGCCTGGTGATCCCCAGTGTTTTTATGGTTTTCGTGTTTGTAAAAATTATTATTATATTCATTCGTTTGCTGGCGATACACAATTGTATTTTTCAAATCCAACAGTTCTGATTAAATGTATGTGTTGATTCAACTTAATATTGAAATGGTCAGGGAATAAAAAACTGTTACTGAGTCCTGCAAAGATTTATGGTCTACACACAAGTTGTGACCACAGATGAGAAATATGGGATAAATATTTGAGTTAGTACGCTTCTTACCATGTGTGACTAACTAGAATATTTTTGACAAGTTATCTGTTGTGCTTGAGTAATGCATGGCAGTAGGCTAATGGCATTAGCCTTTTCAAACGGGTATCAGCTTAGGTTAACAATAATTATTCACTTATTATTGGATTATTTGAAGCTGCGAAAAGTAATATTCTTATACAAATTACGTAATGCAAAAACATCTTAATATACAGTATTGTGCAAAACCAAAGCAAATTTTGTAGCAATTTCTTAAAATTATAAATATTCTAAAAAGATATCAATTAAAAAAAATAAAAGGCAGTTTTTCATTTATGGCCGTTGGTGGTGGCTGACGTGGGTTCGATCCCTACTCTGACCACCTTAAATTTCTTTTGACGGCGGTCTCCTCGCTTAGTGACAGCGACACTATCGAGTATTTAGCCATGAAAAAAGCTTATCAAAAACCGTTCGGAACCGGTATAAAACTGTAGGTCCCAATCAGTGAGTATAAAACTAGAACGCGCACAGCTCACTGGTTGTGAGAAGCTCTCCCTAATCCCTTCATGGGATGTAATGGGAAACCATTAATTTTTTTATTTATTTCATTATTGGCAACATAAATATTTGCAAAAATAAAAACTCGAAAATCATGTCGGTAAAATATGTGTCGAAAACAATCCATATATAATCAAATTTGAGCTGCGCAAAACCTAAGCAACTTTTCAATATTTTGTATAAAATCCTTTAATGACTAAAACCTGCTGACAACGTTTCGGTATGGATTTCATGAGATTACTCATGTTTCAAATCTGAAAATTTTGGGGGTTATATTCTCAAACAGATACAGCTGGAAAGAACGCTGCACACAACTTAAAAACTCACTGATAAGTCGAGTAAACATTGTAAAGTATCTTGCAATGAGAACATCCGTTCACACCAACATCCTTTCGTATCTTACAAAAACACTTGTACTGAGCAAAATAGATTATGGGCTATTTATTTTTGGTAAGTCTTGTAAATCTACCATATCAAGCCTATCAAGCCGTTAGATCAAGCCGTTAGATCAAGTGTTCATGCCTTCCGGACCACACCAATTAACAATATTTTATTAGAAAGTTGTCTCCCATCAATTGAAGCCCGTATTTATGAAGCAAAAGTCAAAATGATACCTAAACTGCTTACTAGCAACAACTCCATTATCAATAACGACATATCTTCCTATCTTTCGTCCAAAAATCAGAAAAGGATTTCTTCAGCAATATCCGCGACCTTAGGATTATTACATGAACTCGAGATTCCACCAAAGGTTTCAAAATACGTTAGCCTGCAGCCACAGCCGCCGTTGATCTCTCTTTTTTTAAATTTAAAAAAGAACATTCTTCACCTGATGTTTTCCTCAAACTTCTTGGCGAACAACAAACTTCTCTATCAATAGAAGAATGGACCTTCTTATTAACAGATGGTACTAAGAGTGCCGTCGTTGACACTTTTGGGAAACACATTGCACTTAGTTCACTACACCAGCACTGCTCAGTCTTTACGGCCGAGTCTTGTGCTATACTCCAGGCAATCTTCTGTGTTATAATGAACAAGAAGAAAACCATTATCTATACGGACTGCCGTTCGGTAATCCAAGCAAAAAGTAATCCTTTTTCAAATAAGTGGAACACCATTAACAAAATCAGAAACGTTATTTTTGGGAATGAGAACCAAATACTGATTCACTGGATCCCAAGTCACATTGGCATACTGGACAACAACGAAGCTGACAAAGCCGCAAAGTTTTCCGCATCTGCATCCATAATCGTCAACCCTACACTTGAAAAAATACACATTATTAATAAAAAAAATACAAATTAACTGATCTTCCAGTTAATCAGCACTACAGCAGGGTCATTATCCCCCCCTAGAACACCTTCATATCCCACAAATGCCGATAAATTGAGAATACGCGTTTTTAGTAGGATCCGTCGTGGACACACCACCTTCTCTCATGAACACATCTTTAAAAGAACCGGACCCGCAATGTGCTCTATTTATTTTAAGAAATTGCTACAATAGTTGCGTAGGTTTTGCGCAATACTGTAGGTTCATTTTCGTTATTATAACAAGACAATAGGCGTTGCATAGTGAGGTTGTTGTTGGTACGAGCCCTAACCGCTATTTATTCGTACACCAATCATTTTTAATGCCAATGTAACATTTAGGGGTACATATTTTACGAAATAATATTGACAACACCAATAACTTTATATTTTTTTCAAAGTTTGTTTTATTATTTTTAACTTCATAAACAAATATGTGCACATATTATGATAAAAAGTTTTGAAAACAGAAATTAACCGAAAGTTCTTTAATTTTGATATAAATAATTTAACCACTATTAATTCGTACAGTGGAAAATTGTCTAATTTAAAACTGTGTAACGCCCCCATTGCGTTTTAAAACAGATTCTAATCGCTTTGGCATTGTATCTATTAATTTTTTACACTCTTCAGGGGTTATAGAGTCCCAAATTTTCTGAATTTTGGCTTTTAATGATTGCCCACAGGTTTTCAATTGGGTTAAAGTCTGGGCTAGACGATGGCCACTCCAGTACAACAATACCATTTTCTTGTAGCCATTTTTTTTGTTTTTTTTTGGCTGTATGGGAAGATGCACCATCATGTTGAAATACATATTCGCCACAGTCAGCTAACTTTCGTACGGACGGAATAAGGTGTTCTTGCAATATATTAATATATTTTTGTGCATTTACTGTCCCATTAATAAAATGAAGCTGGCCGACACCTTTTGAGGACATACGTCCCCACACCATAAGGCTAGCTGGAAACTTAATGGTACGCTTTAAGGAGTCTTTATGATATGCCTCTGTGTTTTTACGAATCATCCATTTTCTGGCATCACCGACGCATACGTCAAACTTCGATTCGTCGCTAAATATAATTGTGTTCCATTGCCTTTGTACCCAAGAACGTCTTTCTTTTGCCCATAACAAATGTTTTTCATTTGAAGTGCAGTAAGTAAGGGCTTTTCTATGGCGTAAAAAGTTTAAGTTTCAATAAATATTTTTCGCAACACTAGTAGTATGTTAAACTTACTTTATAAAAACCATAACCTACATCTTTCATTTGCTGACGCGTCCATTCACGTTTAATGGGTTTTCCAACTTTTTCTGACCACTTTGAAGCTAATTTTTGTTTAATTATAGCTGCTAAAGCTCTTTTGTCGCGAAACGTTATTTTGGAGACCAGGCCTCTGATGGCAACGTTATTGCTATAATTCCCATATTTTTCGTATTTTTGAACAATACTTTTTACTGTAGATCTGGTAAGCTTAAGATCAATCGATATTTCGCCATAGCTTTTTCCCGATTTGACTTTGTCAATAATTAATAATCGAATTTCTTCACAAACTGGCTTATCACGTGCCATCGTTTAATAATTAATCACAATTTAAACAAAAAACAAACAACGTGAAAATGTTCGTGTTATTGTTCCCTTGCATTTCTTTACTCAAATAAAACGATAAATTTTCATTATTTGTTTACATTTTGATTTTCAGAGTTGTTTTTAGCTAAATTTATACACTGTAAGAATTAATAGTGGTCAAATTATTTATATCAAAATTAAAGAACTTTCGGTTAATTTCTGTTTTCAAAACTTTTTATCATAATATGTGTACATATTTGTTTATGAAGTTAAAAATAATAAAACAAACTTTCAGAAAAATATAAAGTTATTGGTGTTGTCAATATTATTTCGTAAAATATGTACCCCTAAATGTTACATTGGCATAAAAATGATAGTGGTTAGGGCTCGTATATACGGGGACCGGTATCTAAGTTTTCGTTATGATTATAGGAAGATAGATTAAGATTATAGGAATCAGTTCTTAATTTTCCCAGTGTTAAAGGTTTATATTAAAATTTAAATTACAACTTATTTTCATACCATTTTCGTTGCCCAACATCGTTAGTATGTGCCAGGGATTTATAAATGTGTTAGGGAGTAGTAAAACGATGCGTTAATACATAAGTGCATGTGCTCGTTGGTTGATATGTGCAACCCGCAAACAAGAAGTACACTTATGAACTATAAGTATGTATAGCTGTACTATATATACTTTATATACATATGTATAGTATGTATGTAGAAGCATTTACTACTACTCCACATTCAAATGTAATGTTAATAATGGTTGTTTGGATACACTGATGATATTAACCATATGCAGAGGAGTAAGCAGCAGCAATAGTAAAATCAGCTGTAACATGCAAAGAATATGAAATGAAATGTAATAAAACTTAACCAGAATACACAATTTTAACAACGACTACAATCAAATAAAAAACACCACAATTTTATACTTTCATCACATACATACGTCAATACTTACATATATATAAGAATATAATTTTAAATGAGGTCAATATGTTAACGTGTAATGTACAATAAATATTATAATTGTATACAGACCAAAAGAACACATAATAATGGTAAAACATTTAAATACGTAAGTGAAATGATGTATATATCCTTCGTGTTTAGCACTCAAGTCTTGTCTTAACCAAATAAATGCTGTGGGGTATTGTACAATAACTCAGATTTAATTAAAAAAAATTTCAAAAGTTGTTACAATAATTGCACAGTAATAGTACAAAGAAAAATAAGTGAACAGTCGAGAAGTTCGACAAGCACTTTAAACTAGTCAGTCAAGATGAAATATAGGACAACTTTCGCTCCTGATTTAGAAATGCCAGTGCCTAATAGTAAGGCGGGGACTTTAGACTAGTCAGCCAAGACTAAACATCGGAAGCCCTCTCCCCTGAATTAGAAAAGTCAGTGCCTAATATGGGTATACTTATATAATGTCCAATACGAGGACACGAGGAAAAGACAAAATTAATCGTTACCACAAGCAGAACATCCACCTGATTGAATGAAAGGGTGTGCGTTGATAACCGTTATAATTTTGAGGTAGTGCACGAATTTATTTACCTGGGATCTGGCGTGAACAAAACCAACAACGTCAGCCTTGAGATCAAGCGGAGAATTGTGCTTGCGAGTAGATGTTGTGTTGGGTTAAGCAAGCACTTCAGAGATAAGCCCTTCTCTCGAGAAACGACGATCCAATTACATTAGAATCCCAGATTCCGGCATGATATCGCATGCTGATGAAACATCTCAGGCAGTCCTCGAGAGAAAAATTATCCGAAAAATATATGGTCCTATAATAGTGAACGGCGAGAATGCAAACATTGATGTAGTAATGCGAATCAAAATAAATAACGCGTTTACCCCAGCTAGGCTATGTCAGTAGAAAGAATCAAAATGAACCAGTTGAATTAAATCGGAAATTATGACCACCAAGACTTCGCTGGAAGATTGGGTGATACGAGGGATGTATATGAGATCATGAATGGTAATTATAAAAGTACACAGTTTAGTTATTGTGAGATGTTTTTACTTTATCACTTTAATCGAAATGTTATGTCCTCTAAATGTTACAACAAAAATAGTTCGAATGTCAACCATTTTCGATCATTTTGTTCTTTAAAGCAGTTCTGACTTAAGGCCCAGCTTAAAGGGTCCATTTGTATGGCTTTATGGATTTACTATAATTATTATTTGTATGGCTTTATTATAATTTGACTAACCCTACTCATTTCCAATAGTTTTATTCGTTGGGGATGTAAAATCGATGTGAGTCGGCTTGCAGTTGGATTGTACACACAATTTTGAATCGATTTTTATTTTATTTTTCTCAGTGGTTGTAGTAGTACATTGATCGTATCCGACAAGTTAAAACAAAAGGTTTTATTTTTGTTGTTTGGGTTTGCAATAAACCCTCAATGATTCGAAAATCTAAGTGACAGAAAAATAATAGATGAATAACTATAAAAACGATCAACATGCTTTAAGCATTTTCGTAGCTACACAAAAAGTGATATACAAATCACTAGAGTTGAGTATTTGAGCTGCCGTAAGGGATCTTGGTCTTTTGATTTCGTTCCGGTAATGGATCAAATCCCTTTTTAGATCACAGTTCCTGCTCAATGAAAAGACCGCAAAAGGGAGAATATACTATGTATGAACTAGTTGATGCAAGATCTACTACTTATATATGAACTGAATAAAAACAGAAGGAAGTGAAAAAACTGAATATTCAGCTAAACTAAATGTACAAGGAAAGAAGAAAATAAATTAGAAAAATAACGAAGTTTAGACAATGAGCCTAATGCACAGACAAAAGAAAATAATTTTATACGCTAAAAAACTAAATGAGAGATTTGTATGAAAAGCAGAAATGAGTTGTAAATCTGAAGAAATTATAAAAATGATCACAGAAAGAACTGATACAGTGAAAAACCAAGAAGAACTTTCTTTAGGAACTGATTCCTCTAGTTCCTTCTTGGGATAAGTGCCGGAAACAAATTACTTACGGATCTACACAGCTCTAGTAATTGCGGTTAGAATTTTATACAGATTTCAATCAATGAACCCCAATTCACGACGAAGAATTAATCAGTATGTATATGTAAGTCCAACTGTGTATCTACTATCTGAAACATGAATACATTAGTTTTCTCCAAGTCGAACCAAAGATTGTCGTTAGTAAAACTACTGCAGCTCGTCATAATTTAGCATGTATGCGTTCGCTTCGTAATCACTCGTTGGACACACTTTAGTTGAAGTGTTAGGAAATGAAAATTATTAGTCAGATGATAGCAGGTTACTAATTTTTCGTTATGAATACGATGGTGTGTCTGCTTTGGAATTAAGTCGCAATAGTATTACTAAGTATCGAGTTTACTAACAAATAGCCATGAAAAGGCTTATCAAAATACCGTTCGGAACCGGTGTTAAACTGTAGGTCCCAATCAGTGACTGTTAAAATTTTAAATCGCACAGCTCACTGGTTATGATAAGCTCTGCCCAATCCCTTCGTGGGATGTAATGGAAACCCATTTGGTTTTCAGCACCAAACAAATGAGACAACAAAAAAGAAATGTTAAATATAAACATAAATAAATTTTTTCATAGGTCCAAAGCATTTTTAATGTAGTAAAGCTCCAGTACCTCAAAAAACACCCTGACCAGGTTAATAGGGAATAATTTAAAAAGCAATAAAATATAAATAGATATGACCTAAATTTAGTGGTGATACGTGATAATTGTAGCAAATTTTTTTCTTCAGGCCATTATCTTATATTTGAATTATTCATTTTGGTGTTTATTTTTTTTCAAGGAATTTAGCAGTTTCTCTTCACTGGACTTTACTCCCATATTCATAACGAAATATTAGTCACTCGATGTAACCTCACTACACGAGTGTCTAACATGTCTGTTTCACCCAAATGCAACCCTGATGTGCATGATTGTTGTCAGTAAAACGGCAGCTGTTTGTCAAAACTTAGTATGAAGTATATCACGTCGTAGCCACTCGTTCGGCACAATTTGATAAAAAGAGTTAGAAAAAAAGCTAATCGTTATCCAGATAATATCCAGTGGCTAACTTTTAGTTATAAATTCGTGAGTTAGCCCAAAACCTGATTGGACCTTATCAGTGTGGTTTTAGACCAGGCAAGTCCACAACTGACCAAATATTCACGCTACGCCAAAACGTGGAAAAGACCCACGAAAAGCAAATCGATACATACCACCTTTTTGTCGATTACAAAGCTGCTTTCGATAGCCCCATACGGGGAAAACTGTACGAAGCTATGTCTGAACTTGGTATTCCGGCAAAAATGATCCGCCTCTGTAGAATGACGCTGACCAACACCAAATCAGCAGTGAAAGTGGGGAAAGACCTCACTGAACCATTCTGTACCAAGCGAGGACTTAGACAAGGCGACACACTTTCGTGCAATCTCTTCAACATCTTAATGGAGATAATAATGAGAAAGGCTGCAGTAAATACGAACAAGACCATTAACACGAAAAGCCATATGTTACAGGCGTATGCTGACGACATAGACATCATTGGGCGAAATTTGCGAGAGGTGACTTCAGTATTTTCAAGAATCGAAAAGGAATCAGCGAAGGTGGGTCTTGCTGTTAATGAGGGCAAGACAAAATTGATGGTGTCAACGACTCGAGAAACCTCTCGACTTGGTCCGCACTTGAACGTTGACAACCGATTTAATTTTGAAGTGGTAGATGAATTTGTCTACCTTGGATCCGCCGTGAACAAGGACAACAACGTCAGCCTGGAGATAGATAGGAGAATTGTGCTTACAAATTGATGTTATTTTGGGCTCAGCAAGCAGTTTAGGAACAAACCCCTCTCTCGACGGACAAAAGTTCAGCTATATAACTCTCATTTTACCTGTCTTGACATATGGCTCCGAAACTTGGGTCATATCGCAAGCGGATGAAAAACACCTGGGAGTTTTCGAGAGAAAAATTCTCCGTAAAATATATGGTCCTGTTAGGGAAAACGGCGAGTACCGACGTCGCTGGAACGCAGAGCTATATAATCTCTATTCTGACGTGGACATAGCTAGACGAATCAAAGTGTGCCAATTGCGTTGGCTAGGCCATGTTATCAGAATGGATGAAGATGAGCCAGCGCGAAAGATTTTTGATAACGTACCCGATGGAAGCAGGAAAAGAGGACGACCAAGACTCCGCTGGAAAGACCAGGCAGAAGAATCCCTCCGTAGCCTTGGTGTTACCAACTGGCGAGAAAAAGCGAAGGATAGAGCCAGTTGGAAGAATATGTTGAAATTTGTTTACTTTGTTTGTTTAATTAATATGTGTAAGACGTCTGACCTCATGAGGTTGTAATATAGTCAATAAAAGTAAAAAAAAGCCCATGATACAAGAATATTGCTAGTATAGTTAGAACAGCAGTGGTTGAAGATCGCATCGGTTTCGTATGGTAATCTTTATTTTGGAAGCGCAATAAAATTGAAACTTGAATCCAAATTTAAGAAATATTTTTGTATTTACCAAGTCAATAGAGCAATATGTTGTTATTAATAATAGATTTTGAGAATACTTCATCAAATTCACCTTTTAAAAGCACGTTTGTAACCCATTACAAGATTATGATCATACTGTGTCGCTTTCTACGGGTGGAGTCGTTATTTATTTTAAAAAAATATGGAAAATAACTAAAATTAGTGAAAATATAGACGGTGGTAAATATTGGATTTTAGTATGTATTCGATTTAGTATGTAGGAATTTAATATGGATTTAGTATGTATGTATGTAAAGAAACATGCCAAGCCAATCAAATGATAATTGGTGCACTATACAGATCACCTAGTTATGGAGAGTCAGATTTTTGTAAAAATTTTGAAGAAGCCTTAGAAGAAATTAGTGATTATAAATGTAATATTTTAATAACAGGAGATTTTAATATAGACTGGTAAAAAAATTTGCAATATAAGAATCAAGTGGAATGGATACTAAATGATAATGGTCTCAGACAATTAGTTAATGAATACACAAGAGTAACAATAAGTTCAAGTACCATAATTGACTTTGTAATAACAAATAACGATTATATATATGTGTTAACAACAGTATTACAAATAAAATATCAGATCACGAAATGATAAATATTATAAGTAGAAGTGAAAGTAATAATCATAACATAGACAGTGGAAATGTTTAAGTACAACAAAGAGACATTTAACACAGAGTTAAGTACAAATATCGTCATATGTGACCCGGTCTACGAAAAGGGACCTTCGGTGTAAAAACAAGTTTTCGAGAAAACAGCTGTTAAAGATAAACAAGTCATGTCATCAGTTTCGCTTCAGTTGTTCCCTTCTCTCTGTATCCCTACTCATCCTACCGTGTTTAAAGATATTCAGTGTTGCTTTGCGCCATTAGAAAGAGCACACATTAGTCTATCCGAATCGCCAAAAAAGTGAAAAATGATATTTTCACACCGAAGGTCCCTTTTCGTAGACCGGGTCACATATAATGAAAATAAAAACATTAATGAAAATGTAATTGTATTTGATTGATAATGGTTTTAAAGAAACTATATAAATATTACTAGTAAGAAAATTATACAAGAAAAAAACAGTGTAAATCGGTGGTTTAATAATGAAGGAAGTTTAGTGAAGAAGGACAAAATAATTAAATATCAAACAGCAAAATTTAAAAAAACACAAATCAAGCATGGTCCAATTACAAAACAAAAAGAAATATATAAGTATAAAAAATGGAAACCAAAAAAAAGAGATCAAAGATCTAGTAATTAAAAAACACATAACGAGATAAAAATGTGATATTCAACGAAGTATCGTAGAATACATATAAAGATAATATAGAAATCGCTAATCATTTCAGTAATTAGTTTGTAGATAGATAAATACATAAAAAACATGTGGAAAAAATATTGGAAAAGGTTGTGAAAGAACAATTAGAAAAGTATATGAAAAATAATTATATATTTCGTAAAAAACACTCATGTGAAACGACGGTTAATTATGTAATAAGTAAATGGAAAAATATAGAAAAAAAAATCAATGAGTGTTCGAACTCACGGATGATGTGTTCATACCTTTTTGCTACAAGGTACCTGTTCGATTTCTATGAACACATTAGTAAATGTTACATTGGAAAATAAAAAATAATAGTTTTTTTGTATACACCGGGCAATGCTGAACATCAAATGACTCGCTTTGTTTGGCCATAGCAACAACAACGAAACAACCAAACACACAACATCACGCATACTTTGTCCGTAGTAGCTGACGTATACGTGTGTCACATAACCACATTTTTGCCATATCAACAGCAACGAAACAGCCAAACACACAACATCACACATACTTTGTACGAAGTAGCTGACGTATTAGTGTGTCACCATAACGTCGACTGCGCAAGCCCATGGGCTTGCAAATGAAATTTTGCGTGGCTATGCTTTATATCTCCGTTCAACATATCGAGAGCTTATATTCAATACCAGCTATACGCAAAAACACAATTTTTCAGGAGAAGGTTTATTTCCGAACTCTCGAAGATTGAATCTTTAAATAATTTTTGTATGCAGTACCCACTAATAATATTTAACAAAAATACTAGAAGAAAATTTACTTCAATCTTCGAGAGTTCGGAAAATATACTGTGTTTTCCTTCTCCTGAAAAATTGTGTTTTTGCGTATAGCTGGTATTGAATATAAGCTCTCGATATATACAACATATATACATATATTATAATGTTAATACATACGCTATAGACACAATTTCGTTTGCCTCACCTCTGCCACACCACTCTTTCATTGCTCTCTTGCTCGCTCATTTTTGTTCAACACGTCATTATTCTCTTTCGCAGTCCCAGAAAATCTGGTTATAGCAGCAGCATAAAATCTGGTTTTAGCAACAGCATAAAATCTGACTTTGATAGATTTAGTCCCTATACGCCGCTATAGATGTTAACACATCAAAAATTACATGAGATGTCAGGGGACACCCGGTTAGAACGAAGTTCCTTTCGCTATATATTATATACTAGTTAGTTTCAACACGCCTGAGGCGCCCGTTGAAAAATATGATACTTTAAATGGATCTTTGAGAAAATATACTTTTTGTAAAATGATAAACTTTTTTTTAGGGAAAAATTATTTTTTATATAGAATGTATTTTTTGTTTAAAGTATATTTTTAGATCTTTTTTGTAAGAATATGTATTATATTTTCCCGAAAAGGTCCTTTTTTAAAGAGAGGTACTTCTTTTATTGGAACCTAATGTTTTGTTTAAAAAAAAAGGTATTATTTTTAAGAAGAAGTACTTTCTGTAAGAAAAAGTCATGAGTATGAATTCTTTATACAAAGTACTTTTTTTAAGAACAGGTGGCATTATAGTGAATTCTCAATTCAAATGAGATTTCGTTTGCATTTAGTTTGATGAATTTTTCAACAGCATCATTCCAAACAACCGCTGATGAAGATCTGTGGCTAGATCTGAAATAGCTATACGGTTTGCCAGGAATCAGAGGGAAACATTTGCAAAACTCTTTTTTAAAAAAAAAAAACTATATCTCTATTAATAGAGATATAGAATTGCCTCGAGCTTGCACAAAAATATTAAAAAGAACAGGTGCTTTTTAAAGATGTAGCACACTTTTTGAATTAAAAGGTTATAATTTTGTTAAGAAAATGTATTTATTATGAGAAGGGGTATTTGTCTCAAGAAAAGAAAAGGTGTATATTTGTTGGAGCAGTTTCTTCTCGGTTGATTTTATATATTTAAATGGGTTTTCTGGTCGTCCGTATTTGCGCAAATAAAACTCAAATTTTCATTTCGCTTTTCTCCTACGCTTTTCGGCAATTTGTTGTCGCCTTCATCAGTGTGTCTGATAAGGTATTATTTTATTTTTAAGATAAGGAATTTGTGTACTAAAAGGTATTTTTTTAAGAGAAGGTATTTTTGGAAAAGGTTTTTTTTTTAAAAAAAGGGAATTTTTTAGAATTGGTCCTTTTTTAAGAATAGGTAAATTTTGAAAAGTAGGTACTTATCTCAAGAAAAGTTATTTTGCTTCACAAAAAAAAGGTTCTCGTTAAAGAAAAGGTATAAATAGTTTTTTAAGAAAAGTCAATTTTTTGTGGGAAAATGTACTTTTTTAAAGCAAAGGTACATCTTTAAGGTAAGATATTTTTTTTTTAGAAAACATACTTTGTTTAAGTATATGAATAGGTTTTTTTTGAGAAAATTTACTATTCCTAAGAAAAACCACTTATTTAAGAAAATGTTCTTTCTTTTAACTTCTTTAACTTTGGCTTTTCTAAATTTACTTTATATTGGGTTCAAAACTACAATATATACTAAATATTGGTTACAGGCGCCACCTAGAAAACTTGTCATTAAACAAAAAATTTCCCAACATATGTGAGACATCTAGTTAGTCTAGACACAAACCAAAGCAAAAGTACCCATCCCGCAACGTGAGATAAGGAACTTCGTTCCAAAAACACATAACGAGATAAAAAAATGTGTTGTTCAACTAAGTAGAATATAAAGATAATATAGAAATCGCTAATCATTTCAATATTTAGATTGACATGTGAAAACATTTTGGAAGAGGTTGCGAAAGAACAATTAGAAAAGCATATGGAAAATAATTCTATATTGTCAAAGTATCTATCAGGATTTCGTAAAATATACTCATGTGAAACGATGGTTAATTATGTAATAAGTAAATGGAAAAATATAGAAAAAATCAAAAAAAACTTATGCCAATATTTCTAGATTTTAAACGAGACTTTGAAACAATCGACAGACAAAAAATGGTGAAAAAAATTATATATGTATGGAATACAAGGTACAGAATCAAATTGCAAATCAGTATTGTGCATTGTGTTTAGTTTGTATTACATGCTGGTCCTGTCCATGGGGGTTCGCTAAAACAGCTAATCGACTTCATAGTTGGAAATTGCATACAGGATGGAAAGTGAGACAGAATGAGCGATAGGTGTATTGAAAAAAAAACTGACTTTAGATTGTATTTTATGCCATATATTAAATAATGTTATGAGTTTTGATATGAACGAACAAAACAATTTTCGTAGAATTCGCATAAAGTTCAAATTCTGGCATAAATACAAACTGTATCAAAACTCCAATTAGTTCAGTGAATTTCGACGAGAATGTGATGGCTGAGACAAAACATTTTACTCTATGCTTTGTTCCATGGGTTAAACGTTAAAATGTTCTGTGAACATGTAGGACAATTTAACTAGGTGTCGTCGAAATAAAAAAAAATGGATTAGATTGATATTATATCAGAAAAAAGAATAATATCAATATAAAACAAAAGCTGAATTCTACCACCTTGGGCCAACACGCTGGAAAAAATCCAAAAGTGTTCAGCTTAACCTCTTAAATTAGGAACAAGATGTCCGAAAATTTTGTATTGACCCTACGACGTTAAAAATCGAAAAATCAGGCACATTTAATATTAACAAATAAGTTCGGGTACTTAGAAGAAAGGAAATTCTCTTACCTATGAAGTCAATGGACCGATATATGTATACTTTATATGTTTTCAGAGTAATGATGAACATTGGCACTAAAGCACTCAGAAAGTTTTATGATTAGTGGAAGCCGCGATGCCGGTGTTGGAACTACCCAGAGGAGAAAGTACCTTAGACCTACCGCAGGCGGGCCACCCAGAAAGTATTATGACGCGAGAGCTACAAGATCGAAGATGGTGTTGTATCTACTCAGACGATAAAGTCCCTCAGAACGGCCGCAGAACGTACACCAATACACGCATGTTTGCACGATAAGACTTTCGATAATAAGCCTATCCTACAATATCTGTCATTGTTCTATCGCTCTTTAAGTGCAATTTGCATCCTTTCGAAAAACGTGTCCCTAATTCTGTGGGGCAGAAATGTTTAGACTTTCTCCAACGCATATGTTAATAGTAAAAAACTAATGCACTGTTCCTCTATATCGAACGGAAGTCAATCACTCGAAATCGAATGAAATGGGGTTCCTCTTAAGTGAAAAGGCTTTAACTTCATATTCGAACGCTTACCGTTCCACTTGACAAATGACAAAACTGTGGAACCAACATTGATTGATATTTAATCGCCAAGAATATGAACGAGAGCCTATGGTCGACATCGAGGAACAGGAACTATGTTATATTCGAATTAATTATTAAAATTTTTAGCTTTGTAGACTTATAAATCATTATCATGAAGTTTTATAAAACTTTCCGCACATTTCCCGAATTAGTTTCAAGCACAGCTATTTCATCTTCGGACTTTTTGACGTTTCTTACCAAAATTAACCATTAAAGTCATATTATACTTTTATAGATGATTCTTCTCTCAATTCAGACTCTTGGGGAATGTTAACATGATGGCCTAATACGTCCATGCCAATAAATTAGTTTCACTCACCAATTGATTAAATCCTGTAGCGTAATCTTGTATGGATCCTTTGACTTAACCATATCAAATATTTCATCTTTTAAGTCTTCGAAATTAACTGATTCGGCGTTTACCGCCCGGATCTGCTCCTGGATACCCTTGAAGAAGTAATGCAATGTTTGTGCCGTCAAGTAACCCTTGTGCTGCACATCCAAAATGCGAAAGAGATAATGCAGTGACTGAGGCTCATGGCGATTATCCAAGGCCAGCACAAAATCAAGAAACGTTTTATAATCCATTTCGCCATCAAATGTCCGACATTCATCGAAAACGCGATCCAAAAACACTGAGGTGAGAGTGCCCGAGCCATAGTCTGCCAATTCTTGTTTACTCAGCATGCCATTGTGGTCCTTATCGAGATTCAAATAGTTGCCATACACTGTCAACACTGATGGCATGGAGAACCAATTGTGTTCTTGAGATTCCTTTGATGACTCCTCATCCCTCAACTCTAAGAGTTCAGTTAATAGGCCAGAAGCCAAAATGTCACGTATTCGTATGCGCCCAGTGTGTAGAGGATCCAAGAAGAAAAAGAATTTCTTTACCACCGTGCAAACATAGAAGCTCTGAAAGGAGGGTTGAACACAACCACTGATTTGAGCCAGTGTGGGTATGATATCAATGATATAGTTTTCCATATCGATTTCTCTTAAGTAGCCTTGACCCACATCATCATAGAATGACAAACCAATACGCCCTTGTGTTAGCCATACTTTTCTCATGGTATAATTGAAGATGGACACAATTTCAACTTTTCCAGGATAGCCGGAATGACACTGGAGTTTGGCAAACAAACGAGCAGTTAAGTAATATCGGCACTTTACACTAACAGTCTGCATTACTTTCAAGTAATCATCGTATCCTATTAACTGTTGACCCAAAGGTGTCACCTGTGTGCAATGCTTCTCTAAAATGGACCACAATGTGTTCAGCTCTTCGTTGTCTAGCAGCTCTTGAGAACGCTTTTGCAAGAACAGCGAATGGGCTTCTTTACGAAGATTCTGCCGCAGCGCATCCGTGGCTGCTGGAGGAGCATGGAAAAATTTCGGTATAGTGGCAAAGGTGGGATGGGCAGCAATTACTTTTCGTTTGGAGTCCTGTTTGCTCGGCAGAATGACATTTGCGTCGAAGTTTTGCAATTCGACATCACTTGGCTTTGTGGGCGAAACGTCTAGTTGCTCAAATTCTTTGACAATATCCGGATCTAATTCCATCATTTTTATAGCAAATTGAAAACAGTTTAATTGAATATTCCGATACTTTTACACTTTTACACGAATTTTTCGCAATCTATCCAATTTTTCACGGCAAAGCTTCAAACTGAAAACATCTGACAACTGACAGATTTTATTCCCTGTAGGGAGAGTAAACAAGAAAGAGAGATGTTTGTTTTTAAAGATCAGTTAAAGGCAGTGTTGCCTTAAACCGGCAAAAAAATATGCTAAACGGATAGAAGTAAATGCTAAAAACTCAAGAACAAATTGTGCAAAATGCAACAAAGTTATGCTAAAATTAAAAGAAACAATTGTTAACGTAGTTGCTTTTGTGTATATTAGTGGTCTTCGTGAAGGCTCGAAATAACCTCGTAAACTCGTAAACTCGAAAACATCGTAAACTTGCACAGCAATCGTCAAAACAAACAAATTTCCCATACAAAGCGACTTGCACAAAAGTGGAAAGTTTTCGAGGCAAATTTGCTGAGCAAACCTGGAAAAAGAAACGTGAAAACTTTTGACATTTCAATGTCAATATTTTTGTATTGAAAAAAAGAGAGGGTTTTTGATTTATGTGAAAAAAATAAAATAATGGAATAGGTAATGCATATACTTTTAATTTTACTTTGTTTATTTACTTTATCAGCGTTTTTTGGCAATTGCTGCATAGATACACTGAGCAACTTTAGTTGGTGCCTCATGAAACGCTTCGGAGCAAACTAACGCCGAGCAAAAGTTCTAGGATTTCTTGTTTGCATGAATAGAACTATTATTATTTACTTTAGCGAAAAAAATGGTCTACCTCCGCACAAAAATTTACTATTTTCAAATTTCATAGCAATTTATAGAAATATGAAAGTTGATTATTTTGGAACGAAGTTCCTAATCGCACGTTGCGGGATGGGGGCTAAATGAAAAAAACTTAAACAACTTTTGTTTTAAAACTATTATGCTAAAACCACTATTATCAACTATATTTTTTACCTTTGCTTTGGTTTGTGTCTAGACTAACTAGATGTGTCATATACATACAAATGTTGGGAAAATTTCTTGTTTAATGGAAAGTTTTCTAGGTGGCCACTGTGACCAATATTTTGTATATATTGTAGTTTTGAACACCATAAAAAGTAAATTTAGAAAATCCAAAGTGAAGGAAATTTAAAAAAGACAATTTTCTGAAATAACTGCCTTTTCTTAAAAAAAGTAAATTTTCTCAAAATAAAATACCTATTCATATTCTTAAACAAAGTACAATTTCTTAAAAAAATTCATTATATTAAAGAAGTGCCCTAGCTTAAGAAAGTTAATTTTCTTACAAAAAGTAACTTTTCTTATAAAAAGTAATTTTTTTATTAATAATAACCTTATCTTAAAAAAATTGAATTTTCTTATAACAAATTGCCTCTTTTTAAGAAAAAACTACCTTTTCTTTAAAGAGCACCTTTTTGTGAAACAAAATAAATTTTCTTGAGATAAATACCTACTTTTACAAATGTACCTCTTCTTGAAAAAAACACCAATTCCAGAAAAATTACCCATTTCTTTTAAAAAAATTCTTCAAAAAAATACCTTCTCTTAAAAAAATACCTTTTCTTTTTTTCTTGATATCAGTAGCCTTTCTGAAAATAAATATATTTTCTTAAAAAAATAACCTTTTCCGAAAAAGAGCACCACTTTTTTAACAAGTACCTGGTCTAAAAGAATTACTTCTTTGTTAAAAAAAATCATATTCTTATGGATCTTTCTTACAGAAAGTTCTTATTCTTATAAATAGTCCATTTTCTTAAAAAAACATTTACTTTTAATAAAAGAAGTACCTCTCTGGAAAATATGACCTTTTCGGGAAAATATAATACATATCTATTCTTGAAAAACGGACCTAAAAATATACTTAAAAAATTCATTCTATACACAAAAAAACTTAAAAAATGTTTATCATTTTACTAAAAGTATATTTTCCTACGGATTCATTTAAATTATCGTGTTTTTCAACGGGCGCCTTAGGTGTGTTGGAACTAACTAGTACATAATATACAGCGAAAGGAACTTCGTTCCAACCGGGTTTCCCTTGACACCTCGTATGATTTTTATCTTAGAGTTAAGTTTGTGTATTATTTAAAATTCTAAAATTAGCGTATGAGTGATTTGACATTTTTTAGTTATTATTAAATCTATCAAAAATATTTTAAAATTTCATACCAATTTATAGAAATATGAAGGTTGATTATTTGTATCTTAAAGTAAAGTTTATGTATTATTTCAAATGCTAAAATTATCGTATGATTTTGTTTGCAATTTTTTAGTTATTACTAAATGTACCAACAATACCGGAAATTTGGTCTCCAGTGAAAATTACACATTAGATCTTAAAAATTAGGAAGTTAAGGTGTAATTTGGAATAAATAGTGTCAAATTATCAATTTTGATAGATTATGCAGAAGGTTCCGTTAATAGTAGGTCTGTCCGCGTAAATTTCCAGAAAAAGTATCCAGTAACTATTTTTGAGAGAGTAAGATAGATTTTACACTCCCAGTGAGATATATCAGAAAAGTACACATACGACGTCCAGCAAGAAATAACAAATTTTTTATGTAATCAGCTGATTTGCAATGTAAACGCCTAAATAACCAACAACTGCAGTTTGTACAAAACGTTGTAAATCGCCAAAACTGTCTTCTTTTTCTAAAATAAGTAGTTAAAAGGTTATTACTGACCATTACTTTATTTTACTTTTATTGAGTATTTTACACCCTCATGAGGGAATTCAACATATTCCTCCAACTGGTTCTATGATTCGCCATTTCTCTTCAGTTGGTAATACCAAGTATACGGAGTAATTCTTCTGCCTGGTCTTTCCAGCGTAGTCTTGGTCGTCCTCTTTTCCTTCTTCCATCGGTTTTCAACGTTCAAGTGCGAACCAAGTAGAGAGGTTTCTATAGTCGTTGACACCATCAATTTTGTCTTGCTCTCATTAACAGCAAGACCCACCTTTGCTGATTCTTTTTCGATTCTTGAAAATACTCCAGTAACCTAAGAAGCATTCAAGATTTTATTTTCCGTTTTCTAAATATAATGTCTATATAGGGACCGTTGTCACGTCATGCTGCCGGCGAAGCAACCTAATCTGCCACACGACACTTTCTTTGTTAGACTGTGTAGTACGAAACTTTAGAATATGTGATTTGCTCCACGAAAAGGGACCTCTGCGCCGAAAAGAAGTTATTGAGAAAAACGCGTTTAAAAAAAGCGCTTCGTTTTTCCGTGTTTTGCGCATGGTTATGCAACTCTTCCTTCAACCTGATCATTTTTTCATTTATTTCATTAATTATGTTAATCTTTACAGGCGATTTGTAAAAAAACCTGCGGCATTTGAAAAAGCGTTTTTTTCCTATAAGAATCACTCAAAAAGTAAAAAAAAAAATTTTCGGCGCAGAGGTAGGTCCCTTTTCGCGGGGCAGGTCACATATGTTATTTTCGTCCAAAAAGCCATATTCTATTCAACTAGACGTGTTAGTTTAAGATTTGTGTGTCTTAGTAAAATTATAAATGCCTAGAAAATCGTCGAAGTAAGATAAATCTGACGAATATGTCTCAAAATTAAACCGGGTGGTGACCAACCAACAATTATGAGAATATACTCGGTATCTGATACAGGTAATTCTTAGTTGTTGGGTATTTTACTAAGGAAGACTTGTACGTATTTGAACATTTCAAATAAAATTTGTTTGTGATAGTTGGTCAATACAGTGACCTTTTTAAGTCTCTTAATAATATTATTATATCCTGTTCCCTGAACTATTCAAGAATTGCTCCACAAAGGGTGTCCACATGTGATTAAAATACAACCAACCATTACATATTCAGTTGTTATCAAACATGCATGCCAGAAACTTAATACACGTGATAAAAATTGAAACTACCGCCAAAATTGGCTAAAAATTAGTTGGCTGCAGCTACTTAAAAGTAGCTGAAAAATCTTCACTAAAACACATCTGAAATTTGGATTAAATATTTTATTTATAAATGTTTATAGCTACTAATTTATTTCAGAGTACAACAATTTGTTTCTATATCCATTTTTTTTACTTTAACATACATAAGTGGACCATTTTCACTGTGAGGCGAACTATTGACATTTTTCGTTTATTTTATCATTGCTTAGTATTTGTAACATATTTTGTGGAATATTTAGTATTTTGGATAGAATATTGTATTACAAGCAATTAAAAAACCCACAAACTTCATCTTCGTAAATCTAGAATACATTGAATTTTGTCATATATTATTAGATTTTTAGTTTTTACTTTTTTTGCCAAAAGGATTCTCGACCTAGACTCATGATATTTAACAGGTCTTATAAAAGGTGTGTAAAAGGTGTGAAATAAGTGACAAAGAAAACATTTTTTCTTAGTTTTAAAGTTTTGTTAATGGTTCGGAAGATATCGACCTCAATAGCTGAAAACACAGGATCAGTCCAAAAAATAATTTTAAAACATGAGGCCAGAAAATGTATTGAAAAGATGTTTCGTTTCTATCCTTTTGTATGTGTTGAATCATAAGAATGAATATTTGATTGTTATGTGAATCAACATTAAAACGTCCAATGTGTTTCAGTCTAACCATTCGATATTTATTGAAAAATATGCATGTTACATGTTATTAAAAAGTAAAGTTTAAAAAAAAAAAAAAAATTCTTGTTGGAGAATTATACAATATTATTATTTTGAATTAAAATTAATTTGACGAAAAATATCAATTTTTGGAAAAATTTCGTGAATATTATGCTAAAATGCATATAGCATCATGTTTCAAAAAAATTGTGCTGATACCAGACAAATTATGCTAAAAGGCCTTGATTATGGAAACTGGCAACACTGGATACACGGTTGTATTTGTTGGGTACAGTTGATACAGTACTTCAGTAACTTCATGCATATTTGATCAAATTAAATTTTGTTGCATACTTTCAGGATCACATCATTATGTACACTAATAGCAAAACCCGTTAATGTTTTAATTACGAAATACAGTATGAAATAATGAAAAGTGTAAACTAATCGCCAATTTAATTTTCTTCTTATCATTTCAGGTTCTAATATTAAAGTTGCCTCGGCAATTCTTAATTGTATATTAGCTCGTCAATTATGTTTTGAAGATCCCTCATGTTCAGCAATATTAGAGATAATACCCAGAGTATGCGGTCCAATACCAGGTAAGTTAACAATTGAGTGTTTTGTCAAACTCAGTCGAAATTGATAATACTATACAGTTTTATTTAACAAACATTCCAACCATTTTTAACTTTTCGGATGAGACTTATTCACTGAATGAATATATTTCACCAAAAATAAATTTAAATTTACTTTTTCGCTAGCATTTTTAGAACTCTTAATGCTCAAAAATCTTTTGGACGGATAACATATTGAACTTCTTATTGAAAAATTTTCGATATAATTTTCGATATAATTTTCGATAAATAAAATACTCATTTAATTTATCTCTGCCGTTGTTAATTTATTTGTTTACATAAAACAGATGATTTCAAACAGCTGTTCTATCTTCCAAATTTTTGTTGGCTAAAATGTCTCCAACCAAATTTTGCGAGATTTCCAACATCGAACTGTCAAATTTTTCGCTCTCTGGTTCTCATTTACTGGACTTTAAGAGTAAAGCAACGTTCAGGTATAACGAGATTTCCAAGTTTTCGAGATTTCAACCAACAAAACATATGTTTTTCCGTACAAAAATCATCTGTTTATGGAAATAAATTCGGAAAGCTGCGAAATGTAAACGTAAAAAAAGATTTCCATATAAGTATATAAAAATCTCTAAAATTTTAATAAACATTCAAAACTTTTAACTTTAAACTTTAATGTACCATTATCTCTGTTCGATTACTCAGATGATTTTTACTGAATCGTGTTCGCTTACTCCAAAAGTCCAGTAAATGAGAGCTAGAGAGCGTAAATTTTGATTTATTGTTAGAGATCTTGCAAATTTTGGTCGGAGACCAAAAAAAGTGAAAAGTAAATTAACAACGGCAGAATTAAATACAAATGAGCTTTTTAATATTTTATTTAATGTTACTGAAACTAGAACGCGCACAGCTCGCTGGTTGTGAGAAGCTGTCCCCAATCCCCTCGTGGGATGTAACGGGAAACAATTTATTTTTTAAATTTAGAAAGAAAATAGAAAGCAATAATGTGCAGTGACATTCAGCAAATTCTGGTTAACCGATGACGTCACAATTGGACAACTATTGTAGTTACAGATATGTAATGTAACTATGTACAAGCCAAAATGTATGTAGCAAAGTATAAATCTTCATCAGCTGTTTTCTTGCAAATTTTTACTGGATGTCGCTCGCGTACGTTTTGTGTAACGAGATAGCGAGAGAGAGATTATTTTCACAGTCAGATGTTAGAGACCTTATACGTTTTTACTTCAGAAATTTTACTTGCGAATTTTAAAACATATGTTTTGTGTAAACAAGCTAAATTAGGAATAACAAATTTATTATTGGAATTTTATTTTTTAAGAGAACATATAATGTTTTTCATGCTCTGTAATTAACTTGTAACTATTTCTTAAAAAAAGACAGTTTTGATGATTTATAGTGTTTTGCTCGAAATGCATTTATTGGTCCTCCCAATGTTTACATTGCCAATCAGCTGTTTACATACAAAAGTTCTTATTTCTGCAAGTTGTTACTGGATCTCGTTTGTGTACTTTTCGTCATATTTTCTATGGGAGAGTAAAAGCTACCGCAGTTACTGGATATTTTTTACTAAAGTCTTGAGACAATCTCGGTCAACAGATAAATTTAATCCGTTTTCAAACTATGAATTTTGTTGCCACTAGAAATAATTTTCTATATATTTGTTTCGCTTTCATCATTTCCCTTACGGGAATTTTTATTCGGTCTGTTTTCTAAAACTTACAAATTTATTCAAGTTGAAGACCTTTTTAAATAATATAAAGCTTATTATCTTTATATTACTTTCAAAAAAGTCGACCATAAAAATGTTCCAATGATACCAAGGCTGTCTGTATAGCTATTTCGGATCTTGCCAAGATCTTCATCAGCAGACGTTTTTGGCGAACTCTTCAAAAATATATATCCAGAAACACTCATCATATTAATGAGAATTCCTTTATATACTCGTTTGAAGAATACCAAGCACTACCACAGGAACTATATACATGTTTGCAAGCATTGTTTTCTGAATTAGAGATGTGCTGCAGTTTCTCTTTCTTGTCTGTCACGTTTTTGTTTTCAGCAGTTCTCAACCAAAAAAACCACATTTGGGTCACAAATACATATATTAAAATCCACTAATTATTGTGTCCCAAACATGTTATATTGAATAGCAAACACTATGTGTTTGGACACAAGTCTACTATATTTGCGAGAAGCTACAAACACGTTATTTTTGCATGCAAACAACAAAAAAGACAAATTTGTCAGCGTATATAGACCGTGTTACTATCCGCAACCTAAGATGATCCAAAATTTCAGCTTAGCCACCGTGGTCTCTTAGTTTCAGTTATCAGTTTATCTCGTGCTTTTTGACTGCCGTTTTTTGGATTAAAGAGGCCGTTCATACCTCTAATACGCTGTCCACTTTGAACCTGGATCCATCTTTATTTGTTATATTTAATAACCAGATACGGGCTTTGCTGCAGTCTACAGAGAACGGGAAATGTATTTCCACCGCGATACTCGTTCCTTGGGGAAAATTATGATCTCCTCCCTCAGCAATAAACTGAGTTGGTATGAATAGGCGTTGCTTAGAATTAGACGTAACTATAAGCAAATTATAAAAATATTTTTATATTGTTACGATAGAAATGCTCTACATTTTTTGGTTTAACTAACATTTACGTCTGCAGTAAGTCAAAATAATATTAGAATGCCAACAAATTGATTGTGACGTATATTGCACCCGATTGTCTAGCAGGTTGATGTATAATGTTAATTATGCCTAAAAATATGCCGTTGGTGACAGTTGAAGAGCTACCACTTACCACCGCACCACGAATATTTGATGATATCACCACGAAAATTCTCGTTAAATTGAGAAAAAAATGACGCTACTGCCAGAAGGATCTGTCAACTTCGTAATGACTTTCTACGAAAACGTAACTGTTATAAATCTCCAATAAGGGACGCATATCGAGTGAGTCTGATTTGAAATATGAAAGTATAATGAGCCTGATTTCGAATTCGTGAAAGTATCCATCTTCGAGTGTAATAAAGTTGTTGTGACTGTCATGTCAACACCAACGAATATAGAGAATTGTGAATGTTAAGTTTGTGCAAATAAGGATAACTATTATTCCTATCGTAATTTAAAACTGAAATTGTTTTCTTAAGGGGAAATAAAACGGCACTAAAAATGACAGCTGTTAAAGTCGTAACAATATTATAACTACATTTGATTAAGAAAAATCCGGTTACCAAGGTAGTGATGTACTGTATAAATATTAACACTTTAACCTCAAACGTCAGTTCTTCTATAGACATACATACGTACATTAGACCGACTCGCATGGTATGGTGGGAAAAAACTGTATTTTGTCCACCCCTTAAAATTTATCTTGGTTCATCAGAAAGATTTCCAAAATATTTCGTGTCTAGCATTACGATTCTCTGAGCTGGACGGTTTTAAAAAAAGGTATTTTTTTTAGTTTTTCGAAGAAATTTGTACTTTAGCTAAAGATAATTTATAGAGTATTAGTATCATATGAAAGGATTGTTCAATAAAAAATATACCAACGGTAACAAAAAATAAATCATGTCCTAACACATCCTTTATTCAGGGATATTGTAACGTGACGTCATAATCCGTCCGTACAGACTAGTTTATACACTCACGGCAATTCACACCCCATACATCCCTGCTCTACCCATCATTTAGCGTACACAACATCCATCGCTTACACCAAACACCGCGAACAATCACACTCACTGGCAATCTAGTAGTACTTATACTCGTAGCTTTGATGCAATTCTCATTTGCATCACTACAGCTATGGTACTTAATGTTAAGGTCGACTAGGCTCAGGGTCGCTTCCGAGCGCACAACGCGATAAGATTATAGCATTTTATCTGGGGTTCAAGTTCTACAATGGACAGGAGCAATTTTGGGATCCGTTCTTTAGTAAAGACGGTGTATATACATTTCTACACAGGGACTTCGGCTCTCTGTTCCTACACAGGGGATTCGGTTTACTGTTCCTACACAGGGGCTTCGGCTTACTGTTCCTACACAGGAGCTTCGGCTCACTGTTCCTACAAAGGGGGTTCGGCTCACTGTTCCTATACAGGAGCTTCGGCTCACTGTTCCTGCAAAGGTGTTTTGGCTCACTGATCCTACACAGGAGCTTCGGATCACTGATCCTACACAGGGGTTTCGGATCACTATTCCTACACAGGGGCCTCGGCTCACTGTTCCTACACAGGAGTTTCGGCTCACTGTTCCTACACAGGGGCTTCGGCTCACTGTTCATACACAGGAGTTTCGGCTCACTGTTCCTACACAGGAGTTTCGGCTCACTGTTCCTACACAGGAGTTTCGGCTCACTGTTGCGATCAGACGTGTTTTCGGATAGTCAGTTGATAGATTTTCCATAGTGGTCATTTTTGCGACAGTGTTAGTGAGTTTGTGTGCGGTAACCAGTTTGTCACAGCATCGTTGCTGTGATTCTGTTGTTGTGCGAAACGGTAACTTGTTTACAACTTTTGGTTCGCCAATTTTGTACACAAGTCGCTATTGTGCTTCTTATAGTACATTTTATTTTTGAATACTTACTAGTTTTCGTGGTATGGTGAAGCGCCGTAAGCGGCGGCGCCAGACTGGTAGTGGCGGCAGCGTTGCTGGTATGTCTGGTTCGATGACGGATGGTGAATCATCGACGTTCTCAGCCGTTCCCAAACGGGTGCAGCTGGGGTCGCCAGAAGTGGAGGGTAGGTCAAAGCCGGTTGACGCTGACTTTGACAGTAGCTCAGGTGTTGTTGGTGTGCCTTCTAAAGGCAGCCCGAAAAGGGGCACAAGTGGTGCCCAGGCAGTGAGAGAAGGGGGTGCTGCTGGTAGTAGCAGCGCCAAGTTGGTTGCTGGCACCAGTGGTGTCAAGGATTTGGCTGAGGAGTTAAGGTCGACGATAGGGAAGGTAGGTGAGGTATTGCGTGCTGCTGGTACGCCGAAAGGCGTGTCGAAGGGTCCGCTACCAACTGTACCTGTTGGTGCGGCAGCCCCAGCCAGCAGCGATGGTGGTCGTGGCCGTAGCCGCGTAGGTCCCAGTGGACTGGGTGACGTCGGTGCTGCTGTAGAGCGGACACAGGCGGTCACCCGTAGGTTGGTCTCCGATTTGATGGAGGCCAATGTTAGCAAGGAGTTGGTTGCGAGGGTCCTCGGATACTCTTCGGAGTACGAGGCACTCGTAGTAGGTCTGCCAGCTCAAAACGAGCGCCTTCGGGGCCGTCTTGATGCTAAGCCCAGGGAGAGCAGTAGGAGTGCCGTTCGACCCGCGGTTCCCACCGCGCCGGCAACGTTCCTCGCACCGGCTCCAGTGGCGACTGCCCCTGTAGCTGTGGGAGGAGGTTGTTCGGTAGTCACTGCACCGGTTGTGAAGCCCGTCGAGACTTGGTCCTTGGTGGTGCGGGGCCTTCAGGGCCAAACTGCCAAGGATGTGGCTAGCAAGGTGGTGAGTGAGGTGGGGCCCACTTTAAGAGAGCGGGTCCATGAGATCAGGGCGCTTCGTGGTGGTGGCGTATTAATACGCACACCATCTGTAGCGGAGCGTGCGGGTATTGCCAAGAATACCAAGTTTGAGGAGGCTGGGCTCACCGTTACGGTGCCTGATAGCTCGGTTGTGCGGGTTGTTGTCCAAGGGGTCGACTCGAAGATCACTCATGACGAGTTCATGGGTGATGTCTTCGAGAAAAACCTCAAGGACAGGATCTCGCTTGAGGAGTTTAAGAGTGGTGTCCGGCTCACTAGTCGGCCGTGGGATAGTTCCAAGACCGGAACAACGAACGTTGTCTTGGAAGGGCGGGCTTCGGCCCTTGAGCCCTTGCTGGCATCGCGTCGTTGTTACGTGAAGTGGTTTTCATTCCGCGTACGACCGTTTGATCCGGTACCAAGCTGTTTCAGGTGTTTGTCGTTTGATCACTACGTTAGGGAGTGCAGATGGAAAGAGAATGCCTGTTCTCGGTGTGGACAGCAGGGTCACTGTGCAAGGGATAGCGGTAACGCAATTCACTGCAGAAACTGCGCTTTCCAGGGGAGACCCTCGGCTCATCGTATGATGACTGAGGACTGTCCCATGTATAGCTTGAATGAGCCGAGTGAGCAGTACACTTTTGATAATGGTAGAGGAGTTAGCGATATAGATGTGACGATTGCGAATAGCGCGGCTTTGAGTACGTTTCAGTTTAGTTGGAGGGTCAGACCGTCCGTAAGTGATCACAATTACATTGCAATTGATTTCACTTACGAACGGACTGAAGTTAGCAGCTTAGACATCGTGCGGTGGCGCACCAGGGATGTGAACTGGGATGTGTATGGTGAATTCATCGCAGCTGAGGCTAGCGAGATTCCAATAGAAGTCTTTCGTCGTAGGACCGTAGATGAGCAAGTCTCGTGTTTACGCGAAGTTGTTCATAGGGCTAACGACGATCTCCTTGAAAGGTGTCGCAAGAAAACTTTGAGGAAATTACGATGGTGGACACGTGAGTTGACACTCAAGCGGAGGGAAGTGCGCCGTCTCAGGAAACGTTTCCAGAGGGGCAAACGGAACGAAGCTAGTGATCTTGACCAGCTCAGATCAGCGTACAAAAGTTGCCTCAGCGATTACAAGGATATGCTTGTAAACGTGAAAGAGGAAGATTGGCGACAGTTTGTTGCCTGCCATAGGAATGATCCTTGGTGTCATGTGTATAGAATCTGCCTTGGCAGAGGTAGGAGGACAGATCTTTCCGGGTTGAAAGATGGTGATGCCATTCTTACTTCCTGGAGTGATTGCGTCAAAGTTTTGCTGCGGGAGTTCTTTCCGAGAGCGGAGGCAGTGGCCTCTTCTTCTTCTTCTGGGGAAGTTGAGACTGTTGCATCCGAGCTGGAAAGATCAGAGATCGCAGAAAGCATGGCGTTGGTTAAGTCGCGAAAGTCACCTGGTATTGATGGAATAGCTGGAGAGATGTGTAAAAGCGTATGGAAGGCTATTCCGGAATACCTAGAGGCTTTGTATGGGCGGTGTGTACATGAGGGATATTTTCCACGCGAGTGGAAGGTAGCCCGTGTCATTGTACTCTTGAAGTCAATCGATAAGGACAGGAGTAATCCTCGTTCTTATCGGGGTATCAGTCTCTTACCAGTATTTGGAAAAGTACTGGAGAGGATTCTGGTGCAGAGACTGAATGAGAGAGTGGCTGACAGCATGTGCCGTTGGCAGTTCGGCTTTGTAACGGGCCGAAGTGTCGAAGATGCCTGGGCGCACGTGAGGAGAACTGTTGTAGAGTGTACTCAGAAGTATCTTCTGGGTGTTTTCATCGACTTTAAAGGTGCGTTTGATTATCTGAGTTGGGAGAGCGTGGAAGAAAGACTAGCGGGGCTAGGGTGTCAGGAAGTAGCACTCTGGAGAAGTTACTTCTCTGACAGAAAAGCAGTGATAGTCGGGGCAAATAGTTCTGAGTGTGTTGATGTGGTCCGAGGATGTCCACAGGGTTCCATTTGTGGACCGTTTGTGTGGAATCTTATGATGGACTTGCTTTTGCATGAGCTTGAGGCCGAATTCAAGATATGTGCGTACGCTGATGACTTGCTTATCATGGTCGAGGGTAGTTCTCGTTCCGAGTTGGAACAGCTATCCTCGGCTATAATGAGTACTGTCACTCGGTGGGGCGAGCGTGTAGGAGTTAGTTTCTCGGTGGAAAAGACAGTGACCATGTTGCTGAAGGGAAGTTTCAAGTCCCATTTTCCAATCGTGCGTTTGAATGGTGGTGGCACAATCCGTTACTCCACGGAGGTGAAGTACCTCGGAGTCACCATGTGAGAAAGGATGAACTTTTTGCCTCATATAGGGAAACTTCGCGAGAAACTGACGAGCGTTGTAGGAAAGGTTAGGCGTGTTATGAGGAGTGAGTGGGGTCTGAGTCGTCAAGCAGTCAGGACCGTGTACAGGGGCCTTTTTGTTGCCATGGCAACATTTGGGTCTTCTGTTTGGTGCGAAACTGCTAGAAGCGTCTTCGGGCAACGTCGATTATTCTCTGTTCAGAGAGTAATGTTATTGGCATGTATGCCAGTATGTCGTACGGTGTCTACTGAAGCCCTACAAGTTTTGATGGGTGCCACTCCTCTTGATCTAGAGGTGATGCGTCGTAGCATGGACTTCAAAATCAAGAGGGGGTACGCACTGGGTGAGTCAGATTGGCTCATAGTTGGAGCAGAGAGCATGAATAGAAGTGAGCGGCGGGCTCGGTTAGATGCGTTAGTCACATCTGAGTGGCAGGGCCGTTGGAATTCCAGTACCAACGGTCGAGTAACGTATAGATTTATACCGGATGTAGAATTCGTCGGGAAGAACCCTGAGTTTAGCTTCAACATAAGCCTTGGTTTCATACTGACAGGTCACGGGTCGTTAAATGCATTCTTGCACAGAATGAGACTTGCGGATTGGGAGTCGTGTGATTGCGATGCGCCAATCGAAGATTGGCTCCATGTTTTGTGCGAGTGTCCCCTTTACGGGGCTTTTAGGGATTTAGTCGGCATGGGTGTCACCAGATCCGGTGGTGAGTGGTGTGCGAGTAGTATGCTTCTGTCCCCGGATGCGTTGTGTGTGGCAACGCGGTTTGCCTCTCTTGTTTTCGCGAGTCGGCGCGCTAGGATGGTTTAGTTGTTGTTGTGGGTTTCACTGGTCTCTATCGGTGTCTCCCTTTTGTAGTGGCTAAACGTTTTTCGTAATCCTGGCTTTTTCATGCTAGTTATTCAGCCGTTTGGGATCTCGTTGTCGGTACTGCTGAACCCTTCGAACACAGGGATTGCCAGTCCCGGACTTCGTCGGAGTCGAATTTGGAAGTGGATTAGCCGCGAGGTCTGACCAGAGGCCTTTTTCTGGTACCGTGTGCTGTTTGGGATTGACACGTGGAAGGTCTCGAACTCGTGCCCTTTCAGTTTGTGTCTTGTTGTTGTGACCCACGGGGGCATCATCGGGCGAAGCCTGAAGATTGGCTGCCGGTCGCTGTTATTAACCGGAAGAGGTGGAAACAGCCTAGCTCCCACGGTGAGAAAGCTGCAGCCGTCTGACTGTAGTTATTAGACCGATTATATTGCAATTTTTAGAATTTAAATGGACCAGAGAGTATGCCTATCTAGTAGCACGGGTGGTGTTGGCCCCCTTGTGGGAGATCGTGCTGGCTGTGGTTGCCACCAAAATCGCTGGTAGAGGCTATGTAGTTGCCTTGTGTATCAGTTACTTGTAACGAAGTATGCTAGGCAGGTGCATATCCTCGAAATATGGGATCCGTGGCCCTTATCACGGAAGAGGTTTGGATAGTACCTCACTCTTTACCAAGGAGGAGTAGCTCATGTACAAAGAGTTTGCTCAATTGGTAGCTCGTGGACGGAAGAAAGAAGTCGCGCTGGCGGATATGTGAATACGGGGCGTTTGTTCTCCCACGTAATCGTGTATACCAATGGTGTAAGGCTTCCTATTCCTGATCTCTTGGCTGCCCCTCTATGCGGCGTAGCACGGATATCTTACGGGCGGCGCTAACAGTCGTATCAAACATGTTCTTGGTGGGGCGGTGCTCACCTGTGGTTAAGGACTTCACGTCGAGAACCACATTAAATCACGCGGACTCTATACCTACACAGGGGCCTCGGCTCACTGTTCCTACACAGGGGCCTCGGCTCACTGTTCCTACACAGGGGCTTCGGCTCACTATTCCTACACTTACTGTTTCCATGCAGCCCATCCCATGATAACCTATCCCGAACCGTTCTCACCGGACATGTAAAACACATACCGAGCCAGTATCCCGCATATCTGATACCGACCTACGCAGCTAATCCGAATAATCATGTGTGCAAGATATTGAGTTCCCGATCATCTTAAAATCGACCAGTCCGCCCCCTTAAGTGTATTGTTGAGCCAAGACGAGTATTCTCAGAAGAGTGTTGTCAAGCTAAGACAAGTGCCTCCAGAAGAGTGTTGTCAAGCCTACACAAGTGCCCCCGGAAGAGTGTTGTCAAACCAAGACGAGTGTTTCGCAACGAGTGAATCAGTTGATGTTATTCCTGTAAATCAAATTACTTTGTAAATTAAAGATCAATAAATAATGAGAATTGGAACCCCCGAACTAGTTAGTTCTTATTTCGAAAAGTTGGGTGGATCCTAACGAAAGACTCTGGACATGACTGAGCTTACCTCAGCCCTCGACAAAACCACATTAAAATATTCTGCAATATAACGAATTTTTAAGTTTTTAGCACGGAGGTTTCTCTGATTTAAATTTTAGATTGGAGTAATCTAAATATTCAAAATTTGGTCCAGAGCATCTCGGAAAATATATAAAAAAATAGAAAACGATATCTAAGGAACAATGATCTCCTGGTCCAAAGAAAAGATTCGATACCCATTTTGCCCTGTTGAGAACGCAGTGTTCCCACTATATTGAATTGTTGGTAAAACGCGAATTTGTGCGAAGTTCAAAAAAATCTGAAACACGCATTTACGCAATTCGACCAAAAATTAAAATACATATGTCAATCTGACATTTAAATCAAAAAATCTCCGTACTAAAACCTTAAAAATGTAATTTTTTTTTGCATAAAATTCCTTAAAAATAGAGGTGTCACGACATGCTTTAGTATGTTTTATATAACGTTGGACGCGCCTTTCATATGATACCAATATTGTATACATTGTCCATATTTAAAGTACAAAATTCTATAGAAAAACTAAACATCCTTTAAAAACATCCTTTTTAAAAATGGTCCAGCTCACGGGATCTTAATGCTAGACACGAAATATTTTGGGAATCATCATAAAACAAACCAAGGTACATTTTGAAAGGTGGACAAACCGAACTTCTTTTCTGTGAGTCGGTCTAGTGTACGTACCTAAGTATGTCTCTAAAGTTCAATGAACATATTTATTTCACACATTTCATTGCCTGCATCAACAAGTTTTCCTACTCTCACTATGAATTATTTTAAACATATCCTTTTATCCCTAAAACCTATTACTAAATACCACAATAACCAAGAGAAACCTTTGAATGTGCGGTCATAACATAAATATTTCCGATTATTTCGAAGGACCCCATTTGTGTTTAATGACATTCTTATGACTCGTATTATGATGTTTATTTAGGATGTAAGTATTTAGGGTTAGTACAGGAGTACTGCATATTCAAACATACTTAGCATGTTCTATGAACATAAAATACTATTCTAATACTATTTATGAGGTCGTAACAGTTCACAAAAAGAAAATATTAAATAACATAAATAACTTGGTTGTAAAGCCTTGACTGCTCTGGATACGGTGGTCAAAAGGATGATAGAATTTGGGGCAACGTTAACTGACACTTATAGCATGGTTTCTGCGAATTATATTGAATAACAATTTCTTTACAAGTTTTTAATCCTAAATCCGTTTTCATTTGGGTATATAAGGAAGAAATTAAGAAACAAATACGTGAGAAAACGGTGCTTATCCTAAGGGGTCAATATTTTCAAATTTGTTTCATTACTGTTTATTCCACGTTGAAATTCAACCGTTCATATTGGTCATATTTTTGTATTGTTGGCAATCACGGCAGCCATCTGCTAAATAAGTTTTTATACTTAAATACAAGCAATATTATAAATTTTTGTGCGACTGTTCAACTAAGATGGAAACAGTCTTTCTTTGCTTAATAATTTATTATCTGTGTTGGGATTTTATAAGGTACAATAATTCTATAGCAACGACCTATTTCACAATATTATAGGTTTTAGTACTAAATGACAAATAAATGACGTACTTTGGGGCACGAATGTCATACTGTAAGTTCGACTTCCGCAAAATCATATCTACAGATAAGCCTTATTATTTTGTAACCTTCCTACTGGCATGATCTATTCCATTGTAATAAACTCCAGTAAATAAATGACCCTAGTTTTCCTATTTTATTTTGGTTAAATTACATCGTGGAGCTACAATCCTATAGGCACCAAATAATTAAATCGAGATTGTATGTTGTTTAAGTAAAAATTGGTGCCATATTGTTGACGTCTGCAAAGACTTCTCGGAGATTTTGCCCAATGATGTCTAAGCCATCAAAATACGCGAGAAGCATGCGACTTTTGCTGCTGATAGTAATATTCGTGTTGACTGCAGCTTTTCTCACGATGATTTCAATTATATGTTGAAGAGATCGTAGGATAGAGTGTCGCCCTGCCTGAGGCCTCTCCCCGCACTAAATGGTTCGGTAAGATCTTTACCGAGGATTTCGTGTCGGTCCGTTATCTCGTTTATACGGCACTGAACGCGGTTTCTATAACAAGCGTTTTTGTTTAGCACATATAAAACGCGCCCGTTAATACGAATCAACAAAGCAGTGTTGTGTAAACACTAGGGTAACCATTCAATTAATCATTATTCGGTTAATCGATTAATCATGTTATAAAATTAACCGAACATTTTATTAATTAATTTTTCGATTAACGATTAACTCGAACAAATCAGTGCGATTAATCGATTAATAAAATATAAGTACGTGTTTATGGCAATCAGTCCGTCGTGAAACGCTCTTACAATGAGGCAACTCATATGACAACGATTTGCGAACAAATTTCATAACTTTACACACATTTCGAACAGATTTGATAGTTTATTGAGAGGAAGCATCGCGCAGTGCTTTGACTCATAGACATAAATCAAAAAGAAATTGTCTTAAAATTGGTTCATTAATTTGGGTGTAATAGTCTGATGCAATTTCAAGACCCACTGGTCACTTTGTATTGGGGGTACCAAACGGCCTGGTCCGATTCTGCTCAAACTATGTACAATAAGGATAATAGTCAGAAAATTACGGTTTGATAAATTTGGTAAAAATTAATCAATCCAATAGGGTGTTATAGTGTGATATATGTAGATTTTGTAGATTTTTTAAGATTTTCTTAATTTTGGCTTGGTACCAAAATTCACTAAGTTTCATGTTGCTGCAACTACGATTTTTGAATTGTATCTACATATATTTTATATAATGAAGTTGCTTTTGTTACTTGTTTTGTTTTAAGAATGTGCCCAGTACAATGTTTGAACACTGTTTTCCTTTTTTTTGTTGTTTTATTTTATTCGAATAATCGATTAATCGAATAATTTGACTGCGTTTTGTTCGGTTAATTGTCAGATTGAAATTTACGATTAACCGATTAATCATAAACCCCGATTAAATGGGTACCCTAGTAAACACACTTTCAATACGTATAGAAAACAGCCGATTTTTTGTTGACATTTTTATTATCAGTCATTTAATATTTGTGCTACGACATATGAGCCAATATAATCAGCTTTTATTAATTTTAATTCAGCGACTGTGAAAAAAGCGAAGATTTCACTTTTCGCAGAATCTAAACAATCATAAGCAAGTATTGGAGCAGTTTAACCATGGTACAATAATATCGACATGATAATGGCAGCATGCGTTATTGTAGTTGAGGCAGCAACAACAGGCATATTGTTTTTGTTCTATTTTGCTTCAGTGCAAAAAGTACAAAAACAAAATCAATGTTAGTTTGACAACTGAAGCGAAATATCACATGAACAAAATTAAATCAGCTGTTCAAACGACTTTACTATGTATATATTATTGTAGCATGAGTTTCAAAGACAATCAAGAATTCCAAAAACGATGTATGTACAAGTAGACAGCCAAAATTTCTCTTCACTCAAATGCCAACAAACAAAACGAGTGAAACCCTAGTACTTCTCTACTCTCTCTCTTACTCTCTTCATTGAATATTTCAATACACGAGCAGTTTTCTGATGATGTTATTGTATCTAACTTAACTGTACAAATTCCAGCCATGTTGAAGTAAAATTACATAAACTATACAAAAAGTATGTAATAAGCAAGATATGACGCGCGAGAGAAAATGCGTTTAAGTGAACTCCTAGTACTTTTTGGTTCTCTTTTTGCGTACATCTTCTGGTCGTCTAATTGTAAATCGTCTTTGAGAATTCGACGACCAGAAGATGTGCACAATTTGGCAACCCTCGTAAAAGAGAACCATAAAGTGGTAACAATTCACTCAAACGCATTTCTCTCTCGCGTCATATCTTGATTATTTCATACTTTTTGTATAGTTTATGTAATTTTACTTCAACATGGTTGGAATTTGTACAGTTGTATGCAATAGCACTATCAAAAAGCTGCTCGTGTATTGAAATATTCAATGAAGAGAGTAAGAGAGAGCAGATAATGGTTAAGGTTTCACTCGTTTTGGTGGTTGGCATTCGAGTGAAGAGAAATTTTGACTGTCTACTTGTACATAGTTTTTGTGAGTTTAACAGAGAAATACGAAAACGAACGAGAATAAATTAAAACAATTTGACATTAACGCCTACATTAGTCTACTGTGTTTGTTGACATGTTTTTGTTGACATTTGTATTAGTTCCTATTCACCGAAGTATTTAGCATGTCGACATTAAAAAACCATAAAGCAACTATGGTATAGAGAAGAAACTTTACTCATATAGAGAAAACGAGTGAAGCGCGACGTTTCTCTGCTCTCTCTTACTCTCTTCGTTGAATATTTCAATACACGAGCAGTTTTCTGATGATGTTATTGTATCTAACTATAGAAATTCCAACCATATTTAAATAAAATTATGTAAAGTATGTAAAAAGTATGAAATAATCAATTT
Organism: Phaonia tiefii; assembly: GCA_963931995.1. NCBI lineage: Eukaryota > Metazoa > Arthropoda > Insecta > Diptera > Muscidae > Phaonia > Phaonia tiefii. The sequence goes on along the minus strand of OZ008367.1, from coordinate 149,633,330 downwards.
ATAACTCGGGAAAGAAATGCGTTTCAGTGAATCGCGTCGACTTTTATTGTGCTCTTCTACTAGGGTTGCCAAATTGCGCCGGTTTTTTCTTCTATACTTGTACATGCTTTTTGAAAACTCTTCTCAGCGTCGTGGTGAACTGTTCTCAAATTAGTATTTAATTTTTTAACTTTATGTTTATAATCCAATTAGAAGTTAGTGGTTTTTGGCTAAGACTAAGTAAACCAAGATTGAATGAAATGTTGGATCAAATACACTGGCTACAATTCACCTATTTTTTTTGGATTTTTGTGGTCTGATAGGCCATAAAAAGCTGATAAAAATAGAACCAAAATAAGGGGGTTTAAAGCTTGAGTATATAATCGGTTATATCTGAGGTATTTATGCTCCCATCTTTTTCGGGGGAACACCATTACAAAGGTAATTACAAACTCTATTAATCCATATATAAAAATATTAATTTTTGTTAACCCATGGGAGCAAATTAAAAAATGAAGATTTTTTAACCTCACTTTTTTGATCCGTAGTTAAAAGTCCACACTGAAAGCTTTATTTTAAAGGTATAACACCGTGCACTAGCCCTTCAAAGACCAGAGATATTTACGTTAAACAAAATTATTTAAAAAAATTCGCGTGATATTTTTTTATTTTCCCCCAATGCGCTAATAAAAAATAATATATTTGTATACGGATTAATAGAATTTGTAACTACCTCTGTAATGGTGTTCACCCGAAACAGATCGGAGTATAAATGCCTGAGATATGTCCGATTATATATTTACTTTAGCTTTAAAGGCCCATGTCTGAAAACCAATTTTTTTTTGACACAGCGTAGAAACTTTTGTCGATGGCAAAATTTTGGTGTAGACCAGAGAGTTGTAGCTAATCCGTATTTATGCCAAAATTTTAATTAAATAAAAAAAATCTTTGAACCTGATGTTTCGTAATCTGAAACAGAAGCGCTTAAAAGTTTTTCATACTGGCTACCCTGGTTACAAAAGCATTAACAAAAGCAGCTGCTAACAAGCGTGTTGGCAAAGAAGGCGTTTATATGGACATTTAACACGGTTTGGCATTAGGTAACGCATTTAAAACTCGATTCTCGTTGACACGCTTAATTTTTTGGATACGGTTATGGCATCTGTTTGCACATGCGTGCCAAACTAAAACGGCTCGAGTTAACTAGTGTTAAAGCGCCGTATAAACGAGGTAAGTGTCATTCTAGAAAGTCGTGTCAGCTTGGTAGGAATACCAAACTCCGGCATAGCTTAGGACAGTTTTACCCGTATCGGGCTATCGAAGGCAGCCCTATAATATACAAAGCAGTGGCAGGTGTCGATATCTCTTTCGTGGGGTTTCTCCAGGATTATTCTTAATATGAATATCTGGTCGATAGTTGACTTTTCACTCCATAAGCCACACTGATAAGGTCCGATCAGGTCTGCAAAAAAGTCTTTAGTTTTTAGCACATTACGCCCGAGAGGACCTTGTATGTGATGGATAAAAGGCTTACTGCAGGATAGTTCGTGCATATACTCGGGTCGCATTTTTATTGAAAACAGGACACAGTATCCTAAGCTTCCAATCGCCTGGCATACATTCGTTTAACCAGATTGTGCATATGAGCTGATGCATGCATCTTTCCAACTCATAGCTGCCAGCCTTAAACAGCTCAGCAGGTATTCCACCAGCACCAGCAGATTTGCCGGGAAATTGAAGTCCTACTTTTCGATAGAATTTACGGGCCTCATTCTTCCTTTTCTAAGATTCAATTTACTCTACTCTTGCGGATTCTCCACAATCGGTTTTTATTCTTAAATAAATGGGGTTCCTCTTTCTTCTCCGTGCCTGCGAAGACGCAGTGAAGGAAGAGACTGTGGGACATATCCTCTGCAGTTGTCCAGCTCTAATGAATAGTCGCATAAAGACTATAGGTCGTCCCTTCCTACACAACCTCACTGAGATACACATGATAGATATAGAGGATCTAATGAGCTGTCTCCGATTAACAGGTTGGATATAGACACTGTACATTATACTGCCCGGAGTGATGTGGTATGCAAAACTGTGTCCCAAGACACTAATTGATGCTAAATAGTGTCTTTAGCTACCACGTGAACCAACCAACCAACCAACTTTTCGTCTTCACCTTATACCGCTCCGTCGCGGTTTGTGTTGAAGGATTACCATACGTGCCGCGTTCTTTTCATCACTTGCCATGCGACACTCTTGATTGTAATATGGTTTGTCTTTATGCGGGTTTTCATAACCAAGTTCAGTCTCTGCAGCGCAGTTTTCATATAGTGGGAAATGCATTTTCAATGCGCTTCAGGATCATGAGGCGTCCTTCTCTGCATAGGACGGGTTGAACCTTGAGACAAATGTAGCTTTTCCTGATGACATCTGTATTATATGCCACAGTTGTTCTTCCTTGTACAGTCATGTCCCCTCCATCGCATTTCCTGGATAGCAGCCTTATAATTAACATAGTAACTCCGGATCTGTTGTGGCCGTCGGTGGTGAAACGGTTAGTGTGCGCGGCTGTTGTGCAAGAGAACGTGGGTTCGATCCCTGCTCTGTCCACCTTTCCATTCTTTCGACGACGGCCACCTCGCTTGCTGATGGCGACACTATCGAGTAATACGCCATGGAATAGCTTATCAAAAAACCGTTCGGAACCGGTGTAAAACTGTAAGTCCCAATCAGTGAGTCAAAATTGGAAAGCGCACAGCTCAGTGATTGTGAGAAGCTCTCCCCTATCCCTTCATGGGATGTATTGGGAAAATAATTATAACACCGGATCTGTATAGTGTTCTAACATTCCTAGTGCATTTCAGTATATCGTTTTCCTTATACGTTTGCGGGGGTCATCAACAAATAGGGGTGTTTTATATTTCTTATTCCAATTTTGTATTTTCGTTTCCAATATTACGGTGGTGGAAGGAAAGCCCAGCCCAACCTTCAATCTTTATAAATTACATACGTAGTCTTAACTGCCTTCTTTTAGAAGACATTCTAGATCCGACAAACAAACATATTTCCCTTCCTTTGGAACGTATGCAGGTATACTTGAAGTGTAAAGGTTGCACGGGAGGTGTATAATCTCGGTATAATCAGTATAAACTCTTTTTGAGATTAGCGAACAAATAAATTTTGAAGTCAAATGTGTAGCATGTCTGATCAGCAATGCGAAGATCGTGGGATTAAATTCCAGCGGAAGCAACATACAAAATGTTTAAATGTAAAGTTATTTAGAGATCAGAAAACTTGATACACGCACAATAATACTCGCGAAATATTTGCTAAACCATCTGCAACAACTTTTAGTTGGTCTTCCCGAAGGGCTTCTTTTGCAGCGCATCTGGATGCAAATTGTTTTGGTAGGCCTTCCAGAACAAAAGGCCTTGGACTTCAATCATAGGCTATGTAAACTTTAATTGTGCATGGAATACAGCAACAATGTCTTGTAGCTCCCCAAGAAGGCCTAGCAAATGCCTTATTTTTACCGTTGCGCTATTAATGTTCTTAAATTTGTTTATTTTACCTTTTGATTTCAATCTTGTTCTATCAAATTTGATTACTTCCACGTGTTTAAACTTTAGTGTTTTCATCCAAATCAAATATTCGTTTCCCTTCACCACTGTGTCTATCTGGCTGTATAATTTGTCAGCAAATTATATACAAGGTAGTAATTTCTTACGCCTTCCTACTTCCCCCGTCATCATCCACACTGTCGTTATACCCCAAAGTAGCCTGAACAAATATTTATATTTAACATTTTGGTTTTGTCCAGATCCACACTCAGCACCAACCACCATTGTACTTAGAAGAACAATGACCATTTTTCTTAAACAAGTATTTATGCTTTGCTAATGACATTTATCGATATTTATATTTGTTTGACCATGACAAACAAAACTCAAGTAGGATTTCCAAAAATGAACAATCGAATTTCTGAACATCCTGGTCATTATACTTTTGGAATTTAATAAATTGCTGTAATAATTTCCTTGTGAACTTGTGTCTATAGGAGTATGATGTACGAGTATGTACTTAAATACACTCCTGGAATGATGTACACAACCACAATTAATTTAATTAAAGGTCTCAGGTCTCCACCAGCACCACAATTGCCCGGCCGTCCACCACTTAACATTGCACTCTTGGTTGTCTTTGTCGCGAGGCAAAAGAGTTTTCGAAATAAGTACAAGGATAATATGAGAAATACGTTACATTATACACAATGGCAAGTGTGTGAATATGAATGAATGAGACTCGAAAGCACAGAGTAATGACGTATAGAGACGCCAACTCTCTCAGTAAATTGATGACATTTGGTGTGTTGCAGATGGGCGGTTGGATGTTGGAAAGTATTGCTTTAATAATACCAGATAGAGGCACTGACTCAAACCCTCCAGCAATAAATCAGCAACGGTATTTCGGTTCGTGGGTTAAAATTTTTGTAAAACAAACACCACAAATATATACTAACAAAATAAAATATATCAAAAAATGTCAAAAATACGTTTAAATTTCACAATCTTTGTAATTCCACCTTGTGTAAGTCAATTTACGTCAAATAACTCTCTATCGCATCGACCGCACAGCGAATAGTGTGAAAAGAAATGTCAGATGAGAACAATGACAGCTCTACATGTCATTACTCTATGCTCGAAAGTGTTGGTGTGGGTGCAGTACTGAAAAAATTATAATACGCAAATTCAAGATGAAGCAAGGTAGTATGATAAGTTTGGTTGATTTGGTTTGTATAACTATGAAATGGTTTTGAACGATGTCTCTTGCTTTAAATAACTGATTCAGAGCTGGAGTTAGGTCACCCCTTTTGAGTACCATACATTACATCCGCATTTACTTTAGTCACGAGGCTTCGGCTGATTCTATTATTGTGCAGAATACCACTTAGTTAAACTACACAGTATTAACAGGCAAGTAAGGCCAATTTATGACCTAACTCGTACGCTAAACTTGACATCCATTCCTAGACAAGATATCTCTTAGCTAGTAGCTGCGATCACTGGACACTGTTTAATAGGCAGACACGCGTCTACACTACTGATTACTGCAGAAGCTGTATGGATGAAGAGGTGGGCTAGAGCGTCGACTATCTCTTATGCTACTACCAGTCCTGTTGGTGCAATGGTTAGTGTGCACATGAGAACGTGGATTCGATCCCAGCTCAGACCACTTTAGATTTCTTTCGACGACGGTCACCTCGCTAAGTGATGGCGACACTATCGAGTACTTAGCCATAAAAAAGCTTCTCAAAATACCGTTCGGAACCGGTGTAAAACTGTAGGTCCCAATCAGAGAGCGTAAAATTAGAAACCGCACTTCTCACTGATTGTGAGAAGCTCTCCCCAATCCCTTCATGGGATATTATGGGATACCATTTTTTTTACTGCCAGTCCTTTTGTATGAGTGGGAGGGAGACTATATCTATGATCTTACTTCTTGTTGTCCCGTTGTATCACAACGGTCCTCATTGAACTAAGTGTGTCAATAGTGACAGCCACTTCTATCTAATGTAACCTATGCTATGAAGGAGGAGGATGACTTTTTGTTACCAAATGTTTACCCTTTGTAGTCATGTAGTCAAATGCCCCAAAATTCAGGTCTATATTCCGGCCCGATATGATTCGAAATATATTCAATAATTAAGTATAATTATTTTTGATCTATGATCTACATCAAATTGTAAAGGTCCTTTTCTTCCTTTTATTAAGGATTACTAAACATATTGCCCTAAAATGGGAAGTTAGTAGGTAAAAATATTCGGAACATTAACGAGTGTAGCACAACAAATAAAACTAGGGGTTGTCAAGAACAAAAATTCTCTATCTTCAATATTAGTATGTCCCCTTAGTCCTTTTGTAAACCAAGGTCTCGAAAACAGCACTAAACTGAAAAAATCAATATGTTGAACGTATAAATAGCGGAAAAGAAACTACGTGGGATTGTCAGAGACAAGAAACATTTAAATTCAATTGAAAACAGCCTAAATTTTCATCTAAAATTATCAATTTGTTGACGTTAAATATTATTACAACTTTATTAATTGTCCTTTTTAACGCTGTTTTATGTAACGGATGTTTTTTTAGGCGTGTGGTTTTCAATCTGGCAATACTTTTTTCGTAGTTGGGCTTTTTGACAGCTGTCACTTGATTTATGGTTAGTTTTGGTTTGCCATTTCATAATGAATAGATTTACTCCGGAACAACGTTATCAAAGCGTGCAAATTTATTACCAAAATAATAGTTCGGTTCATGCGACGCATCGCGCTCTGCGTCCAATATTCGGTCGATATATTCGCCCAGCAAAGTCGGTAATTCGAACAATCACGGATCGGTCTCGCACCACGTTTACTCTAGTGGATAATGCGCATCCTCAGAGACGCCGTACAGTGGGCACCGAAGGCTCTGTTGCTGCTGTGTATCGAAGAAGACCCGAATGAGTCCATCCGCCATCGCGCTTTACAATTGGAGCTGTGCCCATCCACTTTATGGAAGATTTTGCGGACGAATCTTGGCTTGCAGGCTTACAAAATCAAACCCGTGCAAGAATTGAATCCATACGACCATCAAGCTCGTCCCATGTTCGGTGAATGGGCCCAAAAAGAGATGGCCACCGATCCCGATTTTCACAAGAAAATTTTGTTCAGCAATGAAGCTCACTTTTGGTTGAATGGGTACGTTAATAAACAAAATTGCCGCATTTGGAACAATGATAATCCACAAGCCATTGTTGAGACGCCGTTACATCCTCATAAAGTCACTGTTTGGAGTGCTCTATGGGCTGAGGGAATCATCGACCTATATTTCTTCAAAAATGAAGCCGGCCATATTGTTACAGTCAATGGGGACCGCTATAGAGCCACGAGAATATTGATGTGGACGATCTTTGGTTCCAACAAAACCGCGCAGCATGTCATACAGCCAACGAAACAATCAATTTATTGAAAGAAACTTTTGGTGAGCGCATTATCTCGCGTCGTGGACCTGTAGCGTGGCCTCCAAGATCGTGCGATTTAACACCGCTGGACTATTTTTTGTGGGGCTATGTGAAGTCGCTTGTCTACGCAGATAAGGATGAGACGATTGACGCCTTGGAAGAGAATATTCGGCGCGTTATTGCCCCAAATGGTGCAAAAAGTGGTCGAAAATAGGTCCTCTCGGCTGGAATTTATTCATTTTTAACCTTTCCTTTATAATAAAGCTAAATTCTTGGCCATAACATTAAATTATATGCGTTTTATTTCTTCTTGGAAACCATACGTCCAAAAAAAACACCCTTTGTTTCCTTTAATAAATCAAAATTAAGTGTTTACTCAGTAACAATAATTTAACAATGCTCGACGTTTTATAGTTTTACGCGTTTGAAACCAGACTACCTTAAAACTTGCTCTAATCATTTATTTTTTATACCTGTTTCCAGAAACATCTTGTAGCAACGCCATCTGTTCTCGATTGTTCGCAAAAGTTCTGCAGCGACTTAATCTTTAGTGGTGTGATGGAGTTGTAGTGAAATCTATACTCGATTGTAATAAGTTTATCTAAGTTTCATTAAATATCATCAAACATTTGTGGTGGGTTGGTATGTCGTATCGACGACATATCGTTTAGAGTCATTAACATTAGGAGAAAATCAAACTGCAATGTACTGAACAAAATGTTCGTGGACATTTCGAATATTACTTCGAATGTTACTTTGGGACACTGTATATGGTTTCTTTGCACTAATTGCACTATTGCCAAGAATTCCAGTGAATCAGGCTATAAAAACTATGGAGAAAAAATTGACAACGATATAATGTTTCGCACGTATGCCCATTAATATGTTTATGAAGATTTTTTTTATTTTATTTTATTATTTTCAATACAATGACAACAAACGACAAACATACATAATATAATTTAACAACAAACTCAGGGACTTCTTATGGCTTCCTGGAGGAACTATTGGATGAAAGTCTGAAATTATGTGATACTAGGCCTAAGTTATTGGTGGTTAGAGCAGAGATCGAACCCACGTTCTTTCGCACAATAGCCGCGCACACTAATCGTTACACCACCGACGGCCACACCCTTCTAATAAGAAATGAAAACAAAGTAATAGTCAACTGGTATCAACAACCAATTACATCTGGTAGACAGGCCAACTATTTCTCGATGCACCCAAAGAGAATAATATTCAACACGGCCACTAATTTCATAAACAGAATATTGAACATATGTAAGTAACGTGGAATTTCATACCAAAAACATGAAAAAAAATGAGAAATTTTACCACTAAATGGCTTTCCCTTGACAATGGTCAAAAACCATAGTGCCGAAAGCAAGGGAGAAGGGAACACAGAACGTCCTACACCTACTAAGTCAGTAGTATATATATCGTTGATATTATGCCCCTAAATTGTTGGAAAGATTTGAAAACTCCAGCTGCAGTGATGAAAAGAACTATAAAATAGCCCCCAGAACAAACAACACAAAAATTTAAAAATCTAAAGGCGAAAACAGATAATATGGAAAAGTCCAAATATGGAAAAGTCGAAAACAGATAATATGGAAAAGCAAAATATCGCATATCACAATTTCACTGGTTCGCTTTTAATGATTTACGGATTCGTAACGGGCACGAGATGGATCAGCCAAATATCAATTTCTTTGATTAACTTTTCTGTGTTTTTAAGGGCCCGTAACGGGTTCGAAACGTATCTTACGAATCACAATTTCACTGCTTCGCTTTTTATGTTTCTACGGACTCGTAACGGGTACGAGAACTCACATTTCGATTTTTTTTGATTTTACTGACCCGTAAAAGGTTCAGTTTTTGTGCACATTTGGAAACATCTATCATTGGAGATTTTACACATATACAAAGCACAACTAACATAAATGATCAATTACAAAACAGAAACGGACAATCCGTGGAAGAGCTATAAGCTGCTAGTGGCAAAGAGGCTTTGCAAAAGTGTAAATCAGTGCAAATCAGTACTACAATAGACCCTGAAGGAGTAGGAGAATAATATTTTTCTTAGCTTTGTGAATTTTGATGTTAATTTTTATACGTTTCAAACTTTGTATGTGCTACGTATGTATCATTCACGAAGACGATCCTCGATGGGGATCGAAATATTAAATAAATAAATTAAAAATAAAACTGAACTCAAACTGAACTTTCTGCACGAGAACAACAATATTAATAGAAATAAATATTTAAATGAATTTTAAATTCAAATTTATTTTAGGACTATAGCTTTCTCTGAAATGGATTGTATTCTCTCCATCAGTCAGATATTCTGTCTAGAACATAGGACAACGGGTTAAGTGGCATTATGTGCTTTTTGCATATTACGCCCAACTCCTGGGGTGTCTTAAGCTAATCAACCAACAATTTAATATCAAAACAACTTAAAAATTTAACCGGAGTTAAATTGTTTTGAAAATGTAATGTCCAAAATGTAATGTCCAATTTTCTCACACATTAACTAAAACTAGTGGCCGTCGGTGGTGCAATGGTTAGTGTTCGCGCCTCTTGTACTTGAGATCCTTGGTTCGATCCCTGCTCTGACCACCTTAAATTTCTTTCGACTGCGGTCACCTCCCATAGTGACGGCGACACTATCGAGAATTTAGCCATGAAAAAGCTTCTCAAAATACCGTTCGGAACCGGAGCAAAACTGTAGGTCTCAATCAGTGAGTATAAAACTAGAAAGCGCACAGCTCACTGGTTGTGAGAAGCTCTCCCCGATTCCTTCATGGGATGTAATGGGAAACCGTTTTTTTTTTTTTTAACTAAAACTAACAAAATCGGTAATAAAATTTAAAATTCAAAAATTTTATCTGGTTTAACGAATGAAAATTGTTATTAACATTTTTGTAATAATGCACAAAGGAAACCCGTGTTTGACTATACCCCTACTCATCATACACAACTCGTATATTCGTTGAAAATTAATCTTAGCAACAGCTTCTTTTGATCCGCGGTTGACATACACATGTTTTTGTATTGTTAAGTTTTCTTTTATACATTAAAGTCATTTCAACAACTACTTGAAGTTGTGAAAGGATTGTATTTCAAATTATATATGGTACGCAAAGAATCAGAAGAATATGGATGCAGAGAAAAATTTTGTTACGCCCAAACAAAATGTCAGATAAATTAAATTCGTTGGGGAAATTTAATTGCGGCAAACGCAATTTCGTTATATTCGTTGAATCAAACATGTTTCAATAAACGGTATATGGTAAAAGGGTTATAGTAACTCCAAACTCAGAAATATAAATAAATATGGGAACCGAAACATAATTGCGACAAACTGATTTTTCGGTTAACGCAAACGAGTTATATTTCACTGTATAAGTTTTACTATGAAAACCACTTGAACTTGCAAAATGATTGTACAAAAAAATAAAATAAATTAAAAAACTGTAAAAATAAAAATGTTATAAATATGCATTTCAAATAAGTCAGTCGAAGTTGGCCCACCCTGTATATATTACACGAAAGAAAATCGACAATATGCAAGCGAAGAAAGATTTCGTTACGGCCAAACGCAATGATGAAATGCAATTGCGACAAACAAACATTTGTTGATTCAACCATACTTCCTTTGCAATTAATATTTAAAATCATTTACGAGAACTGAAAAACGTGCACTACAAACGAGATATGATAGAAATAAAGAAAAATTAATTTAAAAAAAGAAATTAATTTAAAGAAAAATTAAACCATTTTCAGTAACTGTTATATTACGAGTTCCAGTAGCCCCAAACTCAAAGATAAATTTAGTTAACGTTAAAACAAAACTGCGACAAACAAACTGTTTTTTTTTAGTTAATGTATGGGAAATTCATACTACATTCATTGGAATAATCGACAATTCAGTTAAGAACACGCGGGACAAGTATTAACTTTTCCGGTCAACCATGAGACGATGTGACAACGTAAGGCAAAATAACCTAGGTTTACTGAAATATTCATTCAAATTAATGTTCCTGTATTTCCTACCATACATACCGACTTATAAGAGAATTTATAAAATAGGAAGTGACAGTTACTTGAATTCCACTACATCATTTCAAATTGAAGTTTGATAAAAATTAATTGAAATTTAAAAATTCTATTTGAAATGAATTCTAATGAAATTTAAAAGAAATCAATTGAAATTTAAAATACATCAATTGCATTTTCAAAAAACATCTATTCCAATTTAAAAGACATCAATTGAAATTTAAAAGACACCAATTGAAATTTAAAAATCTATACATAAAATAGGTTACTAATTTTTAAATTTCAATTAATGTCTTTTAAATTTCAATTAATGTCTTTCAAGTTTCAATTGATGTCTTTCAAATTTCAATTGATGTTTTTTAAATTTCAATTAATATATTTCAAATTTCAAATAGAATTTTTAAATTTCAATTGATATATTTCAAATTTCAAATATAATTTTCAAATTTCAATGATAATTTTCAAAAATAATTTAATATTTTTTAAATTTCAATTGGAACAGATTCGGAAAGAAAACGCACAAAAACCTGCAGACACAATATCACAGAACAATAATTAATGTTGATTATAATCAACCGACGATTTGGAGTTAGATAAATCCGATCAAGCCGGATATAAAAATATTACAATACAAAGTTTAAATAATTGGTGCACAAAGATTTGGTTCCATGATAGCCGAGTTTGTTTATATTCCTTATCCGCTTCCATGTATTTGGTGGTCTTCCTGGCCTGTAATACCCCTGAGGGTTCCATTCAAGTGCCGCTCTAGTAATATCTGATGTCGGATGCCAAAGTATATAAGCCCATTTTCTTCTAAAGGAATTTGAACCCCTCGTTATTACGAAGCAGATGGCCAATGTGCCATTTATTTAAGAGACAGATTATTAGTAAAATGTTCGAAATTTACGAATTGGGTCGCTTTACGTTGGAAGAAAATTGGGAAATATTAAATACTTTCTTCCAAAGTTCTGTGTCTTCAACTCACACTGTAAGAAATGCAATTTGTAGATCTATTTGTGTAGCGAATTCGTCAGTCCGGGCCCTTATTGGACAAAAGAACTCGAGTACGTGTTTGTTCAGTGGAAACTGTTGCCGCTGTAGCTGTAAGCGTGTTCGAACAGCCATCAACTCCAACTCGCCACCGTTCGCAGCGATTGAACATTTCTTGCGTTTCTTTGCACAGAAATTTATATAAAGACCTTGGACCTTTATATAAAGACATTTCTTGCGTTTCTTTGCACAGAAATTTATATAAAGACGTTGGAAGGCTTATAAAGTTCAATTAATGCATGAACTGAACCCCCGTGACCATCCGATGCGTTCTCGCTTCGTTGAATGGGTTAAAGATCGCTTGGCTGAAGATGAGCAATTTTACCAAAATATCATATTTTCCGATGAAGCTCATTTTCACCTCGGGGGCTACGTTAGTAATCAAAATCAAAAAGTTGTTAAGGAGAAGCCGATGGAGCCACAACGAGTAAATCTTCGGCTGCGGCATCAGAATGAAATATATCAAAAAAAGTCCAAAATACATTTAAATTTCAAAGTTTTTCATCAAATCGACATGAAAAATGTAAGTCAACAATTTTTGTAATTCCACTTTGTGTAAGTTAATTTACATAAAATAACTCTCTATCGTACCGACCGCATCACGAATAATGTGAAAGGAATTGTCACATGAGAACAATGACAGCTCTATATGTCATTACTCTATGGTAGATACTTTCCCAAAAAATGTTTCGCTAGACTTTTTTGGTTTTATGTAGAAAATATTTTTTGGAAACAATGTAAAGCGTGCATGTGGGCACTTACAATTTAATATGGATGTAAATACAATACAAAAGTATGATGTGGTAATGTTTCATCTAACAGTTTACACGTACAGGATAAGGATAAGTATAGTTGGATAGTTTTTTACCAAATCAGCACTTAATTTTGACTCCAGTTTCTGAAATACGGTCGATTGCTGTTTTGTTTTGGGCATATATGTATAGATCTATAATTCGTTACCTGTGACGATTTCATACACTGCATTTGAGTTACCGCGGTTGAATATTTTCAACATTTCTTTGCTCCAATCGACACGAGCCTCTTTTTTGAGCATTCGTCAAATTATGTGGGATCCAACGAGAACAAATCTTTTTCATGACCAAATGATACTCATGCCCCAGGAATCCTCAATCTCACGGTATGTCACATGCCGGTCTTGATTTATCAGTTCACGTACAGCATCGATGGTTTCCGGCCAAAAGTCGAAGCAAGTTGATTGAGACATTCTTGTCTCAATAATCATCGGACGAAACTTTTCACGGGTTTGGTCCATTTTTTTTATCAAGATGAATTTTCCAACACACTGTAAATACAGCAAATAGTGATCGTATGTGAAAACGTTCTAGGTATGTTTAAGCGGATCAATAAGTCCGTGACTTTTCGAACTTCCCTCATAGTTATATGAAATGCAACATTGCTCCCATCAAGTACCACCTGTTAATAGACCACTGTCCAAGTTCCGTCATTTACTTGCATTTAACAGCTGTTCAAAACATACAACCTCGTGCATTTTTTTAAAAATGGAAAAAAGTGAATTTCGAGTGCTCATTAAATATATTTTTTGCGAAAAAAAACCGTCAATCAAAACAAGGAAAAAGTTGATAAATACTATGGGGACTCTGCACCATCGATTTCAATGGTAAAAAAGTGGCACAAGTACAAATGATGCTGAATGTTCTGGACGGCCAGATGAGGTCAATACACCCAAAAATGTCGAAAAAATCCACGATACGGTGTTGGCCGATCGAAGAGTAAAAATTCGTGATATTGTTGATGCCATAGGGATTTCATATGGCAGTGTGGTTTCGATTTTAAATGATCAGTTGGGTTTAAGAAAGCTGTCTGCAAGATGGGTGATGGGTTCAAAGGATTGTTTGGAGTTCAGTCAATTCGAAGGAGTTTTTGCGGCGTTTTGTAACTGGATGAAACATGGATCCATTACAACACTCCGGAGACCAAGCAGTCTAAACAATGAGTTTCTCCAGGTGAACCGGCTCCGAAGAAGGCCAAGGTAAGTTTGTCGGCCAATATGGTGATGGCAACAGTTTTTTGGGATGGATTTGGGATGGATTTGGATTACCTTCAAAAGAGAAAAACAATAAACGGCAAATATTATGCCAACTTATCGGACCGATTTAACGATTTAACAAAAACGTCCCCATATGGCCAAGAAAAAAGTTATTTTTCATCAAGATAATGCACGGGTGCACACGTGTGTAGTCTCAATTGCAAAATTCCATGAATTGGGCTACGAATCCACCATATTCTCCGGATTTAGACCCCAGTGACTATTTCCTATTTCGAAACCTAAAGAAATGGCTCGGTGGAGAGATTTAGCTCCAACGATGAAATTATTAATCAAACAAATGCCTATTTTATGGACCTCGAAAAATCCTATTTTTTGGAAGGGATACAAAAATTGGAGAAAAGTCGGACTAAGTCTATTGAGCTAAAAGATTATATTGAAAAATAAATTTTTTTTTGCAGACAAACTGTGTTTCATTTAAAAAGTCGCGGACTTATTGATCCGCCCTCTAAGAAATGTCAAACTTGCCAATGGAAGTTCCAGTTTGTATCTGGCAACACTAGTATTGGCCGTTTATATAATGACAAGTTCCAAGCATTATAATGAAATAAAAGTTTCGTCGAAATCATAGCTTTATGTGTGTTGTATTTAATGCCCCTACTACGGTTCTCAACTTTTGTGGTCGTAATCGATGAATTGGCATTGCCGTTCTCAACTCAACGGCCGACTCAACTCAACTGAACAACAGCTGACTTTTTTGCTACTGATACTTTTGTCGTATTGCCTTTGACAACTCTGTGCCAGTTTGGTCGACAAATACGTTACATTTACACCACTGCTTGAGAGCAGTTGAGTTTATAGTTGTGCATGTTTTTAAGTTGATAAGAATGAAGAGATCGTAAGAAGATATTATTTTGGCTTCAAATTATAATTTTCATTTAACATTTGAACATTTTAATTTAGCAATAATATTTTATATATTTAGAAGTATCAAAATCACAAAGAATGCTCAGTTTGAGAATCTTGTCCAGCTAATGGAAAGTAATCCAGCCGTTGCCCTTGGAAAACCATTTAGCACCACGCAGAACCAAGTGCGAGAACTATGGGAAGGATTTGCTGTGGAGTTAAATAGTTTAGGACCACCGTCCAGAACATGAACACCTTGCACTGGGCAGCTCAAGAAGGTTGGATGCATCACGAATATTTCTTCTTAAATGCAACACATCTATATTCGCGTTTTCGACTCCATCTTCATAAAAGAAATCTATGCTACTACTTACATCCATTTCGATTTTGCAAGCACAACACAATTGTTAACTTCCTTTTATTTTCACATAAATCTTTCACATAATACTTGTCAAAATTGAGCTGGTAACACCATAACAATTGCAACCAAAAACAGTTGTGAACCACAATACAAAAGATAAGATTGGTCGTGTTGAAGTTGGGTCGCCTCTATGTCGACCAAACTAAGTTGAGTGGTGAACGGTAATAGAGGCATACATTTTCTTTTGAAATGGGGAATAATTTGTGTAGTCTTTTGTAAACTAGTGTATCATCATACCCCAACATTTTCGTTACGAGTAGAAGGGATTTTTGGTACCAAACGTTAAATTGTTGCAATATTTACCTTAAATTTAGGTCCCTAATTGAAAAATTAATTTATACATTTAAATACGAAGCACGAATACCTTTACGCCGTTTTCATTCTCAAACTTTTTCCGTACAAGACAATTGCTAGTAAAGGGTATATAAATTGTCTGCAATCAAAAAAGTGTACACCCGTATTTTACATTTTAGTATTTCATGACAATTCCTATGAAATCTAAATGTTTTGTATGCTTGCATACATTGTGTAGCACCTGATTTTTATAATATTTCTAATAACTCTATTACGAGTACATGTTACAAACACAATCCCAAGCGTAAATTACTCCACCTTATGATACAATCACAGCTATCACAGCGTCGACATCCTATAGAATCCTTTCATGTGGTCATATGAATTCTCATACACCACCACAGTACAATTTTGTTTCACATCGCATACTGTGTTGCGTTTTGGTCTCAGTTTTTCTTAGCTGTTGAAGTGAATGTCGTCACATTAGCACAACATGTGGCCCATAAAAGTCCTCTTTTGTTTGGCTAACCACGCACACACATGTTCCGGCAGCCTGCAATGAAGAGCCCTTTTGTTATGGGTTTGTTTATGTTGCTGACAACACATGTATACTCGTAAGTACTACTACAGACACATACATTTGGTCATTATATTTATTTATGTTTTAGTGGCCGTGAAAGCGTATAATGACACCAACAAAAAAAAAAAAGCCGTCTGTCTTTACACTTCCAGTTTGAAAGGCTGGAAAAGGATGAAATAGGTGCAGAACAGTTAAAGAGTAGCAACAAAAAAACTAAAATTTCTCCGTTATATCCTTTTTTATACCATCACCTCATGGTATGGAGGTTTATATTATTTAATACGGAAACAGTGTAATGCGTAGAAAGCGTCATATTTGACCAGCGTTTTAATTTTTTTTTTATCTTTGGAGCTATGCCCGTCTCGCTACTGGCTTGTCAGCGATAAAATCCATTATTGTCTACCGATCACAATTAATTTTAATTTTGAATATTATTTGCGATTGAAATTTTGAAAATTGGCTTTATGGTGATACCTCTTCTGGTATCTCCAATACAAATCGAAAAATTTAATAGAAACTCTTGTTTCTTCTAAAACTGCATTTGTGTTAAAATTTCCTACGTAAAAGGACAACATTGTTGCGATCAAATAAATTATTTTCTCAAGTATATGAATGAATAAAGTACCTACTAATAATGACTAACGTACTAATATCCTTGATGTGCAGGTAATATGTCCTCATAAGGACTGGTAGCATTAGACAACAAATATCGTTTCGGAAGGTGTGCACAACAACAAACAAAAGTCGACTACTGGTACGAAAGCTACCATGAATTAAATGAGAACTGGTAGGGTAATATATAAAATTTTTAACACTGGGTATCGAAATTTGTTAAGCATTGTTACTGCAGTGCAGATTCATAAATTAAGTTAATATTTTTCAACGCTCAATATTTCAAATATTGATCACATACTATCCTAATTCTATAACTCTATAACTCCTATACTTCAAACCATTCGATATAGGGTGTCTCAGTAAGAATGCACTTTTTCATTTTAAAATAAAACACGTATTTTTGAGATAGTTGTGATTTTTTTATTTGATTGTAAAGAAGACATATTCCGATTAGGTATAGAATAAAGCATCTGTAAAATGGCCACCACGGCTCTGATGAGAGGCCATTAATCTTCCCATGAATTTTCCATGATTTTTTCACAGAGATGTAGCTGCATCTCACCGATGTCGCTTTGGATCTCGGATTTGAGCTCAGCAATTGTTTCTGGTTTCTTCGCATAAACCCAAGATTTCACAAAACCCCAAAGATGGAAATCGCATCGCGTTAAAACGCATGAACTTGGTGGCCAGTTGACATCAGAATTTCTTGAGATAAGTTGTTCTGGAAATCGTTGCGGCAATAAATTGATTGTTTCTTGCGCGGTGTGGCAGGTGGCGTCGCACAGAGGGATTTTGCCGGCAAAAATACCCTTTTTCGAGTGTCAAATATCAAAAATGTAATGATGCAGTTTTGTAGAGAATTGTTTAATTAAGAGAAATAAATCATTAGTTTTTTTCAACAAATTTTATTTTTGTACAAAAAATAGGCGGCATAGTCAACAAAATGAAACTCTGCAGTAACCTGCCTCAGATTTTCATGCATTTCAATGGGGTGGAAACATAACTTCTTTTTGTCGTATCGATTTGGAATATATATATTTGAAAAATATGGTATTTCTACATTAAGTTTTAAGAAAAAATAATTGAATAACAATAATAGATTAAAATATATTCATGCTCTTATGATGACACTCAAAAAACTAAGTGTTTTTAGTTTTTCTTGGACTAAAAAAAGGTGGTCGTTATCGATCGTTGTGGTCTGGTTGCTAAAATGTGAAAGGTGGGAGTGTATTCTTTTGATTTCATAATTAAAATTCCCATAATATTTTATACTGTTGAACAAAGTTATAAATTTTATAAAAAAAGTGCCACGAAATTTCATTACAAAAATGGATGAAAACACCATATAAAATGGTGTATACTTGTAGGCATTTGTGTTTTAATGCTGTCGATAATAGAAACGTTAGTTAAAGTTTTTGACGTGACAACGTCTTAAATTAGGTTGCGGCTGGGAGTCACTTATGAAAAAGTGTAACGCCCGGTAACGTTACGATGAGTCACCGAACACAAGTAAACGCAATGTGTTTACTTGTGTGCCAGAAACGATTTGCTTTGCTGGCTTCTAGTGGCTGTTGGTCGGTGGTGTGAGTGTTTTTGTTTTTTGGCACATCATATATATGACGACTGAGCAAGAATGTATGTGCGTATATATGTGCGTGTGTATGAATATTGATTTAGATCAGTCTGCATTGGATAAGGTATTATTTTTTGTTTTTTTTTGTTTTTTGGCTTTATGATATGTGTAGTGTATGTTTGTGTGTAGAAATTTTCATATGAATTAGGTAGCCAAAACGAAACAGAGAGCTGCGGTCGGCTTTAAAAACGATATGCGAATATGATGAATTGAAATACTTTTTGGTTAGTAAATTATTTTCTTTTGTTTTTAATAAAAGAAATGTTTATTTTTTATAATAAAAGAAATGTTTATATTTTATAATAAAGGATATGTTTATTGTTTATAATGTCACATTTGATAATGTGTTCATAGAAATCGCACAGGTACCTAGATGGTGTTGAAATTACTTCTATTTTCCTAAACCATAAGTTTCAATAAATGTTAAAACATCGCCCGTGAGTTCTAACACTCATTGGGCAAGTGAGTTCATTGCACTCCTATTGTGCAATTTAATTATATTCATATCAATAAATATTCTACCGAGAAAAAGACGTTGTCACGTAAAATCTTCGCCCGTAAAACCGACTTTACAGGCAACAATTTTTTTTTTTTACAGCGGTTGTGTTTTATATATCATACCCCTAAAAGTACGCACTGAGAAATGCTGAAAAATTAATAAATTTCGATAATTTTATAGTTAGCAATATGTCAAAAACGACTTTTTGCGAAAAATAACTTTTTTATTGTTGAATATGAATCTTTGGGGACTCAGAAACAATATTTATTCCACGAGTTTTTTTTTTTTTAAATTAGTTGTATTTCAAAATATAACACAGTTTAACCATTTTCGTGGGCTTAAAAATTAAAAAATTAAATTAAAAAAAAAAAAAAAACTGGAATTTTTTAATTTTTTACAATAAACTGGGTTAGTAGCCTTTCATTTAAGATGAATATTTCATTCGTACACTGAGAGAAAAAAAATTATTATAATAATAAGTGGTAAAGGTAGATTTACGACTTTTTCATTTAAAATGGCACAAAAACGGCTAAAGATTTTTGGCCAAAATTTTCTATTTCTCGTTTAGAACCTTAAAATCTTAAATTCTACCAAGGCGCTTCACGTCACAAAGCTTAGTTTGGACGTTATGAGTTGAGGAAGGTAAAAAAGCTGAAAATTTTGGATTTTTTCCATTTTTCTTGAAGTTTTTTCAATTTTTTTTCCAAACGAAACATTGTACTGCGAAGCGCCTTGGTAGAATATAAGATTTTAAGGTTCTAAACGAGAAATAGAAAATTTTGGCCAAAAATCTTTAGCCGTTTTTGTGCCATTTTAAATGAAAAAGTCGTAAATCTACCTTTACCACTTATTATTATAATAATTTTTTTTCTCTCAGTATACGAATGAAATATTCATCTTAAATGAAAGGCTACTAACCCAGTTTATTGTAAAAAATTAAAAAATTCCAGTTTTTCGGATATTAATAAAATTACAGGAAAAAATTCGTAATCAGTTGAAAAATCAATGACAACAAGAACACCCTATAATTCACATATCATGTAATTGAGGGCCACCCTAATGAGCATTTCAGATAGCCGAATGTATCCCCAAATCAGTACATATAATTTGGTACATATATCTTTAAATTGGAAAAACCATTTTTTTTGACATATTGCTATTTATAGTACAAATTTGACTTTTATTTGGAATGATTGGTTAATTAAAAAAAAACGGTAACTTATGGCCCCCTACTTTTTTGGCAAATATTCAGCTAACATATTAGGCTTTAGTTATTTATATAGATGTAAGTGCTGATTTACATCTATCACAAACTACAAAGAATTATATCTGTGTTTCCAAAATTTTGAAAAATTAAAATTTGTATATGGGCGTTGGGCGTGGCACTTAAATTTTTAATATAATTGAAGACTCAAATGCAAGCACTGGCAGTAATTTTTATTGACATAGACATGAAAATGAGGAAAATACAACGATTTTTTATTTTACGTTATATGGGAGGTAGGCGTGGTTGTGGGCGGATTTGAACAAAAACTTAATTTAGCAATATGAGAGATGTGTGCGAAATTTCAAAGCCCTAGCTCGATTCCTTCTAATTTTTGCCGCGGCTTGTATGAAGAAATCCCACTGTTCGCCGTCTTGCTGAAACCGCATGTCGTCCAGATCCATGCCGTCCGGTTGAGGTCACAAGAACTCCGTTATCATGTTCCTGTAATGAATGCCGTTCACAGTCACTGCAATTTCGCCCTGAACTGCAAAAATCACGCCGTCTGACCAAAATAGGCACCAGACAGTTGCTCGCTGTGGATGCATTTGTTTCTCATAGATTGCACTGCAGGATTTTCTGAGCTCCAAATTCGACAATTTAGTATATTCACGAAGCCATTCAGATGGAAATGCGCTTCATCGGAAAAGATGAATTTTTTGGAAAAATTGGCGTTGATTTCACTTTGATCCATTACCTATTGAACGAATTGCCTGCGCTTTCAATGGCCTGCTGGTCTGAGCTCCTGAGTAAGCTAAATTTTGTACGAATGAAGGTGGAAGGAAGTCTTTTGCCAAAATTCTTTGAGTAATGCATCGCGAAATTTTAAGTTGTTGAGAATTGACGTTTTCGGGTTTTCGGCAAAACTCACGTTTACAGCAGCAATGTTTACAAGAGACCGACCAGTACGGTGACAGACAGCAGCCTTACTGCCCATAACCGACCCAGTTTCTTCAAATTTTTTGACCACTCTTCGAATGGTTGACGCATTGGGTGCACTTTATACAAACATACATATGTATGTAATTAAAAAAAAGAAAAAAAAAATAGTTAAAATAAAATAAACAAGTAGTGAGAGAAACAATATGTATGTGTATATAAATAATAAACTGTTATAATTTGCATTTATAACAGAAGCATTTCCAAGTTATCAAGCAAGTAACACTTTAAATGAGTTTTGAAAAGAGAAATTGGAGATACATATTTTAAATCAATTGGAAGGCGATTAAACTCAGAAACACCGGCATGCTCAATCCGCTGCATAGTAGTTTCTAATCTACATCTTTTGATTAATAACTGCGAGCCGTGTCGAGTGTTAAAGATATTCTGATTTGTACTAAAACTTATTGTCCGATGGCCAAAATTATGTATTGCTTTGAACATGTACATCAATAGCTGCATTTTATATAATCCATAAATAGGAAGAATATTCTTAGTAACAGTTTCATATAAGGATCGTGTAGGATATAAGATGGGGAGATTATAAACAATTTTCAATGCTTTGTTTTGAGTTCCATTTACTGAGTTCCAGTGCCATTAACTCAGTAGTTTTACGGTGCGCATAAACCAAAGGCAAATAATTAAAGTGGCTGTGTATAAGCCCATTATAAATCAACAGTTTGGTTTCTGCATTAAATTTATTTTTAAATTTAAAAAGCAAACCAAGGGCTGGTGCAACTTTACTTTTTACATGTTGAATATGCATGTTCCATGACAAGTTACTTTGCAAGTGTACGCCTAAATATTTTATTGAAGTACATTCAAAACCATCTTTATAACCAATTTGAATACAAAAGTTATTACCGCCAATAGCATGAGGTCGAAATCGCAACAATTTGTTCTTATCCGCGTTTAAAAGTAGCATATTTAGCCGAATATGTTCTTGTATTATTTTGGCATCATGTTCCATTTGGAATTTAAGAATAACTTCATGTTTAAATGGATAAAACAAACTAATATCATCCTCGTACATTATAATTTTACCATATAGTTTTAGGTTGGAAATATCGTTTACAAATATTGTGCATAGTAATGGTGCCAACACACTTCCCTGAACATCTTCAATGTGAATCAAGATAGCTATTTAATAATTTCAGTGAGTTACCTTTAACACCATAAAACTGAAGTTTTTTCCGCAAGATTTCATGATCAACTAGATCAAATGCCTTAGATAAATCAAAAAATATTCCAGCAACACCACCATACCCGTTATCTAAACAATCACATATAAAATTTACAACGTTTACTACTGCATGTTGAGTTCCACATCCTTTCCCGAATCCGAATTGCATTTTATATAATAAATTATTTTCAATTAAAAACTCAGATAGTTGTTTGTGTAGTATTTTCTCAAATATCTAATCAATGATTGTTAAAACTGCAATTGGACGGAATTTATCAACTGCTGAAGCTCTGTTTTCTTTCGGAATGGGAACAATTTTAGCGATTTTAAGATCATCAGGGTATGTCGATGTTGAGACAATTAAATTGAAAGTATTTAAAAGATGGGAAAGTAAAATATCCCTGCATTTGATAAGACATGTCGAAGAAATTCCATCATATCCACAGCTTTTATTTGTCTTAAGAGCTGATATCAATTCATCTATTTCCTCGGAACAGGTGTGACTAACTACAAAATTATTCTGACACATAACAAGACTATCCAAATTATTACAGTCATCATTTGGATATCTTGGTGGGAGTTTTTCAAGAACTTCTGGCAGTTGCAAAAAATAATTGTTAAACCTGTTACACTTTATATTTTTATCTAAAATTAAATGACCTTGATCGTCTTTTAGTTGGAGGTTTGGCTTTACATTTCGTCCTAAAGTTTCATTCAAAAATTTCCAAGTAAGTTTTGGATCATCTTTTATTGAAACAAGTTTCGATTGAAAGAAATAGTTCATGTTAATTTCGTTAGCAATTTTTATAATTTTACTGATCTTTTTTAATTTTTCTTCAATAAATACATTTCCACGGTCTTTTCTTCTATTCCTTAATAAATTTTCTTTTAATTTTGCAAGTGCATTCACATTATCCTTAGTCCAAGGTGCTATGAGATGCGTCAGAGATTTTGACTCTACCTTACTAGTTTAATTTTCCCTAATTGCAGTCAAAATTGTATTTAGGAGATTGTGTGTGTCCGTGGATATATTACCGGTGTTTTCAATGCAGTTAAGTCTTACTTTTAGTGATTTTTTTAACTCAGGAAAATCGCATTTATAATTAACTTTCCTTTTATATAAAGGGTTCTTAAAGTTACTATGAAATTTGCATGAAATTAAATTATGATCTGTGAGATTGCATTCAACTGAATCTATAAACATCTCATTAGGTATATTAGTATAAACGTTATCAATAGAAGTTCCACTATTCGGGCGTGTTACAAGGAAATGACAGTTTTTAAAATCATAATGATGTAGCAAGTTCAATAAACCAATATTAGAGTCACCAACAAAAATACTTGGAAACTTTGAGTTTGACGCCAAAGCTCGTTCCAAAAAGGTAAAGTAAATATCTGAGTTGCATTTTTGCGATCGATAAATCGAAGATATAATTAATGGTTTACCTTTTAACGTAAAACTGTTTATTGTCACGCATATATTTTCAATATTCTGTTTACTCTCACAAAGGTCAACATTGAAACATCTATTATCTCTTATAAACAATGAGGTCCCACCATATCCATCAATCCGACAACAGTGTACAGCATTATATCCAGCAGTGTTATATAT
This sequence comes from Phaonia tiefii, assembly GCA_963931995.1. Taxonomy (NCBI): domain Eukaryota; kingdom Metazoa; phylum Arthropoda; class Insecta; order Diptera; family Muscidae; genus Phaonia; species Phaonia tiefii. The sequence continues at coordinate 149,609,277 of OZ008367.1, read as the reverse complement.
TTGGACCAAATCAGATTGAAACCAAGTTTCTTGCACTGCTATAACATTAGGCAAGTTATTTAACTGTCCTATAAGGGACCTAAATTTATTGAATTTATCAACTGAAGAAATGCTTCTGATATTTACAGACAAAATATTAAAAAATTGATTGTTTACATTTTTCGAATAATTCACAAAAGATTCAAAATTATTAAAGTATTTATTGTTTACATTCATTGAAAAAAAATATTTTATCAAGTTAAAACTCATTATTTTAGCATTATTTTCCTATAGGAGATTCAAATGAAGAAAGGTTACCACCATAATCATCAGTTTCATCACCTGCAACAGCATCAACTCGAGCGGACCTACGCATCTGGTATTTGTTTGTTGAAGCTTCAACTAAAATTTTGTCGATATCATCAGCGCTTCTAATAACTCTTTGGCTTATTTATAGGGCTCTTTTTTTGGCATATATTCTACCTCCATTTGAATAAACACTATAATAGCCAACTGTTTTCAATGTATTGCCACTTGCACAAAAACAAATTACACTAAATTTAAAAAGTGCAATCTTACTTTTAAATTTATCTTGGTTAAATTAAGTACAACTATGAACTCAATTTTAATATCTGGAATACTTTTCAGTTCATTTCGACCTAAAACCTTTTTGATACAAATATTTTCAGGAGTTTATGAACTAAGCGCCTTATTCATAAATAGTTGTGAGAGATTTGAGAGACGTTTTTTGTATGATAAATCGTCTCTCAAACCTCTTATAACTTTATATGAATAAGGCCTTAAATTCAGTACAATTGTACACATTTGGATGAAAACTAGGAAATTTGTTATTTTGAGTCCATACTCTGTGTACTCTGAGTGAGTAAAATTCCTCAGATTTAATTCTATTTTATAATTTTAATTTTTTAAGTGTAAATGAATTTAAAGGATTTTCCGAGTCCCAAATGTGAAAACTTTGTTTGTTATCGTAGCCCCCGAGGGGAAAATAGGATTCACCGGAAAAAATTAACTCAGAACTTTTCTTCAAGCGTAAATAACACTGTACAACAGTGGATTTCGGGCCGCAACCAAATCAAAAAATTGTGAAAGTACTAGGACGTGGTATCACAAATCCCCGCTCGGGTTTGCCCTTATACTTAACACTTTTTGTTTTACAGGCCGAAGAAAATTTTGGAGGTGGGTCACGGCCCTATTTCAGATTTTACTTCAATAAATCCTAAACAGCGTGAAATATTACATTACAACCTTTGACATTCTTGTAGCTATTTTCCCATTTCACAATTCCCTGTAATATAATTCTAAGGAAAAGTACACTGTTAATCCATTATTTCACGAAACGTCATGAAAAATGGCACATATTTTATATGTTTGACATTTCTTGCCTAATGGTAAAAACATTGCGGTAGCTGTCTTCAAAAGAATTGTAATAAATATAATTATTTGTTTGAGAACAAAATTGAAAGAAAATAAGAGGGAGGAGGGTATGTTCACGAATATATATGAAGTATAGGAAGGCCAACAGCAATTCAAATATTGCACAACGAACACCCGCGGTCGCGGTGCCGAAAAAATGGTCGAATGAAGAAAAATTATGTACCGTCTTTATCAAAGCATCAGTCTACACATATACTAAATGATTGTACATCAGATGTATCGTGTAATCACCGCTTAAGTTTTGACATAAAACGACGATTTTGACGATTCGGGATTCATTGGGGCGAATGTCTTCTCTGACGATCAGGCGGTAATCATGTTCCTGGAAACAATATTCCTGGACTCCACAACTACTCAGAACTACCATATACCTCTTATGGGAATGGCTCAGCATTACGATATTCACCTAAAATGGTTGCCAGGGCACAGGGGAATTAGACGGTTGAACAAGAGGTGTATACAAGATCTTCAGCTTCTTGCAGCAGATGAAATTGATCTCCGGGGGGTCTATCGCTTAAGTTTGTGTCACAATGGACTAGTAAGTCTACGCGAGTAGATCATCGGCTGTCACTAACTCTTAACTTGACCTAAGATGAATTTCATTACACTCCTGTTTCATAGAATTTATGAATTACAGTCACGGATTCAATGAAATTTTCCGTTGGCTGAAAATTAATGAAAAAATTTTAATATTTTTGACGGATTTCGTAACTTTTACGATGAGAATATTTTTTTGGGTTTCATAATATTTAATAATACATAATAATCAATAAATTTGTTTCATTGTTCCAATAAAGTGTTTCTTTGGCTGGAAATTTAGCAACATTTTTAGCAATGGAAGAAGAGTTGTGCAAGAGAAATTGTGGCCAATTTCAAATAATAATTTTAAAAAAGTTTTCTTCAACTATTTTATTTTGTTTACTCAATCAAGCTCAAGACATGAGATTGAATAAACAAAATATAAAAAAATAATTTAAAAAAATTTAAGTTACAGTGTTTTATTTATAAATGCACTAAAAACTAGAAAATACTTTTTCTCTTAGCCTCAATAAGTATATTCTTCTTCATGATGGGGTTGTACAATGGTCCGCCTACTTGGTCTAATTAATTTTCTAGGGATCTCTCAAATAAAACGCTTGCATTTAAATTAAAAATTGTGACATTTAATTTTGACACTAAATTTGACATTTAATTTTGACATTTAACTTTGACATTTAATTTTGACATTTAATTTGACATTTAATTCTGACACATAATTTTGACACTTAATTTGACATTTAATTTTGACACTTAATTTGACATTTAATTTTGTCACCATTTTTAATTTAAATGCAAGCGTTTTATTTGAGAGATCCCTAGAAAATTAATTAACTAATTCATTTTAATTACGCTCTTTATTGAAAGTATCTAGACCATTGTTGTTGAATTGCTAAGTAGGCGGACCATTGTACAACCCCATCATGAAGAAGAATATACTTATTGAGGCTAAGAGAAAAATTATTTTCTAGTTTTTAGTGCATTTATAAATAAAACACTGTAACTTAATTTTTTTTAAATTATTTTTTTATTTTTAATTTTTTAAATAAAACACTGTAAAAATAGTTCTTATAAAAGGCCAAAAAAGTAAATGTCATCCCTGTTGTATTTGTACGTGGAACACGACGACTGTGCAGTCAATTTTATTGCCTGAATGAATTGTCTTCTCTTTCAGGCAACAGCAAAAATCATGTCTAATGAGAAACAATGGTACTCGGGAGATGAAAATAAGTTTTTGCAAATATTTTTCTGTATGAATTGCTTGCAATATTTTTCGAACACTTGCATATCCAGGAATTCTCAATTCAAAGGAGTTTTCGTTTGCATTTAGTTTGATGAATTTTTCAGTAGCATCATTCCAAACAACCGTTGATGAAGATCTGTGGCTAGATCTGAAATTTGCAAGGAATCATGAGGATGTATTGTGCTTAACTTCTTTTAGTATACATCTATTAGTAGATCTCTATTAGTAGAAATATAGAATGGTCTTGAGCTTGAATAAACAAAATTAAATACTCGTAATTCTCATAAAAAGGCCGAATAAATATACATATATCGTCCGTGATGAAAAGATTATTTTATTATTTTCCAAAACTTCCAAAGTGCTATATATATCCCATGATCATGAATCATTCTGTATGGTTGGTAAAATAGAGCATAGCTTACAAAAATATATGTTTCCCAAGATTGCACCAGTTGCATTAACTACATCCTTTTCTTATTAATGTCAGGGGACACCCGTTAAAATGAATTTCCTTTCGCTATATATTATGTACTAGTTAGTTCAAATATGTCTAAGGCGCCCGTTGAAAAACACGATAAATTTTTAAATGGTTCTTTAAGAAAAAATACTTTTTGTAAAATGATAAACTTTTTTTTAAGAAATTTTTTTTTTTTATAGAATGTATTTAAAAAAAGTATATTTTTAGGTCCTTTTTATAGGAATATGTATTATATTTTCCCGAATGGTCCTTTTTTAAGGAGAGGTTTTTTAAAGGAAATTTACTATTTTTAAGAAGAGTTACTTTCTATAAGAAAAGGCCATAAGAGTATGCATTTTTTTTACAAACAAGTAATTTTTTAAGAACAAGTACTTTTTTTTAACAAAATTTACTTATTTTCAGAAAGGCTATTTATCTCAAGAAAAGAAACGGTATTATTTTATTTTTAAGAAAAGGTACTTTTAAGAAAAGGAATTTATTTAAGAAAGTGTACTTTTTTTTAAGGGAAGGTATTTTTTGAAGAAAAGATTTTTTTAAGCAATGGGAATTGGTTTTAGAATTGGTCCTTTTTTCAAGAATTGGTAAATTTTTAGGTGTAGGTACTAAACATCTGCATGAGTCCATTCAAACAACGAACTCGCATCTGAATTCATGAATGATTTTTGAATTCATGAGTTAAAAAGACCTTTGTATGAATTACAATGAATTCAGCCACTGAAGTTGTGTTGTAGTTGGTTGTGCTTCGCGAAGACGAAGATTGTATTTATTCGTCTCATAAAACGATCGAACTCGAACTCACTCACATTCAGTAACAGAGCGAACAACAAAGTTAAGGGCCACTTGCAATGAGAACGATGAGTCATTGTTATTCACTATAGTCATGTATGGCCACCACTACATTGAAAGTTTTGCATGCATGTACTTATGCTTTGTTGTTTGTTTTTTTGTGTTGCTTGTAGCGACTTGAGCATGAGTTCACTCGAATTCAAAAATCATTCATGAATTCAGATGATTCATGAATTCAAAAATCATTCATGAATTCAGATGTGAATTCGAATGAACTTATACAGCCATTGAAGTTGTGCACAATCGAGGTATTTCATAAATCTCTGAATTTACACGACAACAACAACTCAACTAAAATGATTTTTAATAGTTAATTTTTTTTTAATAAGTAAAAAGTGAACAATTTTTAAAGTAACAGAGAAAACAAGTTAATATAAAGAATTAAAAAAAAAATTATTTTCTTTTATAAGATTTCATCGCATAATTCGGATAGGTGAATGATTTTCTATAATTCGAATTCATTTATTAAAAAAAATGAATCTCACCACTACTTCGTACAAGTACTGGCCTCACTCGCGCCAACGTTGTTATTTACAACACAAATTCATACAGAACCAAACGAATTCAATGAGTTCGGGTTGTGCTGAGTGTGAACCAAACGAACCAAACGAATTCAATGAGTTCGGGTTGTGCTGAGTGTGAATCATAGTTTGTGTGAATGCTACAAGTTAGACGAATTCGAAGAAATTCATGCTTTAACAAACTCGAGTCTCTTTTGCTCTCACTCATTGGTTCTCATTGACGGTGAATTCAGTGAATTGAATTCCAAAACTGTTAGTGAGTGACTCATGGGTAGGTTTTTTAGCATTCATGCAGATGTTTAGTAGGTACTTATCTCAAGAAAAGTTATTTTGTTTCACAAAGAAGGTACTCTTTGAAAAAGAGGTACTTTTTTAAGAAAAGGCAATTTTTTGTACGAAAACTTACTTTTTTAAGAAAATGTACTTTTTGTAGGAAGATGTACGTTTTTAATGCAATGGTACTTCTTTAAGATAATTTTTTGATATTTTTATTTTGGGAAAATTTCCTTCTTAAGAAAAGGCACTTATTTAAGAAAATTTTCTTTTTTTAAACTTTTTTAACTTTGCCTTTTCTAAATTGGGTTCAAAACTACAATATATACTAAATATTGGTTACAGGCTCCACCTAGAAAACTTCCCATTTAACAAGATATTTCCCAACATATGTTAATCTAGACACAAACCAAAGCAAAAGTACCCAATATATTGATAATACTGGGTTGTAGCATAATAGTATTAAAAGGAAGTTGTTTAATTTTTTTTCAATTAGCCCCCATCCCGCAACGTGCGATAAGGAACTTTGTTCCAAAAAGATTTGAGTTAAGTGTATAGATGAAGCTAAAGTGGTGCAAAAAGAATTTTTTTGATTCAAAGTTCTCTGCACCCTAAATATAGTTGGCGATTTTGTAGCCATACTTATTTGCAACTTGGAAGGAGATGTACGACTCCAAAGTTATTTTTCGCGTTATATTCAGGACAAAATTGCCTACATATCTCATTAAATCGATTAATCATTTTATTGATTTTTTACAAATTAAAATTTCAAAAATCCATTTAGTTAAGAGATATTACCAATTTAAGCCTGTATGTGGTGCATTTCTAAGTAATTTGTCAATTTGTCCTATAAACGTCTTGCATTCGTCTTATCTTTCCCCTTTGTTTTACTGCATGTTTTTTCATTAAACTTTAAAAAAAGCATCATGAGAGTGCAAACGTAATATGGACTCTCATTTTCCATTTGGTACTTTGAAATGTTTTAACTTCACCAACAGGACCACCATCATTGTCTACAGCGGTCATCCTACTTACATTTATGACTTTCAGTGTGAAATATGACCATCCCATATGGAAAAAATTGTGAAAAAAAAGAAATTCAAAAGATTTATGTTTGACAGCGTTGGTACATTTTCTGTTAAACATTATTGTTGAAAATAAATTTTATATTATCATAAATTATATGTACGTTTCATGTTTTACACGAAATTCTGAGACACATCTCGCAAGTGATAAATTGGGTGTAATATTAAAAAAAAAAGACAACTAATAAAGGACGATGGTCAAAATGTCAAAACAAAATGGCAAAATATAACACCAATTTAACCCCTTAAACGTATAACCTTTTGATTTAATGCGACAATTTATACTGACATCAGTCCTCAATATGATTTGCTAGGCTTCGGCAAAACGACCTAAAGATTTCTGTTAAATACATTTTGAATGCCCCAACAACTTGAAATCCTTTCATAGCTTTGACATTAAATTTAAATACAAATTTACTACTTCCTATAAAATTGTCAATTGAAGTCTCTTTTAATTGCTTCCATTAATTTGATAGCCATATCGAAAATTTGTATATGTATATGTTATAATAGACCTCATAACTATATTTGGCTACCTACATATTATCATGATGACCTTAGTTGACTTTTGGTATCGAATATCCTGTATATGTATCTGTATTATCTGCATTTGTAGTTATGTCTGACATCGATATATCATCATCTATCGTGTATTGTTCTAGATAATATTTTTGTGGGATGTCACACAATAAATGTTCGCCACATTAGAAAAGTGAGACGACATCATTTATTATGGCTTTAAATGGCCATAAACCAAGCAACAACAAAAAAATGCTGAGAAAACTTTTGTAGAGATCACACAGAGACAAATGTGTAGACCTACAAGCTTATTGCCTCGCCTCTTACACGTGTATGAGGAGTAGTTTATTAAATTAAGTAAAAGCTTAATGAGCTCACATATTTTAAATTTTTATTCAAGCTGAATATCATTTCATTTAATTTTCATTTAAATTATTTTATTGTCCATGAATTTTATTCAAATTAGTTTTCCAATACTAATATACAGTGGTGGCCAAAACAAATGCAACCAAAATGCATCTTTTACGAAATATTACTTAAAAATTTTCTGAAAATAAAATTAACAATTTTTTGGTTTAAATTTTATACTTCATTGCTTTAAAAATAAGGAAAAGATATTAAAATTAAAAAACCTTAAAAATACATATTTATTCTTATTTTTCAGTGGGCAAAACATATGCAACTAATAAAATCAAGCGCAGTTGTATGCATATGAACTGAATATTTTCTAGCAAATCCATTGTTGGCCATTACAGCCTGACATATTCGAGGCATTGATATTATTAACATATCAATGACGCCTGTTGGGATTCAATTGTACAATTTTCCCACTCAATTTTTTGGTTAATGATTTCCTAGAGTTTCTCGATGGGATTTAAGGCTGGTAATTGTGGTGGCCATTCCACAACCGTAACTCTATTTTCATTTCGTTTCATTTTCACTCTATTTTAACCATTTTCGATGAGTGTTTGGGGTCCTTGTCTTGCTGGAAGATCCACCACAATAGAATATCGTACTCGGCATATGGATTATGCATTACCCTTTCTAAAATGTCTTTTTACACAAATCTGTCCATCATAATGCCATCAATTTTATGCAGTGGACCAACAACAGCACCAGAAAATCAGCCCCACACCATTATACTTCCCCCTCCATGCTTGACCGTCTTTTTGCAGTAACGTGCTTCCATCCGTTTTCCAAGGTAAACGTAACACACGCCATCGCTGTCAATAATATTAAATTTTAATACGTCACTAAACAAGACAGACCACCACCATTTACTTCCTGGCCAATTTAAATAGTCTTAAGCAAACTGCAAATGCTTTTTCTGATTACGCTTTGATATAAGCGGTTTCTTTGCAGGACTTCGTTCGTGTAGAGACTACGCCTACGAATTGTTCGAGCGGAAACTGGTATTTGAATTTTGCAGTTATTTTGGAGAAGGTGTAAATGGGTGTTATTTCATGTGTCTGATGATCAAATTGTCCGTCCGATCACTTGCCTTCCGCGGTCGACCACCTCTGTGTATAATACAAATTTATGAAGTTTTCGATGTGTTAACATCTATAGCGGCGTACAGCGACTTAATCTATCAAAGTCAAAGATTTTATGCTGCTGCTAGAACCAGATTTTCTGCGAATGCGAAAGAGAATAATGGCGTGTTAAACAAAAATGAGCGAGCAAGAGAGCAATGAAAGAGTGGTGTGGCAGGGGTGAGGCAAACGAAATTGTGTCTATAGCGTATGTATTAACATAATAATGTGTGTATGTACATGTGTCTGTTGCTGTTGTTGAACGGAGATATAAAAAATAGCCACGCAAAATTTCATTTGCAAGCCCATGGGCTTGCGCAGTCGACGTTATGGTGACACTCTAATACGTCAGCTATTTCGTACAAAGGATGTGTGGTGTTGTGTGTTTGGCTGTTTCGTTGCTGTTGATATAGCAAACATGGAGTTATGTGACACACGTATACGTCAGCTACTTCGGACAGAGTATGTTTGATGTTGTGTGTTTGGTTTTTAAATGAAACGTCATCATATGATTGAACGCCTTTTTAAATTCTTTATATTAACTTCACCTATCTGTATGCATGTATGCCGAAAAAATTTTGGATTGATTTTTAACCCTTTTCCCGTTATCCAATCGAGCTGAAACTTCGCAGGCAAACTAATGGCGACGACAAAAATAAACTATCAAAATATGGACGGGATTGGATAAAGGGGCGTGGTACCTCCCATACAAATCACAAATTAAAAATCCATTATTTCTGCTCCTGTTAACGGTATTTGAACAAAATTGGGTATGTTGGTTAGGTTTACATATTCTAAGATCTGCTGCAAATATGGGCGGGATTGGACAAAGGGGCGTTGTCATATATAAAGAATGTATAGTCAAAAACTATGTTTTTTACGGGTTAGTTTTTTATTATTGTTAAAGGTAAGTCAAATAAAATGTGGGTGCGGAGCACTCTCAGAGCAAAGAGAATAATGACGTGGTTATACGTATGTATATAAAAATAAGATAGCAAGAGAGCAATGAAAATTTTGTGAACTTGTGTAGCGTATGTACGAATATAACAATGTATGTATGTATATACAAGTGTATGTTGCTTTGCATTCTTTGGTTTTTGTGGGAATAACGTCATCATATGATTGAACGCTGTTTTTTATTTTCCAATGTATCATTTACTAATGTGTCCGTTCATAGAAATCGAACAGGTACCGTGTAGCAAAAAGGTGTTAACACATCGCCCGTGAGTTCGAACACTCATTGGATTTTTTTTAAAGTAGCAATAATGCGAGACATTGAACTTCTATGAACTTTATTTTTCTCTGCAATGTCTTTCTGTGATATTCCACAAGAATAAGCATTCACAATTTTCCGTCTGAGCTCAAATCCGAATTTATCGCGCGCCATTTAAAAAAGAAATCTATTTTAGCGTCAATATCAAAAAATAACAAAATAATACTGAATATTCCTACAAATGTCTTTACACAGGCTTTCTAATTAGTTATATGCAGAACAGCGACCAAAAGAATTATAAAAACAACGTTATTTAAAACAAAATTGGAGAGTTGCATATGTTTTGTCCACACCGATTTTAATATTTATCGATAAAAATGCCGATAACATGGAAATGTAAACAAAAGCTGTACATTCTGAAATTTTTTAAAAATTTTAATGCCGTTTATTATTTATTGAAATATTATTGTCCTTTTTGTGGTAAAATTTTACAAACTTATAGACCCTGTTAAAGACAGTCAGTCTTAGTTGCGTATGTTTTGGCCACCACTGTAAATATGACATATTTTTCTCCTAACGTCCTGAGACAGTACTAGGACTTATAATAAAATTAAATGACTATAAGGCCAGCCCATTTACTCTATTACATTTAATTGCATCCTCATAATTCCTGGCAAACCGCATAGGCATTTCAGATCAAGCCACAGATCTTCATCAGCGGTTGTTTGGAATGATCCTATTAAAAAATGCATCAGCCTAAATGCAAACGAAAACTCAATTGCATTGAGAATTCCTAGCTATGCAAATGTTAGAAAACTAGTACAGAAATATCAGTTATGTGAACCGAATTAAACATTCCCTCACCCTAAGTCATCTATTGCGACCGAGTTCTTTAAAAAAAACATATATTCACCCTTACGTTGAACAAGGGCGGATGGCCAATGTGCCAATATTCAATAACAGAGTGGCATTGCGCTAAATATTATTCAATACCCAACTTAATTACGATCCTAAGTGATTATGGGGAGTTATCGTGACTACCAGCCAATTGTCCACCCAATATTTATGTGGGAGGCGCCAAAAATTGGCATCACGAAGTTGTTCATTTGTTATTACACCGTATTACACAAAATATTGATCAGTACCAAATTTTGTTAATATCGGTTGTGGAATACGGGAGATATCGAGTCGGTCAGCTGAAAAGCCGTCAAACTTTTGTATGGGAGGTACCTAAAATGGGCGTGGTACAGTAGTTACTCTTTATTTTGTAGGAAACCATTGGCGTGAACCGAATTTCATTAAGATCGCTTGTAGTTTACGGGAGTTATCGTGTCGATTAACCGTTCATCCGCCCAACTTTTGTGTGCATTTGACTAAAATTTGTCTAGTACCAAACTTGTTCGGGTTTGCTGGAGTTATCTGGGTATGGGAGGCACCAACATGGGCATGGCAAAATCACCCTTGTCTTAATCGGTGACTGGGGTTTGATGACATGAAGCGTAATACCAAATTTGAGTAACATCGGAAGTGTTTCACGCGACTTATCGCATTGACAACACGGACGACCACCAAGCATTTGTATAGGGGGTACCAGAATGGGCGTGGCAACCTCACCAATTTTCTCCAGTTAAGTAGACTTTTTCAGATTATTAACCAATGTTTGAGTTGAAGCTAATCACATCTACCACAGAAATGCTTTAGAGGAAACATGATTTCGTACTAAATGTTCTGATTTGTGTGGCAGGTGCCAGAAGGGGCGTGGTCAAAACGCCAATTTTCAATAACAAACTAACCTTGGACAAATAATAGTCACTGAAACATGGCCCGTCACAGACGGACATGGTTCAATCGACTTAAAAAGTCTCAGAACGAATTTCGTTCAAAGATACTGGGGGTCTAATATGGCTCCTTCTGCGTTAAATTTTGTACAGTATTAAATGATATATATGTACCCCCATCCCTATGAGTGAGGGTATAAATACAAATTTGATTTAGTTTCGTGCTTCCCTTTTTAAACCTTCCTCATATCTCCAAAATGTGTGTTTGTTTGTATTAGTACTGCACAATTTATATGAATTATTAATGTCAGTAAATTTTCACAGAAGGTTTTATGGTTTGAATGTCTGCATGTGTATATTATGTATTGTTTGTTTGCCGGTCTGTAAATGATACATAGACTCTGAAAACGGCAGAGGCACAGACAGACAGATAGATAGACAAGTCAACAAACGAGAAACAAAGTCATTTGGATAAATGATATCATAAATACTATTGATGTTCAGGCACATGAACTCTACGAGTCCTCCACATGCTAGGAGTCAAGAGGGGCAGGCGACAAATTTACTATACAGTATAAACGAGGTTATTTATGAGATGAAATTATCTATAAATACCATACAAGAAACAATAACATATATAGACAGAGGATTTAAGGATCAAAACGGAAATATTGCAACTATTTCTGATAAACTTCCAGGTCTGAGTATTTAAATTTTATATATGTAAATATTAATTTGATATTTGTTTTCACTTTCATTTCAGTTTCCTGTAGTACAGTAACTGTTACCAAATGCCAAGCGGCTTTAAGAACCCTGCAAGCCTTTCAATTCTTTCGTCCCACGTGCCTGTGCAAGGAGCCGGGTATGGATCCCGATTGTAATCATTTTCGAGATTTTCTATTCGATCATCCCTGCGGTTTTGTGCTCAAAAAAGGTAAGTCTTATCAATTAATAGATACGAAAGATTAAAGAAAAACCATAACATGGTGCATTCGATTATTCGCCGTTTCCACCAGATGGCAAAGCCTGTTTCCGTAAGAACATTTGTCATTAGGATACGACGAAAAACACTCAAAAACTGTTTTTGTTTTGACAAAAAGCAAAAAGTGTTTAAATTGATTTTTAAATTATTTTTATATTCTGGGAAATTCTATCATTTCCGTCATTTCTGCGTCATCTGGAAAATGTTGATTCACTTTCAAATCCACCACGTATATTTCATCATTTAGGTTATCTATGACCTGTACATATAAAATAGTTAAAAGCAGAATTGCCATCAATCAGACAAATTCAAAATATCAAACACATTCTAATATTTCATTACAATTAACATCTGATTCCACAACCAAGTACGAGTATTTGCATTGCCTTAGCCATAGGGAAATATACCAAGAGTGTGCAACAGCTGTTATTCTTGGACCAGAACCCATTGAAAGTTACTGGAGTAGTTCACATAACTGACAAACTTCAGTGACTTAGATGTAGAAAATATAGTTCAATACCTATTTTAATTTTAAATATTAGAACGAATGCGCTTCAAATCAGCCAAAATGTATAAAAGTAGATCCGCCTCGGCTCCATTTTATTTACAAAACCGAACCCGAAACGGATTCGAATGTAACTTCCGTTGCGAGTTCGAGACAGATCCGAAAAAATATAAAAAAATTTAATGAGTGTTCGAACTCACGGGCGACGTGTTAACACCTTTTAAATGTTCCATTGGAAAATAAAAAAAGAATGGTTTTTGTGCTGAAGGCTCTTTTGCTATTGCACTTTCTTTTTTCTTACATTTTGGTTTAACATTAGATGTAATATTGTTAAAATAAATAGATCAATATTTAGCTCACTGAAAAAAAGTATTGAATAGTATCATGGTACATACAAATGGTAGAAGCACTAGCCCAGCAGATTTGAACTTTTTTCTAGAGTGAGTTTTTCTCTTATGTCAAAGTTTGTTTACTTTTGTTTGTATACAACTTTTGTCAATTGCTGTTTTCGAAATGTTTTCTCCGTTAAAATCACATAGAAACGTTTTAATTTTCATTCTTAAACACTTTCAAAATATCAAATAAAACACACGTATTTTGTAAATGGCACTTTTTCCAATTTTGTATACATTTTCATTATTTTTCAATCAGCTGAGTTGACACAATACAGCCACTGAGTAAACACAAAACAAAATGCCTGTTGTTTTTGGCTTGTCATAACATTATATTTCTACCGTGAATTGTATTGAGAACTTATTGCACTCTTTTTCTACTATCATGTTGAGAGTCTGAGTAAAAGAGCATGAACGAGTCTTATTCACTTTGTAGAATATTTCAATATAAATGCACCACTTCGAGTTTGTTCGCTGCCGCTAACTCTATACCATCATACTTATTTTCAGGCAGAGACTATTGTTGTACAACAACTACGTATGTGATGCTAACGCTGTGCGTTGTTTCCATGTGTTCACTTTAATAGATTGCCCTACCCGTGCCTATAGATGTTAACACATCAAAGCCGATCAACTTTTCCGAAAGGAATTTCATACACAAACAGATTCGTGTTGTGCCCGTAACTAATGTCCGTTTCGGTCAAAATGTACGAAGAAGCGAGTCCGTCTCGAATTCGAAACAGATTCATATGGCACACATTCTAGTCTCTACTAGTACTCCAACTATCAAGACGAACAACTGTTTCATCGAAATCCCATGTTTTAAATGCAAAAAGTATTAATTATTTTTGCCTTTACATAATACTCGTACTCGCATAAAGTACTGAAAATTAAAATCAAATGAAAATTAAAAATCCCATTATTGGCTTTAACTCGGACACATCTTCTCCACGCGCCCGAAAACGTGGTCCTCGCAATACATTTTTGTTGTGTAGGGGCGGTATTCAAAGTAGTAATGGGGTACCAAATCACAGCTGTACCTAGTGAAAGACTAAATTGCCTCCGAATTATGCCGGGGTGAGAGGTATAGTACTCGTCTCACTTTACGTATATATGGCAGTACATACTTACTTTCTTATTTCCGATAAAGAATAAGTCAATCGAATTTACTAACATAAAATAGAATTCATTTTATTCTGCTCTTTCAATAGAGTATTTGATCAGGATGAAAATATAAGAAAAGGGTTGATTAAATTACTTCGCGATGCACGTGTGCAGTGTATCGTTTGAAGGTTGACGCTAGACTCTCCTTCGTGTCGTTACGCATGTGCTTATCACCCTCATTCGTCGTTAAGTCTACGCTCAGGGTGTATTTGTGTTTTTAGGGTGGTTCATTATAAAGTTTGCTTACACTAGGATGACCTATCAGTTCAAGCTTTGAGTGCTCAAGAATGTAATTGTTTGAGGTGATCTGTGACAGTTCGCATTGTCATGGTGGAGAATGATTCGTTTTCTGCTGTTGCTTTCTCATATTTCTCAAAAGACTGCTGGCAAAAAAATGGGGGTATGGCATTCAGAATTGATTGTTCTAAGGTGATCTACTAGTACTGTGGCTACATGTCCGGGTTTGCCTAGAAACAGGCGACGATTTACGTCCAACTGCTTTATGAGCGAATAAATATTGTTATATTTGATCATCTTCACATATCCATACAATCAACTGCTGTTTAGCTCCGGGCTCGTTTAAAAACTTCCATAATTCGTGGCCTGTCACAATGTAATACAGGTTTGCTGAAGCACCATGATTGAAGTTTTTCGAATTTTTTTTGATCCAATCCACATTTATTTCATTTAAGCGATTGTCAAGTTATGCGGTGTGCAACACGAAAACGTTTTTGCTACCAACTGTTCATGTAATATAAATTGTATGGGGGTGGATTTAATACCCAAGCATGCCTCGATTTCACTATAAGTCACGTTCAGACCTAACAAGATCAATTTCTGCACATCATCGGGGATTTCTCGCACAACAACCAATTTTGATCCATCTTCACGAAATTCGTCGTAAAGCGAATGACAACTACGATTAAATTTCGAAAACCTGCGAAACAGAATGGGGTAGAATGGTGCGTCAGCACTAAAAATCGAATCGTACTGATCGGCACACTGTTGCTGAAATAAGTTAATCCTCGCCAAAAATTATCGCACGAAAATATTTAACATTTAACTCCACTTTTAAGCTTTGACAATTTTTAAAAGTCTCTTTATAAAACCCAAGCACGTGTCTTATTACTAACATTAAACTTTAAGATGGTGATGCCAGATTTGAAACATGTACATCGGTGTTGCCATATTTCAAATCTTAAGCGGCAATCCCCCGCACAAAAAAAAATCTTTTGCGAACGTTTTCTTCTTTGCCACGTAGGTAAATAAAACATTGAGCACACGAAGCATTATCTAACTATTTTAGAGTGTTCTCTGACCATTTACCACACGAAAAAATAAATAAATAAATGGTTTCCTATTACATCCCATGAAGGGACTGGGGAGAACTTCTCACAATCACTGAGCTGTGCGCTTTCCAGTTTTCACTCACTGATTGGGACCTACAGTTTTACGCCGATTCCGAACGGTATTTTGAGAAGCTTTTTCATGGCTAGATACTCGATAGTGTCGCCGTCACTATGCGAGGTGACCGCCGCCGAAAGAAAATTTGAAGGTGGTCAGAGCCGGGTTCGAACCCAGGATCTCATGTACCACACGTAGTACGAGGGATATTTATAAAGAAAATGAGAAGTGACTACTGTGTTGTATACAATAACCTGCTTTTTAAAGGATCTAAGGTAAAAAAAATGGTTTCCCATTACATGCCATGGAGGGATTGGGGATAGCTTCTCACCACCAGTGAACTGTACGTTTTCTAATTAACTCCGTTAACCCTCACTCCCTTCGGCAACGGGCCGAAAAAAGGGGAGTACGTGGGGTAACGTCCGGCACGTTTTGTGTCCATACCTTAACTTTTAAAAAATGTAATGTCGAATATCAACGAATAGCTACTATTAGGTCATAGATTACGAAATGGATCAAAAAAATTGAATTCCATCGGGCGAAAATTTATGTTCGCCAAAGGGTTACCCAACTTTTGAATCAACGGAAATCTGTACCTTATTGTTGTATCGCAGTAGTTCAATGAAGCCTAATGATAACAATGTCGATGAGTACATCCTCTCGGAAAGCTACCATACATGATCTCATCACGAACGGTTGATGACATCGCTAATGAAATTTTTGGATGAATCGAGAAATACATATGTAGATGGCGCTACCGCCGAATTATTCAGACAACATCTGATACACGCGACGGGGGAGAGTTGTAACAGATAAAAACATTAATTAGCGATGCATTTCGGGTCAGTCTGTGTTGAAACGCTGAAAGTACGCAAGGTCAAGTAATAGTGAAGGATGATTGTGAATGCGAATGTACGATAAAGGTGGTATAAATAACTTATTATTCTTATCGAAATTTATAAATTACCTAGTTTTATTATTATATATAAATAAAACAGAGCAAAACAAGGACAATTAGTAAATGCGTAACAATACATAACCGACCGAGTTGCACAACTCCAAATAATACTCTGACTTATACAATCGTTTATAATGTTTCAAAAATTCAATCAGTTTGCAAATTGTTTTGTCGGAAGTTACAAAGTGGGATCTGTAGGGTCGTAGTTTTTTTTCGATTACGATATATTTGAGTAAACTACACGATTTTACCAAATTCGTTGGTAGCAAGCAGGGAGCAAGCTCTAACTATCTTATATTTCTTTTCTCACTTAGCGAGGCGACACTGTCGAGTATTTAGCCTTGAAAAAGATTTTCAAATTTCAGATTGGAACCGGTGTAATATTATTTGTACCAATCAGTGAATATTTGTACGTCTGTAATCATTCCCTAATTTGTGGAAATAAATCTCGTACTGAACACGCACTTAAATTGTATATGCCAACAATATTTAGCTAAATTGTTTATTATGTTGAACGTAAAGTTTTTCGAATTTCGTTCGAGGCTTTTCCTGAACATGAACTCCAGCCTGAACATGTACTCCAAGTAGAACGTATAGAAGAAGAGGTAACAAAACATCAAAAGTTTCGGGTACCTAAACGTTTTAAGGCTCAAGATTTAAAATAAAAACTTTGTTTGTGTGAAAACATGACATTTGCAAAATAATTGTTTGTTTTGCCTAAAAGTATGCTGCATTTTCTGTTATTTTACAAAACCTAAAACAATGCCTTTATTTTCATAAGATTTTTGCAAACGTGTTTGTAGGAAATACAAAAGGAATAAATTTAAATGCAGATATGGAAAATAAGCAAATGTTGTTACAGAGATTGCAACTGTAAAGTCAGAAAAAGAGGCATGAGTTCTAAAGTAGGTCATGAGATAAGTGGCAAATGTAGATAGAGAATAGAAATCTTAATGCAATTTGCATAAATTAAGGAACAATTCATTTCGATAAAAAAAAAACTATTTTAACTTAAATCTAATGAGAGTAGATTGTTAGTGAACGAGAGATTTCCACTCTACGCCCATTCTACCTTTTTTCACTCATCGTTATTTTTATCGCAGTGGATATAATAATAGGAAATACATCAGAAAACTGAACGAAAAATACTAGTAGCTACTTTCCTCCACGGTACTTGTTTACTATCGGTCTCATGGTTATTTTAGTTTCGCATCCTAAATGTGCGTTTATTTTTCTACAAATATGTACATAACAAAATTTAGGAACTTTAACAATCTGATGTTGTTACGAATTTTCGAATTATCCGTTTTAGCGTTGTTTTACTTCCTGTTAATAAGACAAGGTAATTTGTAAATTACGATAAGTACAACGGTTTTCTATATGTTACTTGTACAGTACAACTTAATACTTATAAAATAAGTCCTACTTCATGACAATTTTGCCGACGATGCGCACCTTTTACTCGTCTTAACTGAGTCTAATCCAAGGTTTGCACCAATCAATTTATTTATATGAATTCAACCCCAAATCCAAGATATCAGATTTACGAACCATCTGGAAAATGGAGCATATATTTTATAGATTTGCCTCGAAGGGTCTTAAGCGAAATAATAGTTAGTGAAGCGAATTCAGTAAACAATCAGTAATTTCACCAACCATCTCGAAAATAGCGCCATCTATTTTTTAGATCCTTCTCGAAGGCTCTTAAGTGAATTAATGGGAGTGAAACGAATTTACCAAACATTCGTGGTGAGTTGGTATTTGGTAGTAGCGGCATACTTTTAGGCATATACAATCAAGTTGCAATATAGACCACAAGCTGTTTTCGACATTCCATCATTATTTTGACATTAATCAAATGTGTAAATCATTTATCGTAGCAATATATTACGTGAACAAATTTAAAACTTCATATAAATCGCTTGTTCCATAACACGTCTTATTAAATTTATGATTTATGGTATTTTATTTCTCTATTTCCAGCCGAAAAGGATCCATATCCAATCGATGCATTACCAACCTGCAATCACGCCTTGTCGGTGTGTCAACAAGAACGCAAATGCCTAAAACTCTTTGAAGATTTCAAAACACACTGTAAAGTCAGAGACAATAAATGTAAAATGGACAGTAGGTAAGTACGAAATTAAAAATAAACCATTATGCTGGCTAGCAGACTCACAAGTTTTCCTTGCGTGTAGGAAACTTGAAAAATTGTTATCAATAGTTCATATAGAAACAAACACTTTTAAGGACACTACAAGTTGGAAATGACATACATCACTTTGACCACACTATCGAGTACTTAGCCATGAAAAAGCTTCTCAAAATTCCATTCGGAACCGGAGTAAAACTGTAGATCCTAATCACTGAGTGTAAAAACTAAAAAGCTCACATTTCACTGATTGTGAGAAGCTCTCCTCGATCCCTTCATGGTATGTTATGCGACACCATTTTTTTTAATTGCAATATTTTGCAGCTAAAACAGTAGATAGTTCGTGTTTCAAATTAGTTCTGATGAATTGATTAAGTATAAATGATTTTGTTAGGCCGCGTCAGTAAGTGAACAGTCTTTCAAAGAGTCAATCACATGAATATTGGAGAGCTTCTCACATCAGTGAACCACAGTTCTAGTTTTGCACTCGCTAATTGGGATCTATCGTTTTTTTTTTACAAAATTACTACTGGTATGCATTTTGTTTTGGGACACACTTTATTATGAATACACTCACACTACTATACTTTACTGCTCCGTTCGCCCCCTAAGTATACACTACGTTAATCTTCCGCACTATTCATTTTAGGCAGTCAATCTCACTCATGAACAATTACACTTACTACAAGTAACAAACAAACACACTCTGTCGATGCACAGTGGGGCCGATTTGAAAAAACACGGTAATAATATCACCACTTTTAAAGTATTATTCTGATCATTTTGGAATGTAGTAGACATTTGGAGACGAGGAGTCAGGTTTTGTGTCAACACAGTTGATCCTATACGTTGTCCACCTTGGTGTCGTTGAAAGTCTGGTACTTGTACACTCAAAGGCCGATTACAAAGATTTTATACTTTTGAGAATCTACCATGCAAGACAAACAAAAAAAACTCTAATGACCAGCTTTTAAGTCGGTAGTTAACTATCGGAGTACTTAATCGTAATTGAGAGATAATTATAAGTTAACTTTGCATTTCGTTTTTCAGTTTTCAAAGTAAGCTGTCATACTGTAAACGATTATGTCAACCCTTGTATTCTTATTGGGAAAACATCTGTTTTGGGCTAAATACCAAAATAACAAAGAGGAAGGAACAAACAAAATGAAATTATGTAAAATGCATAAAATCGAAGTCATTTTAACAAAAAATGTGTAAAATCCTATATTGGCGCAACAATTTAACGATCTAGTCTCAAAGTATTTGTACATATACTCAGATCAGAAACATGTATTTTAAACAATCTTTCGTTTCACATATTGACAATCAGAAATGTGTTTGTCAAAATTATATGGTTCTGACTACAAGTTAACCAATCAACATTGGGTGGTTAAATCATAGTTAACCATTGACTGAAAAACAAAATTCGATGTTTAACCACAATTTAACTAAGAAACGCAGATCACCATTGACTGAAAAACTGGCCATAAGTGTAGCGGAAGATCTTTTACTGTTATTAAGATATTGTCTATCAAAGTTTAAAACTATCAAATTTTTCATTGACTTTTTTCAGTTTTTTGTTAATAATTATTTCTGGAAACACCACTAATTTGGGAACACTTCAATAAGGAATACACTGTAAAAAGGTTTAAATTATCTCAAACCATTTGGAAATGCCGAGCTCTCAAAGTTGGAATTTTTTTAAACCTGTAAAAAATTTCCCAGCTAGGTTTCTCCAACTAGTTTCCCTAGACGTCACACTGTGCGAACTAGTAACCCAGATACATGATCCTGACCTGTCTAGCGAATCCCGTTGTCTTAAATCGAACAACCTGCGAAGTATCTAGAGAGTATTTCAAGCCAATATGAGAGTTCTCAGCTCTAGCCAAGCGTTCCCAGAAGACTGATCGCAAACCAAGCAGACTGTTCTCAAACCACGAACGGTGTTCCCAGGAGAGTCTTGCCAAGCCCAGATGAAGGCACTCAAACTAACCCGAGTGTTCTCAATGACTGCATCCCTTGGTTTTTGTGATCCTAATGATCTTAATGCCCCTAGAACTGACTGAGTTTACCTTAGCCGACTGGAAATGAACACCACGGTTCGGACCGGCTTTTTGGAAAGCTTTATCTAAGCTAATTGCTTGATAGTCTTGCGGTTTTCATATACTTAAATTCAAAAAATGTTAATCATTGCTGCTGTACACGAGAGTTCCCCTGAAAACATAAAGTCGGCATCGTTCTCAACAACTTCAAATATAGCAAAGCACTAAGCAGCGAATTTTGACAAAAGACCTGCACCTTCCTGCGTATAAAATTCAGCTTACTCGAGCTCAAACCAGCATTCAATGGGTAATGGAGCCAAGTCAATACTAATTTTTCAAAAAAAAGTCATCTTCTCTGATGAAGCGCATTTCCATCTGAATGGCTTCGTGAATACACAAAATTGTCGAATTTGGGGCTCAGAAAATCCTTATGCAAACCATGAGAAACAAATGCACCCACAACTAGCAACTATCTGATGCGGATTTTGGTCAGTCGGCGTGATTGGGCTATATTTTTTTCAAGATGAGGAATCTGTTAGGGAATAAATAAATAAATCAGGACGATGCCATTAATTTATCGATTATACGGAATATTAAACAAAAAAAGTCGGCGGCAGTGACGTGGCTCGGCGGCGTAAAGGTCTATCCATAATTAATACGCCATCAACTTAGTTTCAAGAAAAGAGCATTTAAGTTTAGAGGTGAAAGTGGATTATAGAGCATCATTGACACTGAGTATCTTAGCAACGGAATGAGGTAGCGAAATTCTGAAGGCAACGTTCGAAAGAGGAACAGTGCTTACTGAGACACCTGATAGAATTAATAGTACTAAGAGGCAACACCAATCGAAGACCAGTACATATAAAACACTTTAAAACCAGAATTGCCAGCAGTAAAGGAAATTCAAAATATCAAAAGCATTCCCATAGTGCTTTCATTACACTTATCATCCGTTCCACAACCATGCATTTTCATTAACTGAGCAAATGGAAATATAAATGTATTTTTGAATTGTAATCGGGAACAATGGTAATTCTTTAGCATTTGCATTAGATAAAGTAATATAAATGAAAATCCAATGCGAACTAAAACGCCAACACTGCGGTAGTAAGTATTATGAAATGTGAGAGTGTTCCCCATTTTATCAGAATACGTTTTTCCCGTCCGAAATTGCACATTTAGAACTTAGGGAAAATGTTAGATTTCTTAGTTCCAAAAAGATTAGAAAATTCTCTTTCATCTAATGGTATATTTTATAATGGTACATTTGCCACTGCATCATCGGCGACCACCAGACACAATATTTCTCGCGCACTGGATCCGAAATATGGGTGCTCGAATATTCGCGCAAGATCGAATGTAATTGAATTAAATGTATGTATTTGTGACCCAAATGTGACTTTGTTTGTTGAAAACTGCTGAAAACAAAAACGTGACAGACAATAAAGACACAAAAAGCATTAGATCTTAAATTAAAGCAATGCTTGCAAATCATCGTGTAATATTTCAATACCAGCCGTATTTTCGAAGACAAATGGTTCGACGATGACCTCAGCCCAATTTCTACACCAAACAGTGACACATTGTTGAAGCATTTGTTTCTCAACAATCGCTCGAATGTTATCTGAACGCCAAACGAGACAATTTTGACTATTAACCCAGCCATTAAGAGCAATATGAGCCATATCGTTGAAGACGATTTTGTTCGAAAACTCTAGATATGGTGTAAAATATTCATCAGCAATGAAAATGAGTTGATTTTTGTGTGGGAGTGTATGAGAAGTTCATATTACAAGTTTACAAGGTCAGAAACATTTTTCTAAGTGGAAAATGGTTGGGTTTAGTCGGAAATAATAGACAATTCAGTTAAGTACAATCACTGGCATGACTAGTTTCGAAATCCGTGGCAAGTTCATCATCAGATGCCTAACTATTGTGCCTGAATTGATACCATCATTCGTACACGCTGAAAAAAATCAGCCTCTCTAACTTATTTTCCCAAACATGTTCTGCAGTAACCATGTCTATGTTTGAAACACACTTCAAACATTCATATGTTTGCAGGTCCCAAACTTACTTGTATATAAATGCAAACAGTATCATGTTTTCTGACAAACACGTTTGTTTTACTTGGAAACATATGAGTTCTTCATTCCAAACATCCATATACTTACATGGGAGCATTTGCGTGTTTCCCCCAAACCTATATATACTTTCGTGGAAACATATGCGAATTTCCCCCAAATATTAGAAATGTTAGAAACGAATTATTCTTCGATTTCAATATATATGTACTATTTATTATAATTAATTTTAACAATATAAATCTACATTTACCAAAAATTAATACTTTACATTAATTTTAATTTTTGAATTTTTGCATTAATTTGTATGGAATGCATTATTTGTTTTTTTCATGAAATGAGAATCTGCTGCTCTTTTGCTTCTTCTTTGTTTGTTGTCTCTCATGTTTTTATTTTCAGAAGGTTTCAGCTATGCGTTGGTTATCACAGTGCAAAATATTTATATACAAATCAAGTTCATGCAAGCTAAGCGTGGATTAATTACTTGTGTTTTTTTATTACACTTATTTCAGAAATGGTCAGCCGTTCCGATTTTTCCAGTAAAGGCTCGGACAGACAAAGGGATTCACGTTGTTGCCCTTTCCAGTTTCTTTCCGCAAAATCGTTCCTCACTTTGGTAGCACACATACATTTATACGAAACATATACACAAATCCCAAAGTAACATCACAAACCATTTAACCGTCCGATCCTTCGATTATTCTCTGATCAAGCGCTTTTGATATCCTCTGTCCGATGAAGCATTGACGACTGACTACATGAAACTAAAACGCAATACATCACGGAAAATAAGAAACACTTCATCTGCAATTTACACGCAAATTAAGTAATATTTATGACTCACTGACTGAGAGAATAATGCACAAATACAGATACACTTACAAGATGGACTCTCTCGTTGTCCCTTTTTTATTCTCTTGCTCTCGAGAGAGCAGATACAGTGCAACAAAGACAGCTGTATTTAAATCACAAACATGCATATATGTGGGTCGCAAACACATATATTATAACATATTAATCATTGTCTCTCAAATATGTAATATGGAATAGCAAACACAATGTGTTTGGATACAAGTATATTCTATTTGCTACAAGCTCCAAACACACTTTATATTTGCATCCAAACAACAAAAGCATACAGATTTTTCAGCGTGTATACATACATATATACAAACTCGTATGAATAAGTATCGACCGAAAATCCCTAATTATCAATTTATACTGAAAAGATCAATCATACCAACACAAGAACAGAAAGCTTTTGTTGTTTTTTTAGTTTAGAATTCCATTTGTAATAACCCTGAATTGTCAAGAACAACACTTTACCGTACACATGCTACGAAATTCAAATCTTACTTGAACTTTCCGACAGTCTTTACTTTGTCACGAAACTAGGGCAACATAAACAGTCCAAAACTAGATATTTAATGGAAATTCCCTACGTCGTACCTCTTAAGCGATGGCTTCCATAGGAAAATATATATCTTCCAGCTACATTTAAGCAACAACTTTGTGTTGCTCAACTATGATATAATGTATAACAACAGCCCAAAGAGCTATCGTGAACTAAAGCTAACTCAAAAATGTTGTTACATTTTCTGGACATCATTATTCGAAAATGTCCGACGGGGTACTCGTATGTGTCAATTCAATTTTGATTTATAAACTCATATTAAAAGTTGTGGATAGTTGGCATATGAAGTGAACTCACAGGCCATAAGTTTATCACTGCATCGAATCAAATCTCAATTCAGGAACACCAACATTAATCTTACCCTTTCCCATCTACATTGTATATATTTATGTATGTATGTATAGTGTTGCATATTCAAATGTCTGGAAAATATCCAATCGAAATTTCATATCTCCATTATTATTCAATTGAATTCAATTTCCAAAGCAGCTCCACTGCATAGCTTTTGGCCCTACACTTGCAATTATTGGTTATATCATTGGCAATGATAATTACAACTATTGCCATTACAGCAACAATAAACAGATAAAGAGAGTGCAGACCTGGAGTGGAAGCGTTGGGTTTGGGGCGGGATGACTATGATTGCTAAATAATTAATAATTATGGCCATAAGCGTTTTGTTAAGTGCTGTTGCATGCAACTTCGATTTTACGGGTTTTGCTTGCAGAAGACAACGTTGTAAAAGAAAACTTTGCCCGGCAAACCCAAAGCCAAACTCTTTATTTGTTATGTATGTATAAGTAAATGTGTGTGATCATATATACTTGAATGTGTTTTTACTTGTATGTGTTTGTACAAACACAAATATACTTATATAAACGTATGTGTATGCATGCAACTTTTGTAAAAATAAAACTTTATACTCTCTCAGGTATTTTTGTAGTAATAGTGGAAGTAGTAAAAGTAAAACTCGAACTCGAACTCAGCTAAACTAAACTCGACTCAACTCGACCCTATAGTACATAATCATAATGCAATAGTGGTCGTTGTACAGTTAGTTGTACGACTTTGTCATGCGAGGGTTAAATGAAGAGTTATTGAGTTAAATGGAAACTAATATACGAAAAGTTTAATTAAAGTAGTTAATCGTTTGGGAAGATAGGCAGATCTACGGAATTCATAAGTAATCAACATTGTTTAAAAAATATATAACTTTAGAGGAGAATCAACTAAAAAATATTAAGACTGACTGACTTTGCCGCGCAAAAATATATAACTTGAGAGGAGAATAAAGACAGATATTAGATTAAAAGATATTACTTACTAGAGCTTTGCTTTTTAAACATTTATAATCAATCAATCATACATAAAAGTCAATCAAGTCAAATTATTTCAATGAAAACTAAACATTAATTAATCCTATTCGTGTATTTATTAGGATAGGAACAATAAATCCCACCTATTTTATAGTAGCAACTAACAATAATTTGCATTCGTCCCTTACTTATCCGGTCTCGAACAACACCGGGGGGTCAGGGAACTTACAAAACGAAGATAACATATTTCGCCAACCAGTTCGATCTTTTGCCTTATCTCTCCAGTTGGCAATACCAAGTGTACGTAGGGATTCTTCAACTTGATCCCTCCAACGGAGTCTTGGTCTTCTATTTTCGTCTTCCTTTGAGTTCAGTTTCGAAAACCCTTCGTGCTGGTTCGTCATCATCCATTCTACTGACATAGCCTAGCCAGCGCAATCGCGTTATCTTGATCCGCTTAACTATGTCAATGTCGGGATAAAGCTCATACAGCTCATGGTTCATGCGTCGCCGATACTCGTCGTTGTGTACTATAGGGCCATACATTTTTCGGAGTATTTCGGAGTCTACAGATGTTTCCTCTGCTTGCGAGAAAACCCAGAATTCTACGACATAAAGCAAGACAGGTTGTATGAGAGTCTTACTTTTGTTACTCGAGAGAGGGCTTTATTTCTAAAGTGCTCTTGCTTAGCCCAAAATAACATCCATTCGCAAGAACAATTCTCCGCTTGATCTCAAGACTGACGTTGTTGGTTTTGTTTACGGCAGATCCGAGGTATATAAATTCGTCCACCACCTCTAAATTATAACGGTTATCAATGTTCACGCTTTGGTCTAATCGCGTGGAGGCCCTCTTCGTTGAAACTATTAATTTTGTCTTGTCCTCATTTACCGTCAGATCCACTTTTACTGACTCCTTCTCAATTCTCGAAAAAACCATAGTAACTTCTCTAATTGTGCGCCCAATGATATCTGTGTCATCAGCATACGCGAGCAGCATGTGACTTTTGCTGCTGATGGTTGTATTCATGTTGACTGCAGCTTTTGTCAGAACAATCTCCACTAAGATGTTAAAGAGATAGCACGATATGGTGTCACCTTGCATGAGGCCTCGTTTAGTTTCGAAAAGTTCCATAAGATCTTTACCAACTTTCACTGCGGATTTGGTGTTCGTCAAGGTCATCCTGCAAAGGGGTATGAGTTTTGAAGGAATACCAATCTCAGACATTTCTTCGAAGAGTTTCTCCCGTATCGGCCTATCGAAGGCTGCCTTATAATCCACAAACAGATGATAGGTGTCGATTTGTTTTCGTGGGTCTTCTCCAGGATTTGGCGTAGCGTGAAAATGTGGTCAGTTGTCGATTTTCAGGCCTAAAGCCACACTGGTATGGTCCAATCAGGTCAGCGATAATTTGTTGTAGTCTTTCGTACATTATACTTGATAGAACCTTATATGCTATGGATAAAATGCTTATTTCACGGTAGTTGGCAAAGAGCCTCGGGTCACCTTTTTTTAAATATGGGACATAGTAAACTGAGACTCCAATCGCCGGGCATGCATTCAAATTTTGCTAATGAGCCTCCTACC
Organism: Phaonia tiefii; assembly: GCA_963931995.1. Classification (NCBI taxonomy): domain Eukaryota; kingdom Metazoa; phylum Arthropoda; class Insecta; order Diptera; family Muscidae; genus Phaonia; species Phaonia tiefii. The sequence goes on along the minus strand of OZ008367.1, from coordinate 149,581,817 downwards.
GCTTTGATATTCTTAGCCGGGCAATAGCTGTTCTGACCTCGTCTTGGTTAGGAGGGGAGCAATCGACGTCACCGTCCAGATTCTGACAATGTCTTGTCATTGGGTATCTCAGGTACCAATTGCGCAGAGAAACAACCTCTCCATATACCCAACATACTCTGCACATATGCAATGAGATTTCCGCCCTTGTCTTTACAGAAGGGGGCCCTGAACCATGTCCATTAGTTCCGATTGTGACTTTTGGTATAATTTTCGGGCTTAGTTCTCCCTTCTGTATGTCTCAATTTTCTTACTCTCGCGCTTTCTCCACTGCCGTTTCTTACGCCTAAAGGGACGGTTTACCTCCTTTCTTTTCCCTTATACCTCTGAGTCGCAGCTCGCGTTGCAATTGACTGAAGCATTGCCATGCGTGCAGCGTTCTTTTCATCATTTGCTATGGGACACTCTTCATCATACCGTGGCTTGTTGCGAAGAGGAGTCGGAAATGGGTTTCAACTGCGCTTCAGGATCGTCATCGGGAGGTGGTGGGTTCTGTGCAAAAAATTTAGAGAGCTTCCTTGAGTAGGCTGTGGCTACCTCTGGTAGTTGCAGCTTTCCGTTGTCTAGCTTTCTCTGCGTCTAGGTTCGTACGATTTTCGCTTTACTTAATCTTGTGCAAACCTTTGCTGCTACCAGGTACTGATCAGAATCGAAACACATTCTCACTGCCTACTTTAGCATTAAAATCTCCTAATACAATCTTAATGTCATGGCCAGGGCAGCGGTCATACGTTTCCGGTAGACACTTATAGAGTATGTCTTTGTCATCATCATCTTTCTCTTCTGTCGGGGCATGCGGATTGTGGCTATACGTTCACTCATAGGATTGAACCTAGAGACTAGATGTCGCAGACTTTTGCCCAATAAAAATCCGCAACCAAACTCATGTTTTTTCTCATGGCAACTGTGGTATATGTCGCAGTTTCTTTTTCTTGTGCAGCCATGTCCTGTCCATCTCATTTCCTGGATTGCGGTACTGTCATCCTTATAACTTTCGAGGACATCTGCCAATTGGATACTTGCACTGGATCTATATAGAGTTCCTACATTCCAAGTGCATATCCGTATATCGTGGACCTTATAACGTTTGCGGGGTCGTCAACAAATAGGCGATGTTCATGGTTTTCTTTTCTTTCTTGTATATTCAATGCAATTATGAACGGTGGCGGGAGGAAAACCCAGTCCACGGGGTTTTTGCAGTTTACCTACTGTCAGCGCCCATTATGTATCAGACGCTGGCCAGGATGCAATATGTCGAACCTGGATATTCTTCTTTTGGTTTCATAATGGATCAGACGCTGACCAGGATGCAATATGTCGAACCTGGATTTTCTTCTTTTGGTTTCTTTCCGCCGTTGGCCCATATGTTTGGCTCTTCCGCCTTCTAAGGACATTCGCCCCTAAGGACTCTAATATAAGTCCGGTTTTTGGGAAAAACCCAGAAAATAAATAATTAACTATAAATCAAGAATTCAGAGAATTCCGATCCGAAAACAGAAAATCTCGGCCAAAGTTCATGAGTGGAATTACTAAAAAGTCTTGGGACTTGGGGCTTTAAAATGCAGTACCGCACATTTATTGACTGCAGGTTAAAAAAAGCGCGCTTGCGACTGGCACACACAATTATTGCTCACCGATGAACAAATTTTTATCAGACAGAAAATATATATAATGTATGTACGTTAGTCTAAGGAAGCTTCTGAACTGATCCAAGTGGACGAAAAGGGTCATCACCCAGCTTCAGTCATATTTTGGTTGGGTGTCTCTTACGATGGGATCTCTGACTTTTATTTCTGCGAACATGAAGTTGAAACATAGGCCAAAGTTTATCTAAAAACCATTTGAAAGCTATTGTGAAGCCGCTTAATCATTCCCAGCCGTGGACATTCCAGCATGATTCTGTTCCATCCCATAAGGCTAAAACGATCTGGCATCAACATAGTGTGCCAGCCTTAATTTTCTCTGACGAATGACCATCTGGCAGCCCTAATTTGAACCCACAAATTGTGAACAGTTTTAGAGGACATGGTTTTTCACAAAATTTTCCCCAACTTTGATTCTCACACTTGAGTACAGCAAGCATGGTTGGTGCTTCATTTCGGCCAAAACTTCTATTCGACAAACGCTCAATTTTGGTAACACAGCAATCATTTTGGAAATAAGTTTGCAATAACTCTCAACGTTGTTCAAGCGTTAGCGACACATTTTGACCAGCGGAGGAATGATACTGACTTAAAATAGCATATCATTCAAAAATATACCTATACTTGGCCCAACCGTTATATATTTCTGTTCAAACAAAATCTACAAGAATGGAATTTGACTCCCATATTTCCCGTACTTATCCAGTCTCGAACAATCCCGGGGGGGTCAGGGATCTTACAAAACGACGATAACATATTTCGCCAACCAGTTCGATCTTTTGCTTTATCTTTCCAGTTGGCCATACCAAGTGTATGTAAGGATTCGTCAACTTGATCCCACCATTGGAGTCTTGATCTGCTTATTTTTTGTCTTCCTTCGAGTTCGGTTTCGAAAACCTTTCGTGCTGGTTCGTTTTCATCCATTCTACTGACATGGCCTAGCCAGCGCAATCGGGTTATTTTGATCAGCTTAACTATGTCAATGTCGGGATAAAGCTCATACAGCTCATGGTTCATGCGTTGCCGATACTCGCCGTTGTGCACTATAGGGCCATAAATTTTTCGGAGTATTTCGGAGTCTACAGATCTTTCCTCTGCTTGCCATAAAACCCAGGATTCTGCGCCATAAAGCAAGACAGGTTGTATGAGAGTCTGGTATACTTCAAATATATAACTTAAATTTAAATGAACAAAAATAAGGCGAAATGGCCTCTCAAATTCAGCGAAAACTGTTTCTCGAATCATACATATTTATACTAACATAAATGCGAGATCTCTTTGACAAAGGTGCAGAGTAACTTCCGCCTCTCAAATGTAATTTTTTTTAAAAATTCGTACGAAACAAACAACAATTTGTAAAATGTTGTTTTTATTACACCCTTGGTATTGCTACAAAAAATATTTTACTTGTTTGTCTAGACCAGCATTTGTGTTACAATAACATTAGAATGTAAACAAACAGTTTATGATGGCTATTACAGCTTGATTGCTTAATGTTAATTACGCCTAAAAGTATGCCGTCTTTGTGAGTTGAAATCAAACTCTTCACGTATGTCTGATGATATCGCAAGGCCAGTTTGCAAAAATTGAGAACAGATGGTATCTCCTCACTAACCATTAAATCGATGTCGAGATTTCGGGAACAATCGAGAACAGACGGAATTACTACGAGATGGTTCCGGAAATCGTTGAAGTGGTATAATCATCGGATTTGCATCGAACTAAGACCTGTCTCATTTTAATCGGGTACGGACATAAATTGTTGATTAATAGTGTTATCGAATAAGGCTTCTTAGAAAGAGTTAAATTTGTACTATACAAGTAAAATAAAGAAGAACTGTTGTACTAAACATAATTTGAATATAAGGGGGAAATTTTATTTATTTAGAGGAAATGATGCCAAAAAGGACAATTGGCAAATTCGTAACAAAATATCAAATACAATACTATTCTGAATTATTATATCTGTTCTTACTTAAAATATCACAGAGCAATTTCCCTCAAACTGTAAATACTACCAATACTAGGAATTTAAGAGGGAACACTAGAAAATCTTTACCATTAATGATAAAAGTTGTTCACAACAATTGTTGTTTGATTTAAATGACCAATGATGATTCCTATAAATTCTATACTGGAAAAGATACTTTAAATTCTGTTAGTAGCCAATAAGATGTAAGAATATCTTTCTCACTAAACCCTCGCATACTTATGCAGTAAATGAATTCACACAAAGTGCATTGCAACAAATTTCTAATGATTGTATCCGTTTCTATAAAAATACGTGTGTATGTTGTATATTCCTACATATGTTATTTTGTATGAGTTTGTTTTTCTTTTTCTACCTATGCATCCATACAAACACAGATCTAAAAAACATATATGTTGGGTGTACGTGTATGTAGTTAAGTATGCATGTGTTTGTTTAAACAATTTCATATTATATAAAGTTTTACTACTACTGTACTATTTTTATTAAAAGTCCCATAAGGTTGCTGTAGCAATACATTGGAGAATAAACTTAAACTTAAAACGGGGTTGTTATAGTAGGGAAGTGGCCAACACAAAACTATACAATGCTTGCAGAAAAGTTTGATTTGTGCACCCAATCTTCCTCTTCTCCATTCTCGTTTACCCAACCCCCTTTACGGCGTTTATCTGTACGTGTGTTTAAAGGAGGAAATGTTATGTTTAAATCTATAAAAGATGAATTTATAATGGTTCTTAAGTATATTTAAAACTAAGACATCTTTAAGGAAACTTTTAAGTATACCTACTTAATAAGTTGCTGTGGGATTATTTAAGGAATACTTTGCCTACTGGCCGGCATCTCCATTAAATTGATAAACTTTAAAATTGGGTTAGTTACTTTACAAAAGAAAATTGTAGTTTTTAAAGTTTAGTTGGTAGCACACTCAAATCGGTAATTCCCTGTCCCAAGTTTCAGATACGTTTGTAAATGGATCTCAGTAAGATTGCCATTTTTAAATTTAGTGTCATTCTTTTTGTGCATGAAGCAACTCTGAAATTTGACAGCTGTCACATATTTATTCCGATTATTAAAAATGGATTTCTTTACGAATGAACAACTCGTTATAACTGTGAAAATTTATTACAAAAATTTGGAAAATTATGCTGAGACCACACGGGAACTTTGATGAATTTGTACGTAATGTTTCAACTATTCGAAGAGTGGTCAAAATATTGAAAGAAACTTGGTCGGTTATGGAAAGTAAGACTCCTGCGCATCAACCTATCGGTCGGTCTCTTGGAAACATTGCTGTTGTGTCGCCGAAAACTTGAAAACATCAATTCGGCATCGTTCTCAAAAACTTCAAATTTCACGAAGCATTACGCAACGAATTTTGACAAAAGACCACCACCTTCATGCGTACAAAATTCAGCTTACTCAGGAGCTCAAATCAGCAGACCATGGAAAGCGCCGGCAATTTGTTCAATGGGTAATGGAGCACAGTGAAGTCAATGCCAATTTCCCAAAAAAAAAATCATCTTCTCTGATGAAGCGCATTTCCATCTGAAAGGCTTCGTGAATAAACAAACGTGTAGAAGAAAATTCCCGTACAATCCATGAGAAACAAATGCACCCACAACGAGCAACTGTCTCGTGCGAATTTTGGTGAGGCGGCATGATTGGGCCTTAATTTTTTCAAGATGAGGCCGAAATTGCAGTGACTGTGACCGGCATTCGTTACAGGAACATAATAACGGAGTTCAGCTGGACGGCATGGATCTGTACGATAGGTGGTGTCAGCAGAACGGTGACACCTGCCACACCGCGCATGAAACAATCAATTTATTGCAGCAACAATATACAGAACAAATTATCTCAACATATTCTGATGCTAACTGACCACCAAGATCATGTGATTTAACGCCGTGCGATATCTTTCTTTGAGGTTTTGTGAAATCTCGGTTTTATGCGAAGAATGCAGGAACAATTCCTGAGTTTAAGTCCGAGATATAACGGCTCATCGATGAGATACAGCCACATCTCTGTGAAAAAGTCATGGAAAACTGCATGAAAAGACTAATGGCCTGTCATCAGAGCCGTAGGGGCCATTTGACGGATATTTTATTTCATGCTTAATCGGAGCATGTATTCTTTACAATCCAACTAAAAAAATCACAACTATCTCAAAAAATGCGTGTTTTTATTTTACAATGAAAAAGTGCATTCTCACTGAGACAAAAGTAAAATGTAGTTTTTAAAGTTTAGTGGGTAGCACACACACACTCAGAGTACTAATTGTTTGAGAAGAGGTTGCAGCAACCGTAAATTCGGCTGTTACAACCGAATTGAGGTTGCTATAACGGAATTGAGGTTGTCACGACCGAATTCCCAGTTCCCACAACTGAAATTCGGTTTAAGCAACCTCGTTGCAAAATTGATTCAGTTGTGACAACCGAATCTTCAATTATATTCGTTCTGTCAACTAAATTTTCTAAAATTTAGGTTGGAACAACCGAATTTGGAATCAATTCGGATACAACAACCGAAATTGGCACCAAATTCGGTTGGAGTGACTGAAGGTGGCATCAATTCTGTTGGAGTAACAGAAGTTGGTATCAATTCGGTTGTAGCTATCGAATTTGGCATCAATTCGGTTGCAATAACCGAATTTAGACTTATGTCGGTTGCAACGACCGAATTTGACGTCAATTCGGTTGCTGTAACCGTATTTCTCATTTTTCTGTAGGTACAACCGAATTCTATGTGTTCTATGTATTTCAAACCTGACGTTTAAAATTCTAAAATCAAATATTATGTTAAAGAAAGATAAATAATGCATAATTATTGATGTCCCGGCGATATCAACATTTTTTGTGGTTATTAAGAGAGGTAAGTATAAATATTGTAATTACGGAATTTGTATTAAAATGCCTGTATTATTTTGCAGAAAATATCCAAGCAGATATGAAGAGTTTTCAAGTTTTTCAACGTCGGTCGGTTGAGATATGCTGTAATCGTCTGTACGCCATAAAATTTCACTATATATGTCTGAACACTCCAAACCACAAATCGTAGCCCAAGTGGTAGATAATAAGCAAAAACTAACTGCTTTCTAAGGGTTAATAATGAATTTTGTCATTTTGCTGTTTCCATTAAAAATAGTCCACATAATATAAAGGATTTAGTCATATTTCATCTTTTATCTAGCACTTGCGCTACGATTTGTGTTTTGGAGTGTTCGGACACATATAGTGAAATTTTATGATGATAATTTTTGTAGAACATTTTGACCACGCCCCTCGTCATTTTCGAGCATTTTTTGGGAGTTTTAAAAAAAAAGTAAAAATTATGGTTATACGTGACAGTTGGAGGGTTAATTTGTTCCACAAAAATGTTTATCTGAATCTTTTCTATAAAACTTCAGAACACATTTAGTACCTCAGAAGAAAGGAACACACAATTTCGCATGCCGATATGTTGCAGTAAAGTTCCGAGGGGCGGAAATTTTGACCCGCCCTAAAAAAAATTCTGATCAGATCTGGCAAAACGGCGATACACGTATATATTTTTTTTAGACCTTTCTACCAGAATCCCTTGACAAAACCCCATCATTTTAAAAAAAAATCGTGATTCATTAAATGCTAGTAAATGTGAAAAGTATTAGTTTGAATCTTTTAAATTTTATAGTAACTGGTTAAAAATATAGATTTTTATTTGTAATTATTAATTTGTAATATAGAAGTTAATTTCTAAATATTAATTATTAATTTATTTCTAAGTATTATTGTATTTGAGAGCAAACACGCATATTATTCCACGTAAGTAACCACATGTTTGGGAGGAAATACACAAATGGTTCAACATAAGTATATTTCGTAGTATCTTTCCTCATAAAAGCATACATGTTTGCAAGTAAACATTATAATATTTCCATTTAAATGCAAGCGAGTTTGGAGACTTGCAAATATATGTATGTTTGGAGTGTGTTCCAAATAACGGGTCCGCCATCTAACTTTTTTTTTTCAACTAGTGCTTATTTCGTGAATGGTAACACTTAGCTCATGCCTGATTTGACAGATAATTAGTTTTATCCTTCAGCTGAACGAATATGGTTGTGTATACGCTTGAACAACGCTGGGAAATATGGGAAAAATGGGCCTGCGATCGACTTACAGAAGATGCCGGTTTTGCCAAAAAAAAATCATCTTTTCAGATGAAGCTCATTTTGATCTTGGCGGGTATGTAAACAAGCAAAATTGTCGCATTTGGGGCACAGAAAACCCGCACGTATACATTGAAAAGCCGATGCACCCAAAACGAGTCACTGTTTGGTGCGGATTTTGGTCCAGAGGCATAATTAGGCCATTTTTCTTCGAAAATGAGCAAGGAATGGCCGTTACAGTCAATGGCGATCGTTATCGGGCCATGTTAAACGAATGTTTTTTCACAAAAATTGAAGAGGAGGATATTGCAAACATTTGGTTTCAACAGGACGGCGCTACGCGCCACACAGCCGAAGCTAAACTCGATGTTTTGCGCCTTGTTTTTGAAGATCGCATTATCAGCCGCAGAGCTGATGTCGTTTGGCCACCTCGGAGCTGCGATTTGACACCGTTGGACTATTATTTGTGGGGTGCCCTCAAAGATAAGTGTTACGCAAGTGAGAAACAATTGACGCTTTAAAGGACAATATTCGTGAAGCCATTGGTGAAATACAGCTGCACACAATCGATAATGTGCTTAAAAATTGGACCGATCGTGTAGGATACTGCATGGCCAGCCGAGGCAGCCATTTGAATGAAATTATTTTCCATTATTAACCGGAAGGATTGTACTTTCAAATAAAAAAAGAAATTTGAGAAAATATTCAGTAGTTTTTTTTATAGCATTTTCAAAAAAAAAAGTTATTTGGCGGACCCTTTATATGCACTGTTTCTGCTGAATGTGTTTGGAAGAATATATAACGTGGTTCCTTAATAAAGTGTCGGGGTAAAAACTGTGACTTGTACAGAAATTTTACGAGAGCAGTCCCAAAACTAGACGACCTTAAGTATAGATGGTGCCTGTAGTTTAAAAAATATATTTCTGAAAAGTGGGAACCACGTTGTTTAGTATTTTTATTTGAGCCATCAAAAGTAAATTTAGTGAAATTGTAAAGTGAATTTGTAAACTTGGAAAAATTGGTCACCGTTATGTAATTCAATATTTCCATTTGAATTGTCTCAGTCCAAGCAATATTAAAGCCGAGCTAGATTCTACGCTGGGGGAGTTTGCTCCTTCGCTTACGACTGTAAAATATTGGGCAGCTGAGCTTAAACGAGGCTGTACGAGCTGCCAAGACGAACAACGTAGTAGTCGACCAATTGAGGGGTCCACGCCAGACACGGTTAAGAAAATTCACAAAGTGGTATTGAATGATAATCGGATGAAGATGCGTGAGCTAAGTGAAATTATAGGCATTTCAAAAAGTGTTATACATCGTATATTGATCGAACATTTGAAGATGAGAAAGCTGTGCGCAAGATAGTTGCCGCGTTTGTTTTCAATAGAGCAAAAACAGAGTCCAAAACAAGTGAAACATCACTTGAGTGTTTGGCGATATTTCACCGCAATAAAGCCGAATTTTTGCGTCGATTTATATCCATGGATGAGACATGGGTCCACCACTTCACATATGAGGAAAAGGAACTGTTGAAGCAGTTTACTGGAATGGGAGAATCATGTCCACAGAAGGCGAAGACAGTTCCAGCTGCAGGCAAGGTCATGGCGTCGGTATTTTTGGGATGCGCATGGGGTAATTTTTATTGATTATCTTCAGAAAGAAAAACCATCAACGGCGAATATTATGCTTATTTATTGCAGCGTTTAAGTAATGAAATTAAGGAAAAAGGGCCGCAATTGGCGAAAAAGAAAGTGTTGTTTCCTCAAGACACTGCTCCAGTTCACACATCCACTATTGCGATGGTCAAAATTAAATAATTAAAGTTCGAATGGCTTCATTATGCACGTTATTCGCCAGATTTATTTTCTATTTTCAAACTTGAAAAAATGGCTGGGTGGTAAAAGATCCCCAATCCCTTCATGTGATGTAATGGGAAACGGTGTTTATGTTCTTGTTGCTAAAAGATTTGCCAACTTTCTTAACCCATTTCTTACCGCCTGCTTCGTTTTCGAAGCACCACCTATTGCCAACTTCAATGAATTTTTTGTCTATGATTGAGTATGATTCTATTAAATATGTGGATATAGTAAATAAGTTTGGTCTGTTAGCTACAATTTATGATGGTTCCCCACCACCCCCCAACAGCCCCACCCCCCACCCCCATCACTTGAAAAAACCTCTATTTTTGGACCTCTTTTTAAATTAATTATTTAAAGTACTAAATATTTAATATAAATGAATAACAACCCATAAGCTAATGCCAAAGGACCAATGATTCAGAAACTGTCATTTGTTTGTGCCGCCATGACACCTGGGCCAGGTGGGGTTAGGTGAAAAAGTGGTGATTCGTTTTCGAATCACTGGTAATGATTTGACATTTTCATTTCTTCATGTTGGTAGAGGTGCCAGAGGAGAAATAAACCGGGTTTTGGCATGATTGAACCCGTTTTGACAGCGAATCGCGCCATTTGTGATGGACGCTTCTCATTGTTTGGTTAAATAAACGTATTGCGCTTGAAAAAATAAATTTTTTGTCGGAATAAACTCCATTTTTGTGGCAAATTTTATCGCAGGTAAGCATAAACACACGTAAATCAAACATTGAAGTGCATTTGATTTCAATTCGGTGTTGTGTTGTTTGTTTCAGTGCTTCGCTATGGCTAGCCGAAAGGTGTTGACGGTGGCCGAATTGAATGAAATTATTGAGAGCTGGTCCGACGATGAAGATAAAATTGTTGCGGTGACGATTGTTCCACCAGATCCAGCCGGCGACATAACGGATGAGGAAACACTGGACGAGGAATACATCCCCCAAGGGAACGAAGAGGACGGAATAGCCGAAATGGCTGGTGCTATGGAGGTGACAACGCGCCGGCAGAGGCTTGGTGATGAAGACGACGTCGACGATGATGGTGCATCATCAGTAGAATTCGATATCAATATACCGGAGGATCCACAACCATCAACGTCGTCCGGTGGGCGAAGAGGTCGTAGTCGTACACCCAATGCACCCAAGGTGCCGAAGGCAAAAAAGCCGAAGAAGGTGTCCAAATATAAGCCGGCCTCATCGTTTCCTAATGCCAAGTGGACAAAACAGCGCAGCCGAGCTTCGAAACGATTTCCATTCGACATCACCGCTACCCCGGAGGCGTTGACCGACAAGCATTTTGAGGTGAATCGGGACATCAGAGGCCTTACACCTATCGAATTATTTGAACTGTTTTTCGACACGGAAGTGATGACATTCATCGTGGAGCACACCCTCAAATACGCGCGTGACCACAACGACCCGAATTTCTTTTTCGATGAGGTGTTTCTGCGTCGGTTTTTGGGCATTCTTATCTTGTCTGGCTTCCATACGTTGCCAAGCGTTGCAGATTATTGGTCAGCAGAGCCAGCACTGGGTGTGCCCATCATCAAACAGGCCATGGCTCGACAGCGATTTTACGATATCAAGCGCAACATTCATTTCTGTGACAACATGCAGTTGGATCCGAATGACAAGATGGCTAAGGTTTGTTTCTTCTTCATTCGATTTCAATCAATTTGATTCTCGGATTCATGGATTTTCACATTTCAGCTGCGGCCGTTCTTCGAGATCATGAATCGGAAATTCATGCAATTCGGGGTGTGGGCTGAAGAGCTCTCCATAGATGAGCAAATGGTCCCATACTTCGGCCGCCACAGCTGTAAAATGTATATACGTGGCAAACCGATTCGGTTTGGGTACAAACTTTGGTGCCTTTGCTCTGCCAGCGGCTATCTCTATTCGTTTATACCTTATTGCGGCGCATCGGACGATTATGACAAGACCGTGGGTCTCGGTGCCGATGTTGTGATGCGGTTGCTGGAGAATGTCACCACTCCCCGACGACACATCGTTTACTTCGACAACTTTTTCACCAGCCATCATTTGATGTGTTTGTTGTCGGAGAAAGGGCAGTGTGCCAGCGGAACCGTTCGAAAGAACCGACTTGGTGGAGCCGTGTTGAAAGAGGGCAAGGCATTGCCGAAAGGTGAGCACGACTACCAATTCGATGCCGCGAATCAGCTGTTGGTGTGCCGCTGGCAGGATAATAGCGAAGTAACGATGATGTCGAATCACGACCAAATCGAACCCAGCCAAACCGTTCGTCGATGGAAGAAGGCTGTGAAGAACTCAGCGGGTGACGTTGTCACCGCCGGGAAATTCGTCCACTTCCAGCAGCCCCTCCTCTACAAAAACTACAACCGTGGCATGGGAGGCGTGGATTTGCACGATAATGCGGTGCAGAACTATCGAGTCAACATTCGCGCGAAGCGATGGTACTGGCCGCTGTGGGTGTCAGCTCTGAATTCTGCCGCGGTGAATGCGTGGAAACTGCATTGCTTTGGGTCTAAATATCGGAAGGAAAAGCCGATGCCCCAAAAAGATTTCCGGGTGAAATTGGCCACAAGTTTACTGCTGTCGAATACCCCCAATCACAGCAATCGTTCACCCGAAGACGAAGCAGTCGACGATGATTTTGAACGCCCCCGCAATTTGCCCAGGCTCGATGGAGAACATGTGGTGATTGCTATCCCAGGAAGTACACGTCTTCGATGTCAAGGTCCTTCCCAGACCCAGAACCGTAAAACTTGCGGAAACATGACAAGATACATGTGCAAGAAATGCAATGTTGCATTGCACACGAAATGTTTCGAAAAATACCATAAAAAGAAGTGAAAATGAATTTTTTCGCAACTGAATTTGATTTTTATTTGATTTTTTGATTATTATTTTATAAACTAACCATGTCTTACATGAATTTTCCCATTTTCCAATGAATAAAAAGTAATTTTCTAAATGATTTCAATATAAAAATGCGCTTTTATTTTAACTTTGTAGGAAAAAATAATCATGTCAAATCATTACCACTGCTTCGAAAACGAAGCACCACGAAAATTGAAATTCCAGGGGAGGGGGTGGGGGTAGGTGAAAATGGACACCGGATTCGGTCTTTCCGACCCCGAATTACCCTAGATCAGACATTCGCATTAATTTTTCAAACACTTTTTGCACCTCGGTAAGAAATGGGTTAAAAAAAGTACTTTTTCTTAAAAAAAGGAAATTTTCTTAAAAAAAAGTACCTTTTCTTAAAAAATGTTATTTTTTTAAATAAGTAGTTTCTTAAAAATTTACATTTTCTAACAATAAATTGCCTTTCATTAAAAAAATAAAGTTTCTTTAAAGAGTACCTTTTTTTTGTGAAACAAAATAACTTCTTGAGAGAAGTGCCTACTCTTAAAAATGTACCCAATCTTGAAAACAAGGAGCAATTCTAAAAAAATCGCATTTCTTCAAAATAAAACTTTCTTCAAATAAATATCTTCGCTTAAAAAATAGGTTTTCTTTCAAAAATTAATTTTCTTACAAAAATTCTTTTCTGAAAAGTACCTTTTCTTACAAATAGAATAATAACTTTCTTTTCTTTTCTTGAGTTAAGTAGCCTTTCTGAAAATGAGTATATTTTCTTGAAAACAATAAAATTTTAAAAATAAAAATAACCACTTCTTTAAAAAGAACCTGTTCTTAAAAAAAGTACTTCTTTGTAAAAAAATCACACTCTTATGACTTTTTCTTACAGAAAGTACTTCTTCTTAAAAATAGTAGTTGTTCTTAAAAAAAACATTAGCTTGTAATAAAAGAAGTACCTCTCTTTAAAAAGGGACCTTTTCGGGAAAATATAATACATATTCTTACAAAAAGGATATTACAAAAATACATTCTATAAAAAAAAAATTTCTTACAAAAATTTATCATTTTACAAAAAGTATCTTTTCTTAAACACCCATTTAAATTATCGTAATTTTCAACGGGCGCCTTAGGCGTGTTGGAACTAACTAGTACATATATATAGCGAAAGGAAATTCGTTCCAACCGGGCGTCCCCTGACACCTCATGT